>JANFAE010000214.1:0-175975 GCA_024613145.1 Pisolithus marmoratus
CACAGCACAACACAAGAGCAATAAACATGCATATCACAGCAACGATGGAAACCCTTAAGCCATTCAAAGGAGATGAAATGGAAATGCAGGACCCACAGATGTTCCCAAGAACATTCAATCGCATCATGCAAATCACAGGGATATCGGATGAGGGAGAAAAGATTGAAGCACTTCAGGACTATATAGTGCTGAGGTCAGAGGTGCAAACATGGCATAGCAACCTTACAGGACAACAACAATCATCTTGGATGGACTTGGAAAGTTCATTCAATCAGCGATGGGAGCCTCTTCCTATAGTGGAAAAAATGCCAGAACATTACCAAGAAGAACTACTTGTGCTCAAACTACATAGATGATAACAAGGTAGCAGCCATGAAAGAAGTCAACAGCACAAAAGCATGGATGCACGTCATTTGGGCTGGGGAGGTGCTAAGACTGGCCAAAGCAGCAGGGGTTGAAAAGGATGTAGGACTTGTGTGGATCATACACAAGAAAGTACTGAAGGTCATATGCAAGCTGACAAAGCAGAAATACACCATGTTTGAGGACTTGGCAAAAGGGGGTAAAAGGAATAGATGTCGAAGAGCTGCAGAGAGAGAAAGAGGAGCTGGATGAGCAGAAAAAGGAAGAAGAAGGAAGGGAAAAATGACTTATCCAGCAACAAAAAGCATCACTCGTGAGTATCATGATGCAGCTACAATGACTCACTGTACAACCTGTGGCAAGGCCAACAATGACAGCTGAAGCTGCACCAAACAGCTGCTTTGCAATCCAGCAAACGAGACAGGCACCAACGACACCAACTCCACTCACTGATGTGTAGAAAAGGGCTGTAGGCAGCCTCAGTAGTGACTCAACTACTTATATATTAGATGTACCTGTAGGCAGCTACAGGGGATCAGTAAGTAGTGTACTGGTAAAGATATATGGACTTACCCTCAGTAGTGACTCAACTACTGAGGGAACAGTATGAAAAACATACTACTAAGTGCGCTCTAAGCGCTTATGTAATCAAGTAAAACTCGCACCTAAGACAAGAATTACAGGGGAGATTTACAATCTCCAACACACCCCCTTAAACTCCACTGTATGATTAGGTAGGGGTGAAGAACATAGAACTCGAAAGAAAATGTATACCAAATATTCAAATAAAAATGAGTATAATTACTGCAAGTGCAGTCTCGAGTCCGTGTGTTGTGCGGGCGTTGTTTGGTCGTGTTTGACACGCCGCGTTGTCGCGATTTCCCGTTTCGGTAATGCATGTAGTGTGCGGGCGTCTTGACCTTGTACCGCTGTCGTGAGGCCGCCATTTTGAATATACGAAGCCTTTCGACGTTTCGCGTCCATCCGGGAGGTATGCCATGTCGCCAGTAAGTATTTGCAACATTCCAGAGGGGTTTCGCAATCTCGCGAGGTGGCGAAATGGGCATGGCAAGTCTGGAGGCTTTGCTGCCTCTCGTTTCGACTGTACTGACGTTTTTAGATCTTGTCTTGATCCTACCGCGTCGGCGTGGGTCCCTGAGTATCCCAAGATGGTGCACGAGGCCATTTGGAGGCGGATTGGGCGACGCAGATAAGCCGTTAGGCTGTTTCATCCAAGACTTGGTGTATCGCCTCATACGAGCGTTACTGATCTTTTCAGTGCTCGTTTTGATTCTGTTGGACACCCTCTGCATCCATAAGGTGCCTGTGACGTTCCAGGGAGGTTTCCAGTGTTCCAAGATTTGTCGAGATGGCGAAATGGCAGGGATGCCATGTGTATGGTCACCAGGGTGCGTAATCCCTCTCGTTTTGACGTTTCTGGCATCGCTAACTTCGTTATAGCATACGCCTAGTGTCGGGGACCTCCCCGAAGTGATTTCGGATGGATCGGTTGGCATCGAGATGAGCCGGAGTGGCCGCATGGCGACCACGGGTGTACGGTAGGCGTTGGGCCTCGTACGAGTAATGCTGACATTTTCAGCTTGCATCTTGATCCTGCCATGTCGGCGCGGGTCCATGAAGGTCGACGGAGCGTGCGTGAGGCCGTCGGGAGGCCGTTTAGGTGGCATAGGTGAGTGTATGCTGGTACGGGTGTCATCTCTCTGCCTAATGTTGCTGCGGGGCAGCCGTTTGGCCACAGGAAGACTTCTTGGCCATTTCGCGTCATTCTGCATTGATCCAGGAGGTGCCCCCACCTGCCAGTAGGTGTTGGCGACGTTCCGGAGTCGCTTCGAGGGGTTTGAGAGCGTTTGAAGTAGCCGCATAGGAATGCGAGCTATCCAGTATGTGTTCCCTCTCGTTTTAACTTGTCTTGCACGTCTGACCTTGTTATAGTCTACCTTTACTGTCCATGACCCTCCCACAAGGTATATGAACCGTTTCATGGGTGCGAAAAGGAATAGAGGTGGCTGCATGGGGGCCGCAAGTGTACGATAGGCATTTCGCCTCGTACGTGCGCCGCTGACGCATTCAGTGGTCGTTTCGACTCTTCCACGTCGAAGCAGGTCCCGGCCAACTGTTTCATCCAACCTGTCAGTGCCCACTCTACCGGTGCCCTTATCAGGCGCTGTTGGGCGTCTTTCTGCATGTGGTAAGTATGCCTGTGTGTTGACTGTTTGGGCGCTGATGGCCCTTGTCTCCAGCATCGTCACTGCCGACTCGATGTTTGCGCTGTCCCCCCCACTGGGTTCTGCATGCCTGTGCACCCCCATCTCCTGATTCTTCACAGGTGGGGTATCCCATGTAGGTTGGCTGTGGCATCCTTCGGGGGCGCGATCGCGATCAGGCTCAGGGTGCTCGGTCTCTCGTAGTTGCGAGGACCAGTTTGGCTCTCTATCAGGGTGCTCTGCCCCTGGTACTGTCATCTTGATAGACGTTCGTGGTACATTCTCGATCGTGGAGATGTCGATTTGAGCTGGATAGGAAGGTATGGCCAGAATGGCCACAGGTCGATGCATACGGACGTGTGCAGGCTGGTCAGGCTCGCACTTGAGTCCAGGTGAGTCATCCCTTGTTATGGCCTCATCTACAATGCGCCGACTGCAGTTGTCAGGCATACTTGAGTCGTTTATAAGGATATTTAACATTGTCGCATCTGTACCCCTGATCTTGTCCACTTGGCAGTCGTCTGCCAACTCTGACATATCTTCTACTGGAGCATTGGGCTCTGGGTGCCCGTTAGAGTTCTTGCTGCCGCTGTGGGTCTTCCCTGGCGGTTTGTCCTGTAGTATAGGACATTCAATTTGTGGAATTGGAAGCTCAGCATGAGTGAGTGGAGGATCCAGTATGTTGGCGATCGTGTCGCCATTCACCCTGACATGGTCATTGCATTTGACAGGCGTTTGTGATCTGTTGTCAATAGAACGTTTGCTGGGCTGTTTGGTGGTGCCTGCTGCGGGCTCAAGGGCCTCACAGCTCCACTGAGGTTGGTCTCGTCGCTCAGCATTTGTGCCGATGGAGGCGAGCGGATCGTGCATGTCAGCTACAGCACTAGCCTCATTTCCTCCTGTTGCAGTCTCGCCATCTAGTATGCACTGACTGCTATTGTCAGGTGCTTCAGGCATATTTGCATGTTCGTCCAGCTGTCCTTCGACTGCAGCCTTAGTCTCATTTCCCAGTATGTTGCTTTCCACATGCCGCGCGTCTATGATCTCCATCTTGGGTTCCTGGTGCCCAGTCGGGATCTCGGCACAGTCATTTGGGAAATCTGAGGGGTCCTCCTCTACTCCAGGTGCGTCTAGTGGTTCGTTGTTGCTGTCGCAAGTGCTCTGAGCACTTTCACCAGTCAGGTACTGCTCGGATGGCAGGTCGTGCTGTTGAACAGCTTCATCAACAAACTTCGGCCTCTCTGGTCTCGGAATTGAACCATAGTGGTTCTCGAGGTAGGCGAATGTCTCATGAGGGGTTTCTAAGTGCATACATAGCATTAGAGTTGAATCAGGTAGACCCGAAATAATAAGGTGGTGGGCCATTGCAGCCCGTTGTTGCCACATGCTGTCAGCGGTTTGCCAGACCGCGACTTCATCTTGTTCCTCATCGGACTGTGGCGCCCAGCCTGGGTCACGTCCTTCCAGCTGTTTTGGATGCGTTGGTCGTGTTTCAGACCCCAGTAGGATACCTGTCAAGCCTTCTTCGTCTATGGCTTCGAGGACCCAACTCCCATAGTTGGCCCAATTCTCGCCATGCTCTCCGAGCTCAGGTGGATCCATTAGGTAGCTGTCCATTAGCCTCGAGGGTGGTAGAGATATTATTGTGGTCTTGTTGAGTAGCTTTTACACGAGTCGACCGCGAGTTGCCTACAATAAAAATTTCCACGCTAGGCAGGGCTCATAACCTGTAGAAAAGGGCTGTAGGCAGCCTCAGTAGTGACTCAACTACTTATATATTAGATGTACCTGTAGGCAGCTACAGGGGATCAGTAAGTAGTGTACTGGTAAAGATATATGGACTTACCCTCAGTAGTGACTCAACTACTGAGGGAACAGTATGAAAAACATACTACTAAGTGCGCTCTAAGCGCTTATGTAATCAAGTAAAACTCGCACCTAAGACAAGAATTACAGGGGAGATTTACAATCTCCAACATGATGTGGGCAACTCTTCTTGTGAGAGTGTGAAGGGAAAGTGGGGACAGCTGTAGGTAGAACCTAGGCTCATCCCAAGGGGTGCTGAGTTGGAAGGAGACAGAAGAGAGGGCTAGAAGGCAAGAGAGGATTTTTCTTGGCTAATGGGGAGTACTGGCAGTGAATAACTTGAAAGTCTGCCTTAGACAGGTGCAAGATAACTTCTGGGTACTGGGGGATGTTTCTTAGAGGCGAAAACTCGAAGGGCGGCGATTAAGGGCTCTTGAACTCGTAGGTAGATGGTGTAGACACTGTAGCAGACTTGTAGTAGGCAAGGTGGTGATTCTGGGGGCTGTGGGACACAGGGAACTCGATAAGACTGAAGATGAGGCACTGGAAGATGCTGGAGACTTGAAAAACACAGAGGGACTTGACTCAAAATACTCAGAGACTCTTAGACATGCAGATAGTGACTCCAAAAGGTGGGTGGTTATTTTTCTATGTACAGCAGACCTTTTGTAGCATAAGGACAGTGGTTTCTAAGGTAAAACTGGAATACTTCAGATCTGTCAAACATCTAAAGCAATAAAGAAAATACAAAGACCAACATATGGACAATTACAAGCACTGCAGTAATGTAGATGGAAATTAAAACAAATAAGGTCCAGAATCATGAAGGTAAGTAAAAAAGCAAAGGTATAACTATGTACTTGGGTTGGAGGGAGGCACAGTGGGGCTGGTGGCGATTTTGTTGATGAAGGAAGGATGTGGGTGGTGATGTTTACTAGGGAGGCAGCTGTTTTGGTGCTTGTAGCATGGATATAGATGCTGAGGGGCTGGGATGACATGTGACAGGTCGGCAAGGGTCGCCGACACATGGTGTTTAGTGGTCACATGAAGGAAGGAGGTATGTGTGTTAGGAGATGGGCTTAATATGGTAGCTGGTGAGTCAGTGGTGATTTTGCTGGTTAGGGGTGTGTGATGGGTGTGACATTATAGTAACTGGCATGTGATGTTGGAGTAAGTGGCAATGTTGTGATCATAGTAGGGCACATGAGAGAATGACAGTTGACTCTAAGAAAGGCTGCTATAGTCAGTTTGCAGCCTTAGGGAGTATAGACTCCCTACACCTCCTAGGGTCTTCAAATGCTGACCATCCTCGGTCAGAGGAGCACAGCAAGATGGAGCGGAGACAGGATGATGTCAGACACGTGGTGTGGCTGTGCATGGATCAACGGAAGGGGCACAGGGTTCTCAGTCATGTGCTGTGGCAAAATGCTTCCATGTCAACAAAGACTGCCAAACATACCAAACAGAATGCCACTTCCAAGTCTTTCTTCCCTTAGCCCCCACCACTACCTTCACTCGTACCTCAATTTGCTCACCAATCTCGCCTCGAACCATAACAAGATGTTGTCCATTCCACTGCAAGCATTTCACAATTTTTCTTCAAAAAACATGCTGAAAAAATTGAAGAAAGTGATACTCTTTTTTGACAGCTGTTTTCAAAGAGAAAAGGCAAAAATAATATTTTCTTTTCTTTGCATGACTTGCCACAAAACATTGATTGATGGTAATACTCATTAGTGTAGGAGCTAATCAGCACTACCATCAATTCATGTTTTTGCACAAAAAAGACAAAGAAAAGAGAATATTATATTTGCATTTTTTCTGTGAACACAGCCCAAATACATAAAAGAGTATCTCTTCTTTCAATTTTTTCAATATATTTTAGCATGAAAAATTGTGAAATGCTTGCAGTGTTCCATACTTTGCTCCTGATGCTGTTAGAGCTGCCATCCCTGGGATGTGGGTGGTGAACGTGAAGAAGTTGGGGGTGATAATGAAGGAGATTCCTGACATGTCAGCAGAAGAGGACACCATGCACAGGTGGCTTGCCCATTTCAAGGAGCAGTCGGTGAGTTCACTTCCATGGTCTAGAAGATAACCTGGCAGTAACAGACAGCCACAGGAGCAAATCAAACAGATATGCAAGTTCATGATGGACATGAGCACTGACATGCCTGACTACGACAAGGATACCCAAATTGCGATTGGAGCGGTGTTTGAGAGACTGCAGGTGATCCAAGCTCGCTTCCCCCCATGCATGGTGAAGCCTAAGGCCAAACTGACTCCAGTAGCACCGCCTGCCTCTCAAAGTAGCAGTGATCTGGTGAGGCGATCGCAGAGACAGGCATGGAAGGCAAGTGTGGTGGAAAGAGAGGGAAATGAGGTGCACATGACAACATACAGGGCACATACAATCTTCCTAACCATAGCTTCCTTTGTAGAGAACCCCAGGAGCCATAGAGGAGACACAGCATGCCCCTATGGGAGACATAAATGCCATCGTGAGTGGCACCTCAAATGCCGACAAGCCCTGTGGGCTGTGCACACAACTAGGCATTCTGTGTGTACAGGAGGAAGGGCAGGCCTGTGAAAGGTGTCACCAGGGGAAGAAGAAGTGTGACAAGGCCTATAAGATGGGTTGGAAGGTGAGTAACGAGAGCTTTGTACCAGGATGACAGGTTCATAGAGACACATAGCACAAGAACCAGGAAGGTCCACCCGCATCGGCCACTTCGACAAGCAAACAACCAAAGACTGTGCTGGCACCTCCTCCTATTGCCACCACTTTCATCAGCATTGTTGTCGACACACAAGCCTCGTCCATGTGTCCATCTTCTTCTCAACCCTGATGAGGAAGCCTCCACCCCAGTGTCAGATTCATCAGCGCCACCACCACCTCCTCCTGCACCCTCTGCCCCTTTATTCTTTCCATCCAGCACACCCAACATGCCTTCCCAGGTTCCAGAACCTGCCAATATTGTGGAGGACCTGATCGAGGACACACTGGCATTCTCTGCGAGTCCCAGTGGCCTTTTGAACGATCCAGAAGAAGTGCCGGTCGCTGTTAAGTTGCAAGAGGTCAAGATTGACTTGACCAGTCCTCAGGAGACTCCAAACATATCGCCCCCACTATTTGAGGAGGAAGATGCTCCCCCAAGATCGTCGAGGAGCAATCAACAAGCATGGAGAAGAGGTCGAATGGCACTTGAAGAGTTGGACACAAAGATTGCCAAAGTTGAGGAGGCGATTGAGTGGAATGAGGAGTCCCTGAGTCATCTGTACTCACAGATTTCTGAAGTTACTGCCAAGGCGGGGACCATGGGCCAGTCCATTCAGTGTACCAAACAGTGGTTGTGCTTGCTGAAGAAGTGGTGGCAAGAGTACCTTGTAGAGGGTTTGTAGCTAGATGGTATCGTTGACTGTGCCATAGCATAGAGAAATCGCAGAGTGTGTCAGACTTGTAGGCAGTTTTCTGGTTGAGAGTGTGAAGGCTGAGCTGAAACAGAAACCTTGCCATACATGCAGGTATAGTAAGAAGAAAAGTGTCTGTGGGCGATCAGAACATTTAGTGATAAGCAAGGTGTTTGTAAACAAAAGAAAAAAAAGAGAAAGAAAGGAGCAGTAACTGAAGGAGTGGCATTTTATTGTTTTTCTTTGTAATGTATTCTTGGGGGTATTCTTTTAGAGAAAAACAATGAGTAAGTCTATGAAACAAGTTTGAAAGAAACGAAGGGCTTGATTTGATGGTATATTTATATATTTTTGACAGCGGTCTTTTTGTTTCGGAAGTTGCATAGAAGTAGATTGTCTGTCAAATTAACGAAAGAAGTGAAAGAAAAGAAAAAAGCAAAGAAAAGAAACACGAGATGCAGGGTATAAGTTACTCATCTGACTCGTCCCTAAGAACACCATTGAGTTCTGGGTCGGGTAGGGAGTCGTCCTTGAGTTGATTGATAGTGGAGGTTTCGAGGCCCACCAGGTGGGTGACCTCTATATGGGACTTGTTGTGTGGGTAGTAAGGAAACAAGTGGAAGGCAGCATAGCGGAATTTCGAGATGGCACCATCAAGCTCTGCAAGGAGGTAAGATCCACCTTTAGTACAATGCACCACTACCATAGGACCTAAGTAGTGGGGTTTCATCTTTCAGTCTAGCTCCTTCTCGATATGAGAGTTTCTGACAAGGACAAGGGAGCCAGGTTCAAAGTCAAAGTCATGTACTGTGTGCTCAAAATGGGATATGAAGTCTTTGGCAGAGGCAAAGTGGGCTTTAAGTACTCGTTCATGGATGAGTGCCAGGTCTTCTGGACACTTTTGAAGTTGACAGGCACAATTAGCAATGAGGTCAGTGGTCGAGTAAAATTCTGCTTCATAAGGGGAGAGGAATATTGCTTCAGTGAAGTCAAAGGGAAGCCTGGGATGGACGCTGTGAGCCATATAATATGGAGAGAATCCCATAGCTTTGTGAACAGTGACTCATTCAGCCCAAAACACCGATGGGGTGACCTCTGACCACCTCAACGCTTCTCCCTCACAGCTCTTCACCATCGCTTCTCTAACATCAAAATGCTGCCACTCTACCACTCTGTTTGCTTGCAAATTATAAGGCAAGATGCTGATGTGACGAATGCCATAGGTCTTCGAGAGCCAGTTGAGAGCTAGAACATAAGGACCACCATTGTCAGTGACAATTTCCCCAACAGCTCCCCAATGACATAAGATCTGCTCAAAGAGGAACTTCCTGATAAACCTGCCAGTCTCTGACCATAACATAGCCCATTCTGGGTAGCTGGTGAGCGAGCAATGGGCTTGAGTGATGTAACAATAACCATTCAACTTTGGCATTATGAAGGTATTGATGTAAGCTTTGTAGAATAGAGGTTCAGGGACAGTGACGATGGGGGGAATGTGGATGCAATCGATGTGGTGAATCTGGCATTCATGACACATTCTGATGTACCAGCAAACATCCTGCTCTAGCATGGGCCACCAAAAATGTATCAGTAATCGGGTGTGGGTGGAGAAAATACCCTTGTGGCCCAGCTCATCATGGGCTTGACAAATAAGGCTGAGACATCTAGGCTGGTGAACCACGAGTTGGTGTTGACCTTGCAGTTCTTTCCTCCACAATTCTCTGCCTTTGACGAAATATCATGTTGCTAGTTGCATGAGGCTCTCCAAATCTCTCTCTCCTATCCCATCTGGTGGTTTCTTCGTCTCCAAAAATTCTTTCACCACTTCTAACCTCTCATCTCTCTGCTTCGCTTTCTCGGATTGCAGAATCTCTATTGCGGCATTATCTGCTGGCATTTCTACAGCAGTAAAAATGCTGATGTCCTGGGATAAGGGATTGGATAAGCAGTAGACAGACAGTGGAGATTCCAGATGAGGACATAGCACTTGAGACCTTGGCTCTCAACAATTCACAAGTTCCATCATGAAAGCTCCACATTCATCGACCCAGTCCTCATATTCTTCTTCGTCGACTTGAGGGTCTTCATCAGCTTTGGGCCTCCTAGACAGCCCATCAGGTGCAGCATGTTTGGCAGCAGGTACATGCACGAGTTTGAAGTCAAAAAGGAGGATACCAGTGATCCAGTGATTGATAGTGGCATTGGGCTGCAAGTCAGGGTTATTAATCATACCCTTGATATACCTTGTGTCCACCTCTACAACCAAGTTCTTTGCACTGAAGATATAAAGCCGCACATTGTGTAAGGCCC
Organism: Pisolithus marmoratus; assembly: GCA_024613145.1. Classification (NCBI taxonomy): domain Eukaryota; kingdom Fungi; phylum Basidiomycota; class Agaricomycetes; order Boletales; family Pisolithaceae; genus Pisolithus; species Pisolithus marmoratus. Next base: position 10,116 of record JANFAE010000214.1, read on the forward strand.
AAAAAAGGCTGAAAAGTTTGAGCTTGGCTTGACTATAATGCCACTCATGATCATTAAGTGTAATGGATCTGAAATGAGTGGGGTATCTCTTGTTATCTTCGCCCTCCTGCATGAGAATATAGCCAACAGTGATGTTAGAAGTATCAACTGCAAGGATGACAGGTAAGGCGGAATTATAATTGATAGATCAAAGTGCTGGTGAGGAGACGATGGCAGTGCAGAGATAGTCCATTGTGGCACAATGTTTGTCATGAAACTCGAAGGGAATGTCTTTCTTGGTCAGTTCGATGAGGGGACATGTGTTTGGCAAAATCTTTGATAAAGATTCAGCAATACAAACAAAGACCTAAGAAGCCCCTGACTTCTGTGATGTTAGCGCAGTACAGCCAGTCCTTAATCTTCTGGACTTTTGCCTCATCTGGGATCCTCCCCTCATACAATACCTTGTGACCAATGACCATGATAGATGGAGTGGTGATTATGCATTTCTTGGCAGAGACTGTGGCACCAGCATGACGAAGTCAATGGAGAACACGATTTGTGTTCTGGAGATGCTCCCAGATGAAGCAGCAAATTCCAGGGTTTTCGGGTATCGTCTTGTAAGTTCCATTGGTGTTTTGGTAGCGAGATTTTGGACCCTTGATAGGGCAGTCGTCGATGAAGGGGATGGTTACCTTGGGGATCTCATCTTTCAAGATCCAGCAAACATCTCCATGGAAGATCTGGACTGCATTAGTGTATCCCATGGGGAGCTTCATCAGTTGCAGGGTTCCGATAGGTGTTTGGAAGGTAGTAAGGTTGTGGTAGTTGTCATGGATTGTCCTGTGGTCATACCACCCTACCATAAGGTCTAGGATGCCATATACTGAATGGCAGGCGAAGGCCTCTGCAATTGAGTCAACAAAGGGGGGAATGGCTGAATCCTGAATAGAGACAGCATTTAGTGGCTGTAAATCATGGACAAGATGAAGGGATTTTCCATCTTTCTTGACGATGCAAAACCACTTGGATCTATAGGACGAGGTGGATGGTTCATAGACACTGGCGGCGACCTTTTCTTTAATTATGTTTACGACATCTCGAAAAATGGCAGGCAGGATGGGGATGTTTCATTCAACCCAAGGCTTGTGGGACAGCATAGGGATTTTTAATGGGGGGAACATGTCTTCACAAAAAGTTCCTCATTCAGAGGTCTCCCAAGCGAAAGCCACCTCATGGGTATGAACAAGCCATCAAACGAGGTTTAACTCCACTGGCCAAAGGAACTTGGCAGGATCAAGGTCGAGCTCTTCTGCTTGTTGTGCCATAAATCTGGATCTGGGAACAAAAGGAGGGGGGTGGTATGGTAATACAGGGAGATCTGCGAGAGGGTCACCAATCTCCTGACACTCTACTCTGAACTCAACAGGCATTGCAGTCGGGATAGGTTTCACCTTCTTTGCTACAGGTTTGTACTTCAAAATGTGATAAACTGGGTCAAAATGAAGAGAGGATCGTAGGACTGAAAGTGTCAGTGGAGAAATAGTAGTACTCATAGAAAATAAAAATGGATCTTTCAGGGAAATGAAACTCAAGTCAAAGGGATCAGGAACAGGTGTACTGTCTGTGTTATAGTCATATAAATAAGCCATGGCAGCATTTTCTTTAGAGTCTGTGGAGGAAGGTAAAATAAAATCTGAAGATGGGGAAGGGGGGTCTGCAACATAAAGGGAACACATGGATACTAGATTCTCTTGGTCTCCTCACACCTCTGGCAAGTCCTTGACCAACATTAAAAACCCTGTCTGCCAATCTCTAAGTGACAGCAGCATTCTTGGTGAGCGGAATATTCTGCCTTGTCTTCTGGGTTTACAAATCAAGGGTGCTGGTAGAGACGATGACAGGGACAAGTCAGAATAAGTAATTGACAGCCAGAATTGGGGTCATGGATTTCTAGGGATTGTTCGCCATCAGGGAAGTCTTGAAGGATGCTACTGAGGAGGCAGAAAAATGGGTGGCCTAGAAGGAGGTCAAATGGGGCTCTGTTGACATCTTGGATCTGGAGATGGGCTTCAACAGGCCCGATATGCAGAGAGGTGTTTTCTATGACACCTAGAGTACTCTCCTTTGATTGGTTAGCAGCCTCCAAAGTCATACACATGTCAGAGCAAAGAGGGGCACCTAGAGCCTCCCATAACTCGCACCTAAGGGTGACTACCTGGCAACCACTGTCAAGAATACACTTGACACAAAGTTTGTCCATGAGAACTCCATCTACCACATGAAGAGGAGCAGTGGCTAGGCCAACACACTTCCCCTTGGTATCCTTGATGAGATATTGTTTGTACAATGCCCAAGTCAATGACGAAGACAATTCTGAGGCAGTCTCGAGGCCACCGATCATGATCTTTTTCGTCATGGCCATTTCTTTAATTTGTTTGCAGATCTCGGGGCTGACAGCTAGAAGATCTTGCATCGAGATTTCGATCTTGGCACCCAGGCCTTGGGACATGAGGCATTTGGTGGCAGCAGCTTCATCAAAGCCACTCTGGTAATGAAACTGAGGGGTAGAGTTAGACTGAGGCTTGGGGTTAGATGCTTCAGCAGCATTAGGTCTAGTCTGAGGGTTATTAGACAGTGGCTGAGTATTCGAGACTGAGGTTGGTGTGGAGTTATTGGCAGGAGGGGGGTTGACAGTGGCAGCATTACGAGGATGACAAGCAGGGATTTCTACACCATCAAAGCGAGTGGGTTTCTTCTTCTTTATGGTGTTCTTCAGCTCCTTGACCTGAGCATAAGCTCTGGCTAGGGCACGCTTGTCTTCTTCATCAGCATTATCCTCAATCTCCTTTTCGACTAGGTAGGACGAGGGGTGAACCTCTACCTGAAACTCCTCTGTGTCATTTGAGCCAAAGAACATGGTATTGATGAGGTGGGGCAGGGTATCACATCCTCGAGATGAAGATGAGGTTCCTGGAGACTGAATAGACACTAGATTAGCCGACACCATTATAGACTCTCAAAGAGCCAAGAAGTTGTTGATCTTTTCTTTGAAATTCTGCCCTGCAGCAGATCTGGGGATGTCAGAGCCATCTTTCATGAACACCCTACCACCAATGAGCACACATTTCCCTTGGCAGACATATTCCTGGCACTGTTCACACTCAGGAGTCCTGTGACCATCAGTGCCACCACAGAATTAGCAGCAGGGATCGAAAGAGCGGCGAAATTGTTGTTCTTGAGATTGAGTCTGGTGGCTTCCTGAGCCAGGGTCAGTGGCTTGGACATATTCTCATTTCAGGATAGTAGGTGGAGATGTTGGTTGGGAATGGGATTCGGGGAATAAGGCCAAGCTGTCAACCTGAGCAATGTTTCAACATGCTCCACTTAAGAGGTAGGTCACATGCTTGTAGGCATCATCAAATGGCCATGGATCGTCAATGTCATGATCTAAATCCTTGAGTTGAAGGCGAGTGGCAAGGCAGTTATGGAATCTGGGGGGGAAACCTTCAAGGAACTTCTCATTGATGTAGTTGACAGGGAGTTTCTTCTTTTTGTTGATGAGGGTGACAATACAGCGAAATTTGCAGACATATTTGCTGAGGTCATCGAGGGACGACATGGGCTTCTGTACTTGGTGATGGAGGAGGGTTTCAAGGTTGGCTTTAGTGTATTGATGACCTTTAATGTCAGTACCAGGGTAGAAACTGGTTACTTCCTTAGTAAAAGTCCTCCCAGTCATCTTCTGCAGCAGATTTGAGAGATGACCATAACTCCGACTCATTTCAGTCAGCATAATGGATGGCCCACTTAATTTTGACCTTGTTGTCAGTGATTCCTGCATCAGTGCAAAGTAGGCACAAATATCTTCTGTTTTTCCTGAAAATTTGGGGGCTTTGTTAGAGCCCCTAAGCGGCATTGGACAATGGTTAGTAGAGTTGGACATGGGAACTGGAATTGATGATGAAGGGGGAGGGGGATTATGAATTGAAGGTGGATTTCTGGATGGTATCAGTGGAGGAGGTTGGACTAGTGGCTGCATGAGACTCTGAGAGGGGTTAAGGGATGATGAAGGAAGGAGGAGCTGTTCAGTGGCGAAAATTGAGGCTGTTGAGGAGGACGAAGATGATAAGTTGGTAAGCAGTGATAACTCTTGACGATCTGGTGGTGGTGCGAATGACTCATCAAGCTCGAAGGCACCTGGTATATCAATTGACGATGATGAGGTGGGTTCTGGATGATGTGGGGAATCTGTGGCAAAAAACTCTGAATCTGGGGAACTAAGTTCTGGGATTATCAGTGGGAACAAAAAGATCAGATGACGATATAGAAAGATGATGGAAGGGCTCTAAGAGCTCTTCAAGTTCTGTTCAGTGGAAGGTAGGTCATAAAGATCTCCTTTCCAGATCTACAGACCCCTCACAGTGGGCTCCAAAACAATGTGGGCAACTCTTCTTGTGAGAGTGTGAAGGGAAAGTGGGGAAAGCTGTAGGTAGAACCTAGGCTCATCCCAAGGGGTGCTGAGTTGGAAGGAGACAGAAGAGAGGGCTAGAAGGCAAGAGAGGATTTTTCTTGGCTAATGGGGAGTACTGGCAGTGAATAACTTGAAAGTCTGCCTTAGATGGGTGCAAGATAACTTCTGGGTACTGGGGGATGTTTCTTAGAGGCAAAAACTCGAAGGGTGGCGATTAAGGGCTCTTGAACTCGTGGGTAGACAGTGTAGACACTGTAGCGGACTTGTAGTAGGCGAGGTGGCGATTCTGGGGGCTGTGGGACACAGGGAACTTGATAAGACTGAAGATGAGGCACTGGAAGATGCTGGAGACTCAAAAAACACAGAGGGACTTGACTCAAAATACTCAGAGACTCTTAGACATGCAGATAGTGACTCCAAAAGGTGGGTGGTTATTTTTCTATGTACAGAAGACCTTTTGTAGCATAAGGACAGTGGTTTCTAAGGTAAAACCAGAATACTTTGGATCTGTCAAACATCTAAAGCAATAAAAGAAAATACAAAGACTGATGTATGGACAATTACAAGCACTGCAGTGATGTAGATGGAAATTAAAACAAACAAGGTCTAGAATCACGAAGGTAAGTAAAGAAGAAAAGGTATAACTACATACTTGGGTCAGAGGGAGGTGCAGTGGGGCTGGCAGCAATTTTGTTGACAAAGGAAGGATGCAGGCAGTGATGTTTACTAGGGAGGCAGCTGTTTTGGCACTTGTAGCATGGATATAGATGCCAAGGGGCTGGGATGACATGTGACAGGTCAGTAAGGGTCGCTGACACATGGTGTTTAGTGGTCACATGAAGGAAGGAGGTATGTGCATTAGGAGATGGGCTTAATATGGTAGCTGTTGAGTCAGCAGTGATTTTGCTGGTGGGAGTAGGGGTGTGTGATGGGTGTGACATTATAGTAACTGGCGTGTGACATTGGAGTAAGTGGTGATGTCATGATCATAGTAGGGTGCATGAGAGAATGACAGTTGACTCTAAGAAAGGCTGCTATAGTCGGTTTGCAGCCTTAGGGAGTATAGACTCCCTACACTGACACACAGAAAGACACCATATGCAATGCAGTCAACCAACTGCAACACCATCCCACAAGTACAGAAGGGTGGAGAGCCTACAATGCACAAGTAACACAGTGGACTCACATACATGGAGAAGTGGCCAGGGTGTCAGAAAACATGCCATTTCCATTAAGGCCAGGAACAGCAGTGGTCTGCTCTGGAGAGTGCTACAAGTGCAGTACTCATGGTCATGCTAGTTGTGAATGTCCAGTGCCACCTGGAGATGCCATGCAGTTAGATCAGAGAGAAACAGCATGGAGAGCAATGTGTACAAGAGCATTAGGACCCATCAACAGGAACATGTCTGCAAATATCAGGCTAGTAATAGCAGATGGACAGGGAAATGAAAATGGGTCATTGTAACAGATGGACCAATGACCCTGGTATTTCTCAGCAACCCTCACATAAATTGTACACCCATGCATGTATTGAATGAACACCCAATTGACATATACACCACGAGTACAACAACAAACAACACAATGTGCAAGAACAACATGTACAAAACATCATGATAGAGAGCCTGCAAGGCAAACAAGTATGACTATGGGCTCTATTCGATGATGGAGCAATGGTAAATGCAATGTGCACCTCAGTGTTCAACAAGATCAAGCACAGATTAAGGGGGTGGTCAAACTCCTCCTGAACACTATGAATGGCTAATGGCACAATGACTCCAGCTATGGCACAATGGACAGGAACAATACAAGTAGGAATGGCCAAAATACAAACAATGTTCATTGTATTCAACAGCAATGGCAGATGGGCATTCTTAGCAGGCAAACCCCTACTGAAGGTGCTGAAGGCTAAGCATGATTACAGCACAGACCAAGTAATCATAACAGATGGGGAAACATTGCTAATGCTGGACAACAGGTACCATGATGAGTGGCACCATCAAATCATGGGAGGCCACAACCAAATGCTAGATGTCAAGCAGCAGGCAGAAGTCAACCCAACTCAAGCTGAGACAATGTCACTTGACTGTCTGAAGGATGAAGAGACATATGCAATCATGCAAGCAGAGGACAATACATTCACAAGACAGACAAATCCATTCAATCCCAAACATATCAACTTCATCATGAATGCAGTACAAATTGGAAATGACCTCAATGCATGGGAGAGAGAACAAGTCAACACATTCATAAAGGAATATGCAGATGTGTCTGCATGCTCTATCAAAGAAGTACTACTAATCCCAGGCACAACAATAGATCTCAATGTGCCACCATATGCAATGTTCACAATGTCACTGCAACAATGGCCACTGTCTCCACCACAGAAGATTTTCATGCACAAATGGGTACAGCAAATGCTAGATGCTGGCATGATCGAGCAAGCAGAAATAGCGAAAATAAAACACGTTGCACCCACAGTACTCATGCAGAAAACCCATGATGACAAAACAGGTTTAATGCTAGAAGACCTGCAGCAAGAGCTGAACAACCAGTGCAAGAATGCTGGACTGAATATCCCAGTCACTGCAAGAGACCCAGACATAGCCATAAAATGGCAGGTCACACAAAACTTTGGAGAACTCAACAAAGTCATGCAGATCCCACCACTACAACAGGGTGACATCAGAGCGAAGCAACAATGGCTAAGTGGTCATAAATACATATCCATTTTTGACTTTGCCTCAGGCTTTTATGCAATAGAAGTACTGGACAAGTGGAAACCATATTTAATGTTCTTCATCGAAGGGCAGGGCTACTTCTGGTACACACGGATGCCAATGGGACTTACAGGGGCACCAACCACCTTCTCTGTGGCAGTCATGAACAAACTGCATGACCTACTAGCAGATAACACAATCAAGTTATTTGTAGATGACAGCAGATGCAGAAGCAACATGTTTGCTGGCATGCTACAAACATTACACCAAGTATTCCAGTGGTTCTGGGAATGCAAACTATCAATGTCACCAACAAAGTGCAAACTGTTTATGATGGAAACCACATTCACCAGAGCAATGGTAGGACCAAGGGGCATCCAGCCAGACTTAGCTAAGTTAACAGCGATTGTCAAATGGAAACAACCAGATGATGCACTAAATCTGAGTTCATTCCTAGGTCTGACAGGACACTTTCAAGACCTGATCAGGGGCTATGCAAAGATAGAGGGTCCATTATGAAACTTGGTAAAACAAGTGGACATACCACAACCAGTAACAAAAACTATGTATAGACATGTGATGACAAACCACAAACTTGCAGACAAGTGGTCAGATGAACACATGAACACATTCATGCAACTTAAAACAGCATTGACAAGTGAACTGGTGCTGCATGCTCCCAGATATGATGGCACACCATTCATAGTCACAACAGATGGGTGTCAAGAAGGTCTTGGTGTGGTACTAACACAATGCATTCAGATGCAACTACCAAGCAGCAAAACCACTACCAAAGTGGTCCCAATAGCATTTGCATCGAAGTGCACATCATCATCAGAGCAAAACTACAAGCCATTTCTGCTAGAATTCATGGCTCTGAAGTACAGATTGGACCACTTTTCAGACATCATATGGGGATACCCAGTTGAAGTCAAAACTGACTGCCAAGCACTAAAAGATGTGCTGTCAAACAACAGCATATTGGCAGTGCATGCCAGATGGAGGGATGGGATACTAGCACACAACATAATAGTGGTAAGGCACATACCAGGCAAACTCAACATAGTAGCAGACAGCCTCAGCAGACAATGGGACAATACAGAACACTCAGAGGAAGATGGAAGTCAATGGACAGTTGACCCTGAGCCAAAGGCAATCTCAGGCCTCGTTAACAATGTATTCATGCTAAGTAGTGTTGATGAACAACATCAAAAACTATGCAACTGCTTCACTAATGAATCAGTCTTTCTAGAAGTTATCGATGCTATCCTCAATGTGGACACAACAGCAAACCTGAAAATCCATAGCAAGGCACACCATAGAGCATCACAATACTTCATTGAGGATGGATGTCTGTGGTGTATATATGGAAGCACAAGTATACAACCAAGAAGTAGAATGGAGTACATAATGAGAGAAGAGGTGGAACAAAAAGTGAAACAACTACATGACACAGGAGGGCATTGGGGAAGGGACACACTCAAGATCGCACTCATGGATAAGTTCCATGCACCTAAGATGGACATCACAATCATGAATGTGAAACCACCTGTGCTAAGTGTAAAAATTTCAGGCCACAGCATGTACACTCACTACTGGAACCTATTACATGCAGACACCCATTCGAGCTACTGGTTCGTGACTACCTCAGCATGCCCATGGGCAAAGGTGGATACCACACACTAGGGCTGTTTCTAGACACCTTCTCGCAACACCTATGGGTTACAAAGTTCAAAATGGCCAGAACTGCTAAGACAACTATGGATAGCCTGTCATTAATATCCAACAACTACATGGCTCTGGAAGCATTCATGATGGATGGGGGAAAGCACTTCGACAATAACATGGTCCAAGACTACTGTGCCAAGTGGTCATGTAAACACCACATGGTAGCAGTGTACTCACCATGGGTCAATGGACTAGTGGAAGGGACTAACCACCTTCTACTACACATCCTTAAATGACTCTGTGCACCAGAACTAGGTGAAGATGACATCAAGGATGCAAAGTGGGAGAACCTACCATGAAACTGGCTGGAATATCTGGACGAAGCCATATGCATGCTAAACAACAGACTCCTACCAGCACTCAAGCACATGCCAAAAGAGTTGCTGCTGGGCTTGGTTGTTGACACCAAATGAACCAGACCAGAGGACAAAATCCTACCAGTCGACCTGATACAGGCAATGACACACATGGCCTATGCAATGCAACAACAATTAGATGGATATGACACAGCAGTATGACATGCACTCAAATGAAAAGCAGCATTTGATAAAAGGGTTTTGAGGAGGTATCCAGGTGAAGTAACATTCAAACCTGGGCAGCTTGTTCAAGTGTATAGAAGCAACACTGACTATATGTACATTCAAAACAGAACACAAACTGATACCTAAATGGTCACAACCATGATGAGTCACAGAACACATACAAAACTCATACAAACTTGCTACCCTTGAAGGAATGCCCCTACCAGGTGAGTACAGTGCATGAAGGTTATGCACCTTCATGCCACAACCAGGTACAAAGCTGCATGAAGACCAAGAAATGTACATGCAATGAGTACATGACCAGCAAAGTACACTGGAAGCAGCAAGTGGGGGCATAGAGGATGAGAGGGAGGAGGACAGGCAGGTGGAATGGGACCATGAGGAGATGAGGAGCGAGCAGCAGCACAATGACAAGGGCATCATGGCATTTTTGAGGGGGCCACATGCAATAGGGGAGAAGGAGCGAGGTGAAGGATAGAGGCACTTAGTCAGCAGGACATACATGGAGCGAGGGGAAGAAGTTAGCATACATCACCACATCAGCCCAAGGGGATTTTCCCTGTTTCACTGTTCATCAACACACTTGAGTCTAAAGAACATATGTGTTGCTCGATTTGTTGTCACTGCATTCCCAGATGATAAAATCAAACATCTTTCCAGCCCTATGTGCAATTATTCCAAGCAAAGAGGAGCTGTAGGACTCTATGTCCAGTCAAATATCACGATTGTGTCCACCACATAACCTCGCTGTCATGTCGCTGTCGGTATCCCCAGATGCTCGGTTTGTGCTGTATGAGACTCACGAGGGCATGATGTGTCTGTGGGATATTCAATTGGATAGGATCGTAGGGAAGCAGATGACCACTCAGTGGGTGATGGTGCAGAGCTGTGTAAGGTCTATCCACTATCTAGGAGGTCACCTTCGAGTTAATGATTTTCTGTGTCTACATGCATCAGCATGGTCTGTATCCCTCGATCTGAAGGGTGGGAGGTATGCTGCAAGTAGCGGGTCAGGGAATGTGAACATGTTCTCTGTGGGTCCTGATTCATTTGGCATCAAATGGGCCACCCTCGTCAGTGGGATGTCCAGGTAAGTAATATGGTATGGTATGCAAATACACATGAATCTTGTTGAAAATACTGGACAGGCCAGGACTCGAACCTGGGACACACTAGGTTTGGTGCACTACCACTGTGCTACCAGTCCTACAGTACAAGATGTGGATTCTACTACAAGTAGGTTCCAACAAATCTTTCCCTCTGTCTCCTCTGTGTTTGGTGGCTACATAGATAACATGTCATGCTGTGTCAGTTTACCTTTGACTGACCCTGCATATAGAGCCCAGACAGTTGTCAAATAAGCCTCTCCCTCGAAAATGGCCAGGTCTTCATATTTGATGTCAACTCCCCATCTCTTACAGCTATGTATGCCTCACATGCGATGGCAGTATGCAACTTCACATGGTCATATGATAGCAGTGTTTGTAATGTGTTTCCACACCCTGTTACCGTATGCCATCTAATGTTTCCTCCTCCCCAACCTCCACCGTTGATTAATGCCAACTACCCCACAAACCACGACCCGCAATTGACATGCTCAGTTGCTGCTCACTGCATCCGATGATAAGTGCCTCACACTCCATGATGTCCAGTTGACACCATCTGGAAAACCAGGATCTGGGGCTGTAGCTATGCTGGTCAGACATTCATCATGGGTGCTTAGTGTGGACATATCTCCAGATAGTCATCTCGCCATGTCTGGGTATGATTTATTCTCTTTCCCACCCTATCCTCTCATCTCCTCTCGTCTCATTTGCTCATCTCACACCCCTTGCAAGGTCTGCCAATAAGTCTATCAAAGTCTGGGACCTCTCTGCCCACTGCACAGTGTCAATGACTCACAAGCTGGGCAAGATTTGGAGCATATCATGGCACCCAAAACCTGCTGCACTGGTATCAGCTGCAGAGAGTCTGTAATACTATGGATCAGCCAGAAATACTGAATGCACAAGGATGGAAGGTATGTACCCTGCATGGTACTTGTTCAGGATTAACAACATGTTGGACTACAGTGAGCTCAAAAACCCTTTCCATGTTTACCCTAATTGCAGTGCATGAGGTGTACTGCCAGACACCATGGGAATTTTGCTTAGCTTTGGTGGAGTCATAAATAGTACTTACTCATGGCTACAAAATGGCCCCTATATCACGTGATTCGGTTCACTGGCTGGCAAGATATAAGCAATATAAAACAGCAACCACATGGAAAGGGTTTTTGAGCTTTTGAATTGGTAAGTAGAATCATAGTATATTTGCTAATATTTGTTAGTACAAACAAAGGTACATATGTAAACATGGTGTCTGAGCTCAAAAAAGTTCACATGGTTCATTATTCCCCATTACCATCATGGTCAGATGCCTCTCCCTTACTCAATAAAGCACCATTCTCTCCTTGCTTGATTCTGGACTTTCTAGTGAAGCCATTGCCAAGCAAACTGGTGTCAGCCCTTCTACCATATCCAAACTTCATTCCAAAGAGTGTCCTACCCTTCTGAAGGCCATTGGAGGTCATCCCACTAAGCTCTCTCCTACCAACATCCACCATGCCCAACATCTCATCACTTCTGGGAAGGCTGAAAGTGCTGCCCAGGTGACCAAAACTCTTTCCAACATTACCAATCAACCTCTCTGTCAGCACAGTTTGTCTCCACCTGAAGAAAGCTGGTATGAAGGCTGTAGTCAAGACCAAATGCCCTATTCTTTCTGCTAGACATTGCAAGGCTCATTTGGATTTTGCTGTTGCTCATAAAGACTGGACTGTAGAGGACTGGAAAAAGGTTGTATGGTCTGATGAGACCAAAATCAATTGTCTGGGGTCAGATGGATGCAAATGGGCATGGAAAAGGGCAGGTGAGGGGCTTAGTGATAGGCTGGTTGAAGGAACCCTCAAGTTTGGAGGAGGTTCCCTTATGATGTGGGGCTGTATGACTTGGCAGGGAGTTGGCTTTGCTACCAAGATTGATGGTAGGATGGATGGGGACCTTTACCTTCAAATTTTGAGGGATGAGCTCCAACAAACCCTGGAGTATTATGGTCTCAATCCTCCTGACATCATCTTTCAGCAGGACAATGACCCCAAGTGCACTTGCAGAATGGTCAGGAATTGGCTGGAAGAGCAAGAATTCCAGACCATGGTGTGGCCTGCACAGTCTCCAGACCTAAACCCCATTGAGCATCTCTGGGGTTGTCTCAAGAGGAGGGTTGCACAGCATGAAAACCCCCCTAGTGGAATTCATGAATTGTGGGAGTGTTCAGGTGGAATGGGAAGGGATACCAGTTGAAGAGTGTCAGAAGTTGATTGAGAGTATGCCTAGAAGGGTTCAGGCAGTGTTGAAAGCAAAAGGAGGTTATACCAAGTACTAGAATACCCATCTATTCAAAAGCTCAAAAACCCTTTCCATGTGGTTGCTGTTTTATATTGCTTATATCTTTCCAGCCAGTGAACCAAATCACATGATATAGGGGCCATTTTGTAGCCAGGAGTAAGTCCTATTTATGACTCCACCAAAGCTAAGCACAATTCCCACAGTGTCTGGCAGTACACCTCATGCACTGCAATTAGGGTAAACATGGAAAGGGTTTTTGAGCTCACTGTATACTCAGGTGGATGCTTCTATCATACTGGGCTTACTAATGGTGAGGTTGCCTCTGGAATGTCATGTCACATGTCTTGAATGTATCTAGCATGGCATTCACAACATTGAGGATGAATTGGGCTTCACAAGTAATCCAGGGTTTGTATTTCATAAGTCATATGGGTTTGAGGCAGGCAGTGAAGAGCAGTTTGAGTCGATGAAGAAATTTGTGGTGGATTGTGCCAAGATGACCAAATTGGACAAGAGAATCCATGCCATTTGGTAAGGCCACCATTGCACCTCAGCAAATAGACATGGTTCTGATCTTGTATTTAGGTTTTGCATTCCACTGAATGAGAGCCACAGGATGGTCATGACTGCTGAAATCAAGTTTTTCAACAATTGTGATACAGGACATGGTGAGTAACTGGAAATTGCAGTGGTTGCTAATTGAGTATATGAGTCAGGGTAGTGCCTGTAATTGTGCTGCTTACCAAGGCAGACACATTGAAACTTGAGGCAATCCAGGAGGGTATAGAGCATGGTTTGAGTTTGGAAGATGCAAACTGTTCCAGAGGTAGAAGGAAGACTTTGGGAAACTGCTCTTGCAAGGATAAAAGGATGGTTGAACAAGCAAAGCTTTCCCCCTCATGACTATCTGACACTGACTGGTCAGTACCTTGAATTTTGATGAGAAGAAGGAAGTGCTTATAGGAAATGCTGCAGGAATGCAGGAGGAAGGTGCAGAGTGTGGGGGCCTGCTGGCTTGCACAGCAAATGCATTGAATGAGGAGGGACTTCAGCAACTTCTCATATCAACACAGCAATGAAACCTAGAACTATGTATGGAATTTGCAGTAATGAAGTAAGTGACAAGGCTGAGGATCTAAGACATGCTAACAAGTGTAAGGACTTTGAAAAATTGCATGGAGAAACAAGATAGCAAGATGAGACCAAATATTCTGGCAATGATATTGGCATTATGGTTCCCATACATAAGACAAAGCAGGTGGTGGTGGATGCATGCTGACCATCTTCACCTTGTTGCACTTGGGTTCATAGGCAATGAGTGGAGTTATGGCAGGTGGTGATGGATGCATGCTGACCATCTTCACTGCCACCCTGTTGCACTTGGGGTCATAGGTTGTGAGTGGAGTCATGGCAGGTGGTGGTGGATGGACATATGCTGACCATCTTCACTGCCACCCTGTTGCACCCGGGTTCATAGGCAGTGAGTGGTGTCATGGCAGATGGTGGTGGATGCATGCTGACCATCTTCACTGCCACCCTGTTGCACTTGGGTTCATAGGATGTGAGTGGAGTCATGGCAGGTGGTGGAGGATGCATGCTGACCATCTTCACAGGATTGGGAAAGGGAAAAGAAAAAGCTGATACCAGAAAAAAACCACCTGCCTTCCCCAAGTTTGTTTGAGAATTAAAAGACATCTTAAACAAATGCACCTCCCAATGGGAGAGCTTCAGTGACCAGGATGAACATGGTCACCAGGAACATACATTCAGAAAACTATATGACTTAATGGATATGCCTAACATTGAAAGTGCACATGATAAGGCCAGTGAGGAAGGACAAGGCCCCACTCACACTGTGAAGAAGGAAGTCCACTACAAAGAAGAGCATGAAAGAATTGAATGTAGAAAAGAAGACACTCCACAAAGTGGCAATTCACATAGAGTGGGACCAACAGAAAGTTTGATGAACAAGGCAACAAGATACCAAGTGATGAATGATTGGCCAGATTCTGAAATCCCACCCCACTTGGAATGAGGCTACAAAGAAGAAGAGGATTATGGTTGGGGAGCAGTTGCTGGACACCCCAATGAAGATCCAGATGACAACCCAGATGATGATTACTCCCACAGAAATGATTGAGATGATCATGACAATGACCATAGGAGAAGACAGATCCTGGTTCCTCATCAAAACCATAGGGATGACAAGGATGAGTGCAATCACCCCAGCTGTGGATGATCAACAGGGATACACTCACACCAAGGATTAACACCCAGTATGAGTGGATACACAGAATCTGCCCTGGAAAAGTGTCATCAGCGAATATATGAGGCAGTAGGCCATCACACAGCCCCCACAGGTCCAGAAGTAAAGGCCATAAAAATCACACAACCCAAATACTATAGGAGTCAGGATGATATCAATGCCTTCAATGAATGGATCAACTGGATTCTGCACTGGTTGAAGATCTACAACTACAAGGTGACAGGGCCAGCCCATGATGCAGACTGCATCACATATGCTGGGCCCTGTCTGGAAGGGATGGCCATGCAGTGGTTCAATCAAGAAGTTGACAGCCCAGATCACATGATCTATGACTGGACTTTTGAGGATTTTGTGTGTGCCATGTTCACCCAATTCATTCACAAAGCATCCACCCAGAATGCTGCCAAATGATATGGTAATACCAAGTACTCTACTGCAAAGGGAGTACTTCATCAGGAAAAACTGACAGTGCAATATTTGATATAAACTGGAATAGTGCATCACCATTTGATATATAGTGAACTATAGCACTATTTTAACTATAGATCATGATGTCATAGTGAAAGTTGTAGGGCTGGGTCACAGGATCATGGGAATATGCTTACCTCATTGATATGCCCAAAAATGGGTGAGAAAATCGCAAAATACAAAAATAAAGTGATGTCTGAAAAAATAAATGTCAAAGATGTCATAATGAAAGTTGTAGTACCTGACAAAAGGATCATGGAGGTATGCTTACTTCATCCATCTGTGCAAAAATAGTAGGGATATAGACAAAATACAATTAGTTTTGTGTAGTCTCCATTTTTATTACCAAAAGTGTAGTGTAGTGTCCTGACATCACAATCTTTGTCATATACTGAAATAGTGTGCAATTATTGCATATGTATTGAACTATAGCAACATTATAACTATATATTGCCAGTTGCTGTACATGTTTTCCCATGAACAATGAATAGTTACAGATCATAAGGTTTCTTTTATTTCATTGTACTTAAAGGAAAGTGTAGTGTAATGTTCACATTTTTGACTACCAATTAAGGTAGTGTTGAGTAGATTAGTACATATATGGTGACTAGGAAATGTGTGGGAAATGATTGGTAAGCTAAGACTCGCACTTAGACTTGAAGTGCTGCAGTGGCCACTGGTCATGTGACTGTGAGAAGTTGAAAATTTCATCCATGCATGCACACACACTCAACTATGTACATCTCCTTTGCCCCACCTCCCACCTCTCCCCACTGCTGTCCCTCCACCAGATGAGGCTTTGTTCCAACAGCAAGGTAAGATACCTGATGAGTCATCCTTCTCCCACTGACACTCCCCACCTGGAGCCAGCAACAGCCCACCCAGAACAGCAACATCTGCAATGACTGGTGGGTAAGCCCCCCCTCCCTGGCCCTCCCTCTCTCACCCTTCCTCCCATCTAGCTGCCCTAGCACCAAAAACCACCACCCTAACCCTCCTATTTCCCCCCCTCCCCTTCTCCAGTCCAGATGCTGATACCCATTCCCCTTCCCCCATCCATCTCCCCTTTTTACCATCCATCATACCTTGATTTATTACCAAGTAGAATTATGTGTATGTATTGTAGATATTGTACTAAGTGAATTTGTTGTCTCCTTCATAAAAAGTGTGAACTAAAAGAAGCAAAAAAAAGAAAAAAAGGCAAAGTATGGCAAGCTTGGGATAACAACATTGTGGCTCTATTTTGCTATTTATCCTCTTTTTTAGCTATATATGTCTATATATCACTATATGTAAGGGGGGATGGTTGTGGTGCCATAGATCCCATAGTTGTCCCTATGGCATGTTTGGTGATAAATAATGGAATATACATAGCAATATATAGTGATAAAGAGTGAATAATAGCACTGTCAGTTTTCCTGATGTTGTTCTGACTGTCTGGAACTCTGAGAATAATCTGCTTGAGGATTTTTCAAACTTTCATATATCAAAGTCTGCAACAGTCTCAGGTGCTGAGCATCAAGACAGTGAGTGTTTATATATGATAGGTGATAACCTAAGTTAAATCCATTAATTCAAATGACAACTTCTAACCTAACCAAATCCTTACCAAAAGTACTTGGCATGGAAATTGCAGGTGATATGAATTGGAATTGGTAGTGTCAAATATGTTTTGGCATAATCATTTACAACTACTGAAGCCAAATTCCATGTGCTGCCACAGGCCATCCACCCATGAAGAGCTTCAGAAAGACACCATGGAGCTGATTTTGAGAAATCAAATTATTGTTCCTTCCTATTCATGGTCCTGGCTAAGTAAATAAAGAGTGAGAGATTGACAAGCTTGGAATGAATATTAGCTTACACATCTGCTTCTCTTTTGCAACCTGTAAAAGAATAGGACATAAAACCTCCACATTTTCACCATGTTCCTGGAAGGCTGCATTAACAAGCTTGCAAACAAATTCTCTGGTACCAGAAGTTTCATATTTGTCAACAGATGAATGCAGGGCCACCTGCAAATCATCCATTTGATCTTTGACCTGCAGCAAAAAGTATAAGTATTCAAGTACAAGTATGGCACCTGCAAGCAAGGATCAGAGATCATCTGAGCCATCATGGGATGGCATTCACCAATGCCTTGTTCAGCAGTATATTGCAATGAATATTTCATGTGATGGGACAATGTAGGCATTGATAGTGTGTGCAAGGATTGTGGAATGTTTGACTACAAAATGTGTCACCAACAGAATTTATATGACTAACAATCATGGATGAGGCTTACAACCTGATTGATGTTGCATGGAGACCATAAAAGACAATGTGAAACAGAAAGAAAAGAAACAAACCAACTGCTAAGGGGATTAGCAATGACTGCAGGGTGAAATTGGTTACAAAGACATACTTGCTGGATAAACAAATTATATCAGCAAAGATGAGTTATGGTAAGTAGTAATGATCACTTGCATGCTAACAAATGAATGAAGAATTCAGGACCAGAGTAAAGCTCCAAGTAAGAACACATACATCCTGTGATGAGTGCTCCAGAACAACTCTGAAATATAAATCAAATGATACTCACCACCTGGGTATTGCAAATCAAAAAGATACTTAATATAGATGACTGCCATGAATGCACTCACCACCTATGAACACAGGTGCAACATGGTGGCAGTGGTGATGGTCAGCATGCATCCACTCCCACAAGCTATGACTCCACTAACTGTCTGTGAACCCAAGTGCAACAGGTTGGCAGAGATGATAGTCAGCACACATCCACTGCCACATGCCATGACTCCACTCACTCTCTGTGAACCCAAGTGCAACAGGGTCACAGTGAAGATGGTCAGCATGCATCTGCCACCATCTGGCATGACTCAGCTGACTTCCTATGGACCCAAGGGCAACAGGTTGGCAGTGAAGATAGTTAGCATGCATCCACCACCACCTGCCATGACTCCTCTCACTCTCTATGAACCCAAGTGCAACAGGGCAGCAGTGAAGATGGTCAGCATACATCATCCACCACCTACCATGACTCCACTTACAAACTATGAACTCACATGCAACAGCATCACAGTGAAGATGGTCAGCATGCATCCAGGACTACCAGCCATGACCCCTCTCACTCTCTATGAACCCAAGTGGAACAGGGTGGCAGTGGAGATGGTCAGCATGCACCCACCACCATGTGCCATGACTCCACTCACAAACTATGAATGCAGGTGCATCAGGGGGGCAGTGAAGATGGTCAGCATACATCCACTACCACCTGCCATGACTCCACTCACATCCTATGAACCCAAGTGCAACAGGGTGGAAGTGAAGATGGTCAACATGCATCCACCACCACCTGCCATGACTCCACTCACTCTCTATGAACCCAAGTGCAACAGGGTTTCAATGAAGATGGTCAGCATGCATCCACCACCACCTGCCATGACTCCACTTACTTTCTATGAACCCAAGTGCAACAGGGTTTCAGTGAAGATGGTCAGCATGCATGCATCACCACCTGCCATGACTCCACTCACTCTCTATCAAACCAAGTGCAACAAGGGAGCAGTGATGATGGTCAGCATGCATCCAGCACAACATGCCATGATGCCACCCACTCTCTATTAACCCAGGTGCAACAGGTTCACAGTGAAGTTGGTCAGCATACATACTTCCATCACTACCTGCCATGGATCCACTCACTTCCTATGAACCCAAGTGCAACAGGGTGGCAGTGAACATAGTCAGCATGTGTCCACCACCACCTGCCATGACTCCACTCACTGCCTATGAACCCATGTGCAACAAGGTGGCATTGAAGATAGTCAGCATGCATCCACCACCACCTGCCATGACTCCTCTCACTCTCTATGAACCCAAGTGCAACAGGGTGGCAGTAAAGATGGTCAGCATGCATCCACCACCACCTACTATGACTCCACACACAAGCTATGAACCCAAGTGCAACAGCATGACAGTGAAGAGATGGTCAACATGGATACACCACCAGCTGCCACAACTCCACTCACTTGCTATGAACCCATATGCAACAGGGTGGCAGGGAAGATGGTCAGCATGCATTCACCACCAGCTGACATGACTCCACTCACTTCCTATGAACACAAGTGCAACAGGTTGGCAGCAAAGACAGTGAGAATGCATCCACCACCTGCCATGACTTGACTCACAAACTATGAACCCAAGTGGAACAGGGTGGCAGTGAGGATGGTCAGCATGCATCCACCACCATCTGCCTCAGCTCCACTCACTGCCTATGAACCCAAGTGCAACAGGTGGGAGTGGAGATGGTCAGCATGCATCCAGCACCTCCTGCTATGACTCCACTCACAAACTATGAACCCAAATGCAACAGGGTAGCAATGAAGATGGTCAGCATACAAATGCCACCACCTGCCATGACTCCACCTACTCTCTATGAAACCAAGTGCAACAGAAGTGCAACAGAGTGGCAGTGAAGATGGGTCAACATGCATCAACCACCACCTGCCATGACTCCACTCACTCTCTATGAACCCAAGTGCAACAGGGTGGCAGTGAAGATGGTCAGCAATCTTCCACCACCACCTGCCATGACTCCACTCACAACCTTTGAAGCCAAGAGGATCATGTGACAATGAAGATGATAAGCATGCATCCACCACCATCTGCTGTGACTCCACTGACAAACTATGCACCCATGTGCAACAGGGTAGCAGGGAAGAAGGTCAGCATAGATCCACCACCACCTGCCATGACTCAACTCACTGCCTATGAACAGAAGTGCAACAGGGTGGTAGTGAAGATGGTCAGCATGCATCCAGTGCCACCTGCCATAGCTCCACATACCCTCTATGAAGCCAAGAGGAATAGGATGGCAGCAAAGATGGTCAGTATGCATCCACCACCACCTGCTATCACTCCACTCACTGCCTATGAAACCAAGTGCCACAGAGTGGCAGTGAAGATGATCAGCATGCATCCACCACAACCTGCATGACTCCACTAACAACCTATTAAGCCAAGTGGAACAGGGTGGCAAGGAAGATGGTCAGCATCCACCACCACCTACCATGACTCCACTCACTTCCTAGGCAACCAAATACAACAGGGTGACAGTGGAGATGGTCAGCATTCATTCACCACCAACTGCCATGGCTCCACTCACTTCCTACAAACCCAAGTGCATTGGGGTGGCATTGAAGATGGTCAGCATGCATCCAACACCATCTGCCATGACTCCACTCACTTCCTATGAATCCAAGTGCAACAGGGTGGCAGTGAAGATAGTCAGCATGCTTCCACCACCACCTGCCATGATTCCACTCACATCCTATGAACCCAAGTGCAACATGGCAGTGAAGATGGTCAACATGCATCCACCTCCACCTGCCATGATTCCACTCACTTCCTATGAACCCCAGTGCCACAGAGTGGTGGTGAGGATGGTCAGCATGCATCCCCACCACCCACCATGACACCACTCACAAACTACATATGAACCCAGGTGGATCAGGGTGGCAGCAAGGATGGTCAACTTCTATCCACCTCCCCCTGCCATGGTTCCACTCACTGCCTATGAAACCATGTGCAACAGGGTGGCAGTGAAGATGGTCAGCATGGATCCACCACCACCTGCATGACTCCACTCACTCCCTATGAACCCAGGTGGATCAGTGTGGCAGTGAGGATGGTGAGCATGCATCCACCACCACCAGCCATGATTCCACCCACTTGCTATGAACCCAAGATCAATGCAGTGGCAGGGAAGATGGTCAGCATGCATCCACCACCACCTGCCATGACTCCACTCACATCCTATGAATCCAAGTGCAGCAGGGTGGCAGTGAAGATGGTCAGCATGCTTCCACCAACACCTGCTATGATTCCACTCACTTCCTATGAACCCAAGTGGAACAGAGTGGCAGTGAAGATGGTCAGCATACATCCAACACCAACTGCATGACTCCACTCACTTCCTATGAACCCAGGTGGATCAGGGTGGCAATGAGAATGGTCAGCATACATCCACCACCACCTTCCATGATTCCACCCACTCTCTATGAACCCAAGAGCAATGTAGTGGCAGTGAATATGGTCAGCATGCTTCCACCACCACCTGCCATGATTCCACTCACTTCCTATGAACCCAAGTGCAACAGAGTGGCAGTGAAGATGGTCAGCATGCATCCACCACCACCTGCATGACTGCACTCACTTCCTATGAACCCAAGTGGATCAGGGTGGCAGTAAAGATGGTTAGCATGCATACACCACCACCTGCCATGGCTCCACTCACTTCCTATGAATCAAAGTGGAACAGGGTGGCCATGATGACAGTCAGCATGAATCCCCCACTGCCTGCCATGATTACACTCACTCTCTATGACCCCAATTGCAACAGAGTGGCAGTGAAGATGTTCAGCAGGCTTAACCCACACCTGCCATGATTCCACTCACAATCTGTGTACCCACATGGAACAAAGTGGCAGTGAAGATGGTCAGCATGCATACACCACCACCTGCCATGACTCCACTCACTTCCTATGAACCCAGGTGCAACAGGTTCACAGTGACGATGGTCAGCATACATCCACCACCACCTGCCATGACTCCACTCACTTCCTATGAACCCAAGTGCAACAGGGTGGCAGTGAAGATGGTCAACATGCTTTCACCACCACCTGCCATGACTCAACTCACAAACTATTAACCCAAATGGAACAGGGTGGCAGTGAAGATGGTCAGCATGCATCCACCACCACCTGCCATGACTCCACTCACTTCCTGTGACCCCAAGTGCAACAGGGTGGCAGTGAACATGGTCAGTATGCATTCACCACCACCTGCCCTGACTCCACTCACTTCCTATCACCCCAAGTGGAACATGGTGGCAGTGAAGATGGTCAGCATGCATCCACCACTACCTGCCATGCCTCTACCTACTCTCTATGAACCCAGGTGCAACCGGGTGGCAGTAAAGATCATCAGCATGCATCCACCACCACCTGCCATGACTCCACTCACTGCCTATGCAGCCAAGTGTAAAAGGGTGGGAGTGAAGATGGTCAGCATGCATTCACCAAAACCTGCCATGAATCCACTCACTTCCTATGAATGCAAGTGCAACAAGGTGGCAGTGAACTTGGTCAGCATGGATACACTACCACCTGCCATGACTCCACTTACATCCTATGGACCCAAGCACATCACAGTGGCAGTGAAGATGGTCAGCATACATCCACCACCACCCACCATGACTCCACTCACTTCCTATGAACCCAAGTGGATCAGGTTGCAGTGGAGATGGTCAGCATGCATCCACATCCACCTGCCATGATTCCACTCACAAACTATGACCCCAAGTGTAACAGGGTGGCAGTGAAGATGGTCAACTTCTATCCACCTCCCCCTGCCATGATTCCACTCACTGCCTATGAACCCAAGTGCAACAGGGTGGCAGTGGAGATGGTCAGCATGCATACACCACCACCTGCCATGACTCCACTCACTTCCTATGAAGCCAAGTGGATCAGGTGGCAGTGAAGATAGTTTGCATGCATCCACCAACACCTCTCATGACTCTACTCACAAACTGTGAACCCAAGTTGAACAGTGTGGCAGTGATGATCATCAGTATGCATCCCCCACCACCTGCCATGACTCCACTCACAAACTATCAACCCACATGCAGCAGGGTGGCAGTGAAGATGGTCAGCATGCATTCAGTACCACCTGCCATGACTCCACTTACTTCCTATGAATCCATGTGCATCAGGGTGGTAGTGACAATGGTCAGCATACATCCAATACCATGGGCCATGACTCCACTCACAAACTATGAGCCCAAGTGCAACAGGGTGGCAGTGAGGACAGTTAGCATGCATCCACCCCCACCTGCCATGATTCCACTCACAAACTATGAACCCAAGTGCAGCAGGGTGGCAGTGGAGATGGTCAGCATGCTTCCACCACCACCTGCCATGACTGCACTCACCTCCTATGAACCCAAGTGTATCAGGGTGGCAATGAAGATAGTCAGCATGCATCTACCACCACCCCCCATGATTCAACTCACTCTCTATGAAGCCAAGTGCAACAGAGCAGCAGTGAAGGTGGTCAGCATGCATCCACCATCACCTGCTATGACTCCACTTACATCCTATGAACCCAAGTGCATCAGGGTGGCAGTCAAGATCATCAGCATACCTCCACCTCCACCTGTTATCATTCCACTCACTTCCTGTGAACCCAAGTGGAATGAGGTGGCAATGAAGATAGTCAGCATACATCCACCAACAGCCATGACTCCACTCACATCCTATGAACCCAGGTGCAACAGGGTCAGTGAAGATGGTCAGCAAGCATCCACCACCATCTGCCATGACTCCACTCACTCTCTATGAAACCAGGTGCAACAGGGTGGCAGTGAAGATGGTAAGCATCTATTTGCTTCCACTATTACTTGCTATCACTCTCACCCACTATCAATGACAATGGAATCAGAATGGTAAAACAAATTTAGCCTTCATGTAGTAGTTGTCAAAACTCCACCAACATTCTGTTATGTTGTCAGTATCTCTTTGATACAATCCCATTTTTTTTTCCATACATATGGGAACCATAATGCCAATACACTTGCTAGAGTATTTGGTCCCATCTTGCTATCCAGTTTCTTCATGCAATTCTTCAAAGCCCTGATGCCTGTCAGTATATTTTAGATCTTCAGCTTCATTACTTACATCATTACAGCAAATTCTACACACAGTTCCAAATTGGACTGCTGTGTCGATATGAGCAGCTGATGCAGTCCCTCTTCATTCAATGCATTTGCTGTGCATGTTATCAGGCTTGTACAGTCAGCACCCTCCTTGTCCATCCCTGCAGTATTCCCATCACCTCACTCATTCTTGAAACAAAATTTGGTGTACTGACCAGTCAGTGCCAGATAGTCATGAGGGGCAAATCTTTGCTTGTTCAGTCCTTCCTTTACCTTTAGGAGTGAACTGTTGAGAAGTCTTCTTTGGACCTCTGTCACATATTCCTCCACATTATCTACACTTAAACCATGTTCCATCTGTTCCTCAACCTCCTCAGATGCATCAAGGCTCAGAGTGTCTGCCTTTGTCAGCAATACAATTACAGGCACTTTGTAGTGTTCATAATTAATAAGAAAACCACAACTGACCTATATACTCACCATGCCCTGTATCACAGTCATCAAAAAACTTCATTTCAGCAGCCATGACCATCCTATGTCTGTCATGCAATGGAATGCAAAACCTAATTCAAACATGGGAAGCATAGCATTATGCTCAGAGTGTCAAAAATGGTGTCCTTACCAAATGGCATGGATCCTCTTGTCCAATTTGGTTGTCTTGGCATGATCCATCACAAATTTTCTCATTACCTCAAACTCCTCTGCACTTCCAGCCTCAAATCCACATGAATCATGAAATACAAAGCCTGGATTACTTGCAAAGACCAGTTCTTCCTCAATGTTATGCCGTCCACGCTGGATACATTCAAGTTACATTTATAATATTCGGGTGACGACCTCACCATTAGTGAGCCCTGTACCACAGCAGCATCCACCTGAGTGCAGTCCAACACATTGTTAATCTCGAGCAAGTACCATGCAGGGTACATACCTTCTGTCCTTGTCCATTTCGTATTTCTGGCTGATCCGTAGTATTACAGACTCTCTGCAGCATTGTCGTTTTACCTGCGTTTGCTCGCCCCATGACCAGAATGCGAAAACGCTCAATGCGTGCAATATGTTGTTTGGCTTTCACAGGATCAAAGTGAATAGGAGGGCGTGAAGAAGGCGGCACTGGTTATTAATGTGGTTAGACTGGTTCCATGCATCAGGAGTAAAACACTTACTTGCGTCGTCACTTGGTGAAGGTGGCTGCCGACAACAACAAAATACACCGAAACAACCAACAGTCACGAACAATGTTCCTAGAATGTCGTAGGAGGCAGCAAGCCTATGATTCGAGATGGAGATGGAGTGGAAAGGGCATGGAACAAGGATTGAGCCTGCCAGACACATGTTGCACCCTTGCACATCCCACGGTCATCACGTGATTCAACTTTTTGATGATCGAGTGAAACCGTAAAGTTGATTTGGTAGTTCTAATCAACATTGTTGAATTTGTGTCATTCCCCACTGGCAAGGCCCTTCGGGGGCTTCGAAGATTTAGCAGGACATTCAATGCTGGTCATCCTTTATCTTACTCTGTTTCTACTAGTGTTGAGATACGGTGCGGCAACATTTGTTCTACTCTGTCTCTATCACCGTTGGTGAGCGAATATCGTTAGTAGCAGATGTTTTGGGGATTCATCTGAAGGGTGTCTTCAACGTAGTCATCCCGACGGCCAGTGTCTCCTGCTGAGTTACTCAGTCCACGCGGCTCAGTGCCAACAGCTCGTAGATTAGATGTTCAGATAATACATATCCATCTCTGGCTTGGGATCCACTGGTATAGACTTTTGTTTTCTCCTAATGAATACTCAGCATGGTCCGTGCCTTTGCTTGCAAATGAACAACACGTTGTTGATGTTGTTGTCCTAAAATCTCGCGTTTCGTCAACGCAGTCGAGTATAAAGAACATACGCATCGCTCGATTCGTTGTCACTGCGCTCCCGGACGATAAAATCGAACTTCTTTCGGGCCCACGCCGACGAGGTGTGGAACGTCGCGTGGACATCCAACGATACCGTAGTATGTAGTTCCGCAAACGGAACCGTCAAGTTGTGGGACTCTACGTCCAGTCAAATATCACTATCGTGTCCACTGCATAACCT
The DNA here is from genome assembly GCA_024613145.1 of Pisolithus marmoratus. NCBI lineage: Eukaryota > Fungi > Basidiomycota > Agaricomycetes > Boletales > Pisolithaceae > Pisolithus > Pisolithus marmoratus. The sequence goes on from JANFAE010000214.1 coordinate 36,482, forward strand.
CGCTGTCGTATCGCTGTCGGTATCCACAGATGCTCGGTTTGTATTGTGTAACACTCTCGAGGGCACGACGTGTCTGTGGGATATTCAATCGGATAGGATCGTAGGGAAGCACGAGAGTGATGACCGCTCGGCGGGCGAATTATTGATGGTGCAGAGCCGTGTAAGGTCCATCCACTATCTAGGAGATCACCTTCGAGTTAACGAGTTTCTGCGTGTACAGGCATCAGCATGGTGTGTATCCCTCAATCCGAAGGGTGCTGCGAGTAGCGGGTCAGGGAACGTGAACGTGTTCTCTGCGGGTCCTGATTCATTTGGCGTCAAGCAAGCCACCTCGTTAGCGGGAAGTCCAGGTAAGTGCGGTATGGTATGCAAATACGCACGAATCTTTCCCTCCGTCTCCTCTCTGTGTTTGGCTGGCTACATAGATAACATACATGTCGTGCTGTGTCGGTTTACCTTTGACTGACCCCGCTATAGAGCCTGGACGGTCGTCGAATAGGCCTCTCCCTCGAAAACGGCCAGGTCTTCATATTTGATGTCAACTCCCAATCTCTTACAGCTACGTACTCCTCACACGCGATGACAGTACGCGACTTCGCGTGGTCATACGATAACAGTGTTCGTAATGTGTTTCCGTACCCTGTTACCGTTTACCATCCAACGTTTTCCTCTCTATCCTCCACCGTCGACTAACGTCAACTACCCCGCAAACTGCGACCCGCAATTGACGTGCTCAGTTCCTGCTCACTGCATCAGACAATAAGCGCCTCACACTCCATGACGTCGATCTGGAAAACCAGGATCTGGTATGCTGGTCAGACATTCGTCGTGGGTGCTTAGTGCGGACATATCTCCAGAGAGTTGTCTGGCCAGGTCCGGGTATAATTTATTCTCTTTCCCTCCCTATCCTCTCATCTCCTCTCATCTCATTTGCTCATCTCACACCCCTCGCAAGGTCTGCCAATAAGTCTATCAAAGTCTGGGACCTCTCTGCCCGCTGCACGGTGTCGACGACTCACGAGCCCGGCGAGATTTGGAGCGTATCGTGGCGCCGGAAACCTGCTGCGCTGGCCTCAACAGGTGCATTCGTGAGTGTCGGGCAAGACAGGTGTGTGGGATGGTGGAGGAATGCTGGGGTTTCGGGGAAGTGAAGACATGTCATCTACCACGTGTGACATTTTTCTTGCTGGGAGTCTGGTCAGTTCATCTTCTGTTAGCTGTTGTGTCCACTCGAATATCCCTCACGATGTTCAGCCTCGCCTGATCATGTTCGCATCCAAGGTTTTACATAGAATATTTTATCCGCTTTCTGATCAATCCAAGCGACATCGAGCACCCCAAAGCAAAAGCGCATTCTTTGCAACTTCACGGCTCGTCGTCTTGCATTCATGGGAGACAGGGATGTATATATGATGGGTGGTTTCTGCTATACACCTCCAGCAATCAAGTCGTCTTGAGATGACACCCCTTAGGCAAAAAAGGGTGTGAACCAACCGATAAGTATTGTTAGACGTCAAGGAGGAAGTTCTTGACCATTGGTTGAGTGATGTGTGGGATGGAGACTATCCACAGCCAATCAGTACGGTAGCGATGTCGGTCCTACGTACCGAATTTCACCAATCCGTACGTAGGTGGCGCCCTGTCTTGGCCTCCTGCAGAGTCGAGCAGTGAATCCATATCGACGTCCATCGGTCAAGAGAGGGTATCGCCACGTGCCAGCATCGAAGACCTATTTTCGTTGACAAACTTGGCGCCATTAAGGGCGGTCGTCTGGATATGAGAAGAAGTGGAGGAAGAATTGTTCATCTGAGAAGAAGATGAAGGAGGGCCTATACTGCGTCTTTTGTTGGTGTCTGGCCAGTTGGTTTGTCAGTTGTCAGAGACCCTTGTCGAGACGAGCCTGTCCTGCGCGGTGTACATCCGCTGTGCGAAGGCGGCGAGCGTGCGCAGGATGGTGTCTGTCTGCCGATCGGCGGGGCCATCGTAGCGGGGTGGCGGGATGGACATGGGATATAGTTCGTAAGTAGGTGGAGAGCAGCGCAATCAGGTGGGACAGGAATGCGTTGCATCGCAATCGTACTCTACACAGAAAAACGCGGACAAGAGCGGAGGAGCCCTGTTTCGATTGAAATAAATGAAATGTCATGAGCTCCACCCACCAAACTGCTGCATTTCGGCCAACTTTCTCCTTTTACTGTTACAGTTACAGTTTACACGACCACCTCATGTACACAGCAAGTTGAATAGTACAGCGATACTTGGCAACTAAGCTCTCTACATGTAGATGGGCAATGTGGGATTCAGTCCGAACCATCCCGCCCTTCGACCAAGTCTTTCTCATCCGTCAAGAAATCCTACGCAATACAAGTTCAATCACCGGCCATCGAAGAAACACCACCACTCATGATAGGTGCCTCGACCAACGAACTCTTGACCTGAGCCAACTAGTCCTTGACATGACGCAACCCAATCCCCGGTACAACGTGTCCAGCTTTTACTTTTGGAACGTAGTTCTACAAGCCACATCGTTCCGTTCCATTTTCAGTATGAACAACCCCAGCCATCAGAACCCATGGTAAGCCCTCGTCACACGCACTCAGGCCACTCGCCACTCACCTCATACGCAGACCACGTTCGGACAAGTTTGGCGGTTACAGCTCTGTGGATATCTCACGGTTGTTGTGTGCCGTACCATTCCACAGGTTCAACATCCTTTCTGAAAGGGTATCGGCCACTACTTCGTCCTTAGGAAGCTCTGTCTCATCTTCCTCCGGGTCGGGTGCGGGTTTCTTTGCCTACGTCACCTCTCCATCAGAGCTCACATTCTGAGGAGGAATGAGGCCCAGATGCTCTACCTCATTGTCAGCATATTGCAAGACAGACAACGAGAATACATACCCCTGAAAAGTTTCCGACGCAACGTTGCTGCAAACCTCGCGGCTACGAACGGTCGTCCATTCATAGTCTCGTACGAATCGTATCTTCATCTTCAACCACGAGGGCGATTTCGGAGTCACCATCGCCCTACAAAAATACCGCAATCACTGATATGAAACACCCTAAGGTTACTTTCCCTAACCTTCCGGCTGCGATCATTCAAGTTGGCAGACCTCATCTATGGCCCCAAACTTAGTACGACCCACGAGGATCGAGTAGTGCTTACGATAACACGCCTATCATCTACGATCATAACTTTAGAATGGATATATATAAAGCAACTTAGAAACGTAACTGTCCATGTGTTAGCCTTGCTTACACGCAAGGGATAAGCCTACCTATCAATTCAGCTCTTCCTCTTCCGAAGCCGTCCACAATTCGTCATGCAATCTCGTTTCGTCTTGCAGTGCGTGCTGGCTCACGGAGTCTGCTACATCTTGATCTCCTCGAATAGAGTCGGATCACGACGAATGATATCCAGTCGCTTGACATGAAGCAGGGATCGGGATCTTCTCCTGGTTAACCGGCGTTTGGTTGCTCACGACAATGCCTTCTTTGGTTTCCCGGGGAATCTTGACGACTACTTCCCGTGGCGCATCTTGCGCGAGGTAGTTCATACCTTCCCATTGTCGGGCTAGAGCGATGTGGGCTTCATGGAATGTCACGCCAGAACTGTGCTCCATTTGCGAAATGAGGGTGTCTGAATTCGTCCGGTAATAAGGAACCTTCTTTTCAGAATGATTCAACACGAACACCGACCTAACGGAGCACTGATACGGCCATATGAGCGTAAGTGGTAGAATCGAATGTACTCCGTCCTACCACATGTACATACAAAGGACCGTACGTCAGGTGCGTGATGGCAGGGACGAATAAGTTAGACTCACAGGTCGTACCCCGCTTTACGAATCTCCTCGTAGATGCTGTCGCCACCGCGATTAATGGTACGATACTGGGCTGCCATAATCGTCTTCATCGCGATCTCGTCCTTGACATTCCCTCCGAGCCCCGGCAGCTCGGGAATGGCGACGGCGACCTGGACCAGGCCAGACCAACGCATCAACATCATAGAACTTCTCAGCATCCGGCGTTCCTGACCTTAAACTTCTGCTCGTCTCTGGCAACAACCGAATCGAACACCGATCTCCCTAGTATGCCCAGTAAACCCACCTTCTTATATACAATAACATAGATCTCGACGCCTTGTTGGGCCTTGCGCTCCAGGACCTTGTCCAGTCTCCACTGTGGATACTTTGCCGGTGGACGTCTTTATTGTCCATCACCATCAAGAAACAGGGAAGTGGAATCAAGAAGACCTACCGTAGGTAGAGTTCTGGCGTAAGCCACCAATCCTGTAGCGATTGAATGATCGGTCCAAAGCGAGGAGGAAATTGTGTACACACCATGATGAAAATGACATTCCGTGAATTGTCGAGCAGATGTGACAAGGCCCACATATAATCATGTCCATCGACATGCCTATCAGATTCAACAATGACGCCCCCATCAACATCCGTCCAAACCAAGAAGCCATGATTCCGGAACACCTGCAAGAACCACTGAGGGGGATAGTAAAAAATGACAACTCACCAGTTGATCGCATTCTCACTCCGCTGATCCACAAAGCTTCCAAAAGTGATGGCTCTCGTTGATCTGTTTGCGAATCTGGTCGTTCATCTTCTCTTCAGGATTGTCATGGCGGTCTTCGGATTGTGCACTTTAAGTTTTCATCTCATCAACGAGCATGTTAACGTGTCGTGCTTACAATCGGGTTGCAATATTCCTGTTTGCCATGCCCAGCAAGTAAATAAGGGTAGGCACAGTGAGCGCGACCACTTGAACTGCAGTCTCTGAAGTAACGCACCAATGATCTGATCACGAGCTCTCTCGACGCCCTCTGGAAGACGATCTGCATAGTATAAGATCTTTTCGAATATAGACGTCGTGCAAGTGACAGTAATACTCCAATGTATACTCCAACTTATCAGGCAGTTGTTGTCAGTTACAGTACACTGGCTCGTATTGCATACGGTTGGGATAGCACAAATGCCTATGCATTACGAGGTCTATGCATCAACAGGTTGTCACACAATTGTGACATCGTGTGACACCTCTATAAGCACCAAGAATACACAGCAGAAATACAGTTATTTACACTCAATATACTTGTCTAGAGTAGTCTGTGTAGAGTGTAGGCTCGATCGTGAGAATGATTGATAAGATAATGATTACTTCCCTCGCCCTATAGGCTTGGGTATTTATACTGTGTGAGAACATTATTCTAGAATAGTCTACTACAGTATGGAATGTTCAGCTACCTTTGAGAGTCTTACATGGAATGCTGGTATCTACTCCGCGATACCAACAGTCTGGGTAGAATGAAGTATGTCCTCTTTTCATAACATCACCTGGTATTTACACAGAAGGTTGGCCAACATGAGCGAGAACTGGGGATCTCCATATTGCATGCATGCCCCCTCGAGTTACTGACAAAGTGTGATCATCTCAGTGTGTGACATTGATGGAGTGGTTTCTTCATTGTCCTCGTCATCCTCAACTTTGATCATGTTGGCTTTGTCAGCCAAGAGCTCTCACACCTGATTAGCTATTCCCTTCACAGTTCCGTCTAACTCATTTTCCTCTAGCTGCCTCTCGTCCACCAGGTCGAGAACTTCATCCAATGTGGGAACATCTCCAAAGATACAGTTGCATCCTTTGAGAGTAAAGATATGGCCCTCGAGTTCTGCTTCAATGGATGCCAGTTGGCATGTTGTCAGTGCAGCAATAGATTGGGTAGGGATTTTGATTTTGAGGCCACTTTGGGTTGTGGCTGCATCCTGGAGCTCATCAACAGCCTGAAGTGCCTGATCAACATCACCTTCAGCATCCATGATTGCTTTCAGCACTGGCTGCCAGTCTGCATCAACAAAACAGTCTCCCAGGTGTGCTTGAAGGGTGGATTCAGCATCAGGGAGGGTCATATCTGAAGTTACAAAGTCTTGGAGGATTGTCCATGCAAGAGGGTCAGCATGACTTGGATAAGGCAGGAGGGACGGAATGGCAGATAGGTCTCTGATATATTGGTTAGTGGATTTTATGGTCAATGAAGTGTGAATGTACAGTTGGATTTGGGCATGGTTCCAGCAATTTTGGATTGTCTCACATGTCACCGTAAACCATGCATCCTTTGCCATGGTCATTGCCTCCAATAAGTCAATTTTATAGATGTTTGCTTCACCAGCATCATCAAGGTCAAGAGCTCGAGCACAAAAGCTTCAGTGATAGATTGCCTTGAAGTATCAAATGATGCCAGCATTGCATGGCTGGACAAATGATGTCATATTTGGCTCAAAAAACTCTAGATCAACATTGGTTGGCCAGTAAGGTGTTGCAAGGTGGGCGCTGAAGTTGTCAACATAAAGACAAGTGTGCCAATGTTGTCACTTCATACAAAGGTCAAGTCTCTTTAGCCACCTGTTTTTGTCAGTCCGAGTTAGAGTCAGAGGCTGTCTGAATTATGTAATCAATCATGCGCACTCTTCAAACTTTTCTGCTGTCATCCAGGCCTTGGTGTTGTTCTGATAATAAAAGCCATGTTGCTCTGGACTTTGATTCTTGAAGCATTGTGGTTTCCTGGACTTTCCAATAAAAAATGGCTCGAGTTGTTCACTTCCATCAGCATTACATGCGAGGCCTACAGTAACCCAGAATTTGTCTTTCTTCTTGCCACTCATTTGTTTCATTGCAAGGCCACAATCAGGGGGGCAACTGTAAATTATATAAATTAGATAAGTTATGCTTAAATTTTGTATGGCTTACAATGGGAACAATGCTGTTTCATCGAAGTTAAATCGATCATGTGGGGCATATTTTGCAAGAACTCACTGACAATGTTGCCACTCTCTCTCTACTGCATCAGTGTTAACTGAGCCTGCCTCTCCATGGCATCGATGCTCATGAATATTGTAGGCTTTGCAAAATGATGCAATCCAGCCATCACCTGGGAGTCGTTCCTCTTCAGGAATTTCTAATTCATCTTCAAAATGTTTCCATTTCTCCTGTAACATTGGCCCATTGACCATTTCCCCCTTGTTCTCCATATGCTTAATCCACAAAACTAGTGCACACTCAACCTGTGGGCAAGTGACAACACAAGGCTGCTTTGATGACAGTGCATTAGGGTTGTCATTGATCTGAGCTTCCATTTTGGGATGATCTCGTAATTTGTGTGAGAGTGTGGCTTGATTGAAGATGAGGGCACTGGTCTTGAGGGTGGCGAAATGCTGAACAATGTCTGACTGAGCCATGTGAGGGTGTGCATCAACAAAACTATAGACAGAAATCCAGTCTGAAAGTGTGAGGTGTATTCGAGAGGTGGATGCCAATTTCTGAGCAGAGGTGGCAGGTGCATTGGCAGCCTTCTGCCACTTTGCTGGCTGAGGGGTGGGAATGGTGGGTTTAGTGCATGGTTTGCACTTCAAGGTTTCTGGCATTGTGATTGGCTGCAGAGTAGGGTGTTGGTGATTGGCCAGTTGGTGCCAGACCACCTTAAATATGAACTCAAGAATTATTGTCAGTCCCACTCCCTCATTGTGGCCTCCTCATAATGCATAACCACCATTGTGGGTCAATGCATTATGCATTATGCATTATCCTTGCATTTTCAGTGTGCCCGACATGGGAACTTAAAAATCTTATGCATTATTAAGTTTATGCATTATTACATCATGCAATACGAGCCAGTGTACTGTACTTAAGACTCAAAATACTGATCAACTTGAAGAAGTTGATTCAATCACGTGATGACCACAAATGTTTGTGGAAGCACTATTATCTTCGTTCTACAGCCTTTCTATTCGTCAATCTCCATTTCGAACCTCGAACCTACCACATTTCATTTTCATCATTCATGACTGTTGGCTGTTTCAGAGGATTATGGTGTTGTCGACAGTTGCCCTCACCAAGTGATGATGCAATTGAAATGCCAGTTCTCGCTCCGAGTAAGCGTCTTGCTTCTGCTACATAGCATCAGTCTAACAGTATTAATGACCAGTGTCACCTTCTTTACGCCCTCCCATCCACCTAGATCCTGTTGAAGCCAAACAACATGTCGCCCGCATTAAGCATTTTCGCATTCTAGTCATGGGGCGAGCAAACACAGGTAAAACGACAATTCTGCAGAGAGTCTGTAATACTATGGATTGGCCAGAAATATTGAATGCACAAGGACAGAAGGTATGTACCCTGCATAGTACTTGTTCGAGATTAACGACATGTTGGACTATACTCAGGTGGATGCTTCTGTCGTACAGGGCTCACTAACGGTGAGGTTGCCTCGGGAATGTCATGTCATGTGTCTTGAATGTATCTAGCATGGCATTCACAATATTGAGGATGAATTGGGCTTTACAAGTAATCCAGGCTTTGTATTTCATGATTCATGTGGATTTGAGGCAGGCAGTGAGGAGCAGTTTGAGTCGATGAAGAAATTTGTGATGGATCGTGCCAAGACAACCAAATTGGACAAGAGAATCCATGCCATTTGGTAAAGCCACCATCACACACCTCAGCAAATAGATATGGTTCTGATCGTGCATTTAGGTTTTGCATTCCACTGAATGAGAGCCACAGGATGGTCATGACTGCTGAAATCAAGTTTTTCAACAATTGTGATACAGGACATGGTGAGTAAGTGGAAATTGTGCTGGTTACTTATTGAATATATGAATTTGGGTAGTGCCTGTAGTTGTGCTACTTACCAAGGCAGACACATTGAAACTTGAGGCAGTCCAGGAGGGCATACTGCATGGTTTGAGTTTGGAAGAGGCAATGCAAACTGCTCCAGAGGTAGAAGGAAGACTCCAGGACAGTGCTCTTGCAAGGATAAAAGGATGGTTGAACAAGCAAAGCTTTCCCCCTCATGACTACCTGACACTGACTGGTCAGTACCTTAATTTTGATGAGAGGAAGGGAGTGCTAATAGGAAATGCTGCAGGAATGCAGGAGGGAGGTGCAGAGTGTGGGGGCCTGCTGGCTTGCACAGCAAATGCATTGAATGAGGAGGGACTTCAACAACTTCTTATATCAACACAGCAATCAAACCTAGAACTGTGTATGGAGTTTGCAATAATGAAGTAAGTGATAAAGCTGAAGATTGAAGCCAGGCTAACAAGTGTAAGGACTTTGAAAAATTGCATGGAGGAACAAGATAGCAGGATGGGACCAAATACTCTGGCAATGATATTGGCATTATGGTTCCCATATGTAAGGCAAAATTGAATTTTCTAAGTAAGGTACTGATGAATGAATAGAGAGTTGGTGGAATTATGACAACTACTGCATGCATGCTGAATGTATTGGAACCATTGTATATTGCCAGAGGGTGAGAGTCATGGCAGGTGGTGGTGGATGCATGCTGACCATCTTCACTGCCACCCTGTTGCACTTGGGTTTATAGCTTGTGAGTGGAGTCATGGAAGGTGGTGGTGGATGCATGCTGACCATCTTCACTGCCACCCTGTTGCACTTGGGTTCATAGGCAGTGAGTGGAGTCATGGCAGGTGGTGATAGATGCATACTGACCATCTTCACTGCCACCCTGTTGCACTTGGGTTCATAGCAAGTGAGTGGAGTCATGGCAGGTGGAGATGGATGCATGCTGACCATCTTCACTGCTGCCCTGTTGCACTTGGGTGCATAGTTTGTGAGTGGAGTCATGGCAGGTGGTGGTGGATGCATGCTGACCATCTTCACTGCCACCCTGTTGCACTTGGGTGCATAGTTTGTGAGTGGAGTCATGGCAGGTGGTGGTGGATGCATGCTGACCATCTTCACTGCCACCCTGTTGCACTTGGGTTGATAGTTTGTGAGCAGAGTCATGGCAGGTGGTGGTGGATGCATGCTGACCATCTTCACTGCTGCCCTGTTGCTCTTGGGTTGATAGTTTGTGAGTGGACTCATGGCAGGTGGTGGTGGATGTATGCTGACCATCTTCACTGCCACCCTGTTGCACTTGGGTTCATAGGAAGTGAGTGGAGTCATGGCAGGTGGTGGTGGATGCATGCTGACCATCTTCACTCTCACCCTGTTGTACTTGGGTTCATAGCAAGTGAGTGGAGACATGGCAGGTGGTGGTTGGATGCATGCTGACCATCTTCACTGCTGCCCTGTTGCACTTGGGTTGATAGCGAGTGAGTGGAGTCATGGAAGGTGGTGGTGGATGCATGCTGACCATCTTCACTGCCACCCTGTTGCACTTGGGTTGATAGCTTGTGAGTGGAGTCATGGAAGGTGGTGGTGGATGCATGCTGACCATCTTCACTGCCACCCTGTTGTACTTGGGTTCATAGCGAGTGAGTGGAGTCATGGAAGGTGGTGGTGGATGCATGCTGACCATCTTCACTGCCACCCTGTCACACTTGGGTTCATAGCTTGTGAGTGGAGTCATGGAAGGTGGTGGTGGATGCATGCTGACCATCTTCACTGTCACTTTGCACTTGGGTTCATAGCTTGTGAGTGGAGTCATGGCAGGTGGTGGTGGCCACATGCTGACCATCTTCACTGCCACATTGCACTTGGGTTCATAGCTTGTGAGTGGAGTCATGGAAGGTGGTGGTGGATGCATGCTGACCATCTTCACTGTCACTTTGCACTTGGGTTCATAGCTTGTGAGTGGAGTCATGGCAGGTGGTGGTGGCCACATGCTGACCATCTTCACTGCCACATTGCACTTGGGTTCATAGCTTGTGAGTGGAGTCATGGATGGTGGTGGTGGATGCATGCTGACCATCTTCACTGCCACCCTGTTGCACTTGGGTTCATAGGAAGTGAGTGGAGTCATGGCAGGTGGTGGTGGATGCATGCTGGCCATCTTCACTGCCACCCTGTTGCACTTGGGTTCATAGGAAGTGAGTGGAGTCATGGCAGGTGGTGGTGGATGCATGCTGACCATCTTTACTCTCACCCTCTTGCACTTTGGTTCATAGGCAGTGAGTGGAGTCATGGCAGGTGGTGATGGATGCATGCTGACCATCTTCACTGCCACCCTGTTGCACTTGGGTTCATAGGAAGTGAGTGGAGTCATGACAGGTGGTGGTGGATGCATGCTGACCATCTTCACTCTCACCCTGTTGTACTTGGGTTCATAGCAAGTGAGTGGAGACATGGCAGGTGGTGGTTGGATGCATGCTGACCATCTTCACTGCTGCCCTGTTGCACTTGGGTTGATAATGAGTGAGTGGAGTCATGGAAGGTGGTGGTGGATGCATGCTGACCATCTTCACTGCCACCCTGTTGCACTTGGGTTGATAGTTTGTGTGTGGACTCATGGCAGGTGGTGGTGGATGCATGCTGACCATCTTCACTGCCACCCTGTTGCACTTGGGTTCATAGGAAGTGAGTGGACTCATGGCGGGTGGTGGGATCCATGCTGACCATCTTCACTCTCACCCTGTTGCACTTGGGTTCATAGTCTGTGAGTGGAGTCACAGCAGGTGGTGGTGGATGCATGCTGACCATCTCCAATGCCACCCTGTTACCCTTGGGTTCATAGGCAGTGAGTGGATCACTGTCATGTCCATCTTGAGCATATTTGCAATTTGCCATTCCCAGGTGGTGTGGATAATTACTTTCTGCATTCAACATTTGTTCTTGATCCTTGTTGCAGGATGTATGTACCTTTAGTTGCAATTTCCCTTCATTCCTTGACTGCTTATGTGTATTTTCCAGTATGTTAGTGATTATTACTCCTTATCATGGGTGCAGGTTGCTGATATATTTTTTATATATAGCAAGTATGTCAGTCCAACCAATTTTACCATTCAGTGATTCCTAATCCTGCACAGTTGGTTTGTTTCTCTGCCTTCTGTTGTAAATTGTGTTTTATATTGTCCGTGCTACATCATTCAGGTTGTAAGCTTCATCTATTTGTTTTCAATCCTTCAAATTTGTTGATCTGAAATTGTGTAGCCAGAAATTCAGCAATCCTTGTACAGACTCAAGATGCCTCCCTTATCTGATTTTGTGCTTGGTTCAATGCAATATACTGCAGCACAGGGCATTGGTAAATATTATCTCATTATGATTTAGATAATCTCTGATGCTTCCTAGCAGGTACCATACTTGTGCTTGAATACTTATACTTTTTGTTGCAGGTAGAAGATGGAAGCAATGATGTGCAGGTTGCCCTGGATTTGGCTATAGCAGAATATCAAACTTCAGGCATCAGAGAATCTGTTTGCAAGCTCATTAATGAAGCTATCCAACAACACAGTAATGATATGGAAACTTTGTCTTCTATTTTTGTACAGATTGCAAAAGAGAAACAGATGTGTAAGCTAATATTCCTCCACAGCTTGTCAACCTTTTATCCTTTATTTTCCTAGCCAGGAAGATGAATAGGAAGGGATGATACTTTGCTTTTTGAAAGGAGCTATGTAGTGTCTTTCCGAAGCCCTTCATAGTGGCAAGTATGTACATTGCAGAACTTGGAATTGTCTTGGGGTGTTGTACACAATTATGCCAGCATATATTGATCTTACCAATCTATTATTGGTTCCACAGACCAAGAGGAGTGGGTTCATCACATTCTGAACATGGGCATGTGAATTTTCAGAGGGAAGGAGTGAATGTTATGGTAATGCACTGCTTGTTACCATGTTCAGTAATTTCATCATGTGACCAGCTAAAGCATTATGGAGACCCCAAATAGTGTATTGGCCAAAGCCATCTCAGGGTTGGTCAGCCAACATTGGCATCAGGGGGACCTTCACAATTTGACATAGTCATATAATACTTTATCATGTTCACCAACACTGATCATTGATATCATTATGATTGTCCAAATGATCAACATATTTATTGTCTGGGAGTGTTGGTGTTGCCTGCAATCTAACAGCCTTCTTCCTACCACCAGTAATAACCCATATTATTATGATATCAATGATGTTTCACTCCAAGAAGGATAGTATCTGATAATACCAATCACTATTCTACTTCACAATAAGTCTGCTTGCACTGGTCTCACTGACAACCAGTGTCAGTGCTATATGTACTTACAACCCCCACTCAGACTGGTCTCACTGACAATCAGTGTCAGTGCTACATGTACTTACAACCCCCACTCAGACTGGTCTCACTGACAACCAGTGTCAGTGCTGTATGTACTTACAACCCTCACTCAGACCAGTCTCACTGACAATCAGTGTAAGGGCTACATGTACTTACAACCCCCACTCAAACTGGTCTCACTGACAATCAGTGTCAGTGCTATTTGTGTTTACAACCCCCACTCAGACTGGTCTCACTGACAATCAGTGTCAGTGCTACATGTATTTACAACCCACACTCATACTGGCCTCACTGACAATCAGTGTCAATGCTGTATGTATTTACAACCCCCACTCACACTGATCTCACTGACAACCAGTGTAAGTGCTGTATGTACTTACAACCCCCACTCACACTGGCCTCACTGGCAACCAGTGTCAGGGCTATATGTAATTAGGACCCCCACTCACACTGGTCTCACTGACAATCAGTGCCAAAGTTATATGTACTTACAATCACCACTCTCACTGGTGAAGTCTTCAGCTGTTTGATTGGCATGTGTCATGATCATGCAACTCCTGGTTACCACATGTTACTAATCGACTTTACTTCTGGTAGATAGCCTTCTCCCAGTATGTATATTGCTGATCTTTGGACTCCAGAGCTCAAACCCCAGTACACTACCCTTCCTTTGTTCAGTATATAGTTTCATAGGTTTCACTCTAGCATAGCTTCCCCATTCTGCAGCTTATGTTTCAGCCACCAGTGGTCCAGCCTTCGACCACCCAGTCAGTAGATTGGTTGCTCCATACATAGCTTTAGTACTATGGGTTACCAATACTACCAGTACACCGGCATTGGTACTTCCAGTACTTAGGTATATAAGCTGTGTACTTACTTCTGTAGATACTTAGTGATAATATCAACTTGAACTTCCAAGCTGAACCCCTGAGCTGTACTCCCTACCTGTCACCCTTGCTTGGTCATTTGGCATGCCTGGAACCTATCCAAGGGCCCAGTTCACAAGCTGAGGCTGATATGGGTGTTGTGCCAACTCCATAGGTCCCGGAACTCATGACCCCTTGCCAGAACTATGCTGGCACTCATTTTCCCAGTCCAGACCTAGCCCTCAGAACATGGTTCTGACAGTATATTATCACTCCCACTTGGATAGGTTCACTGTCATCCATGTGGTATCGTCCAACAGTCTTTTCCCACCCCTCTGGACATTGGCCTGGCACCTGTCCACCAACCCCCACTCTGCTCCCCCATGAGAGTCACTGGACCTCTCTAGCCTGTCCCAACAGTTGACTCACTGACCCTTCTGAGTCTCCCCTGTCCCTGATTACTTAATTCACCCCTAGAATGGCTTGAGGATAGCTGTGTCAAATCCTGGTTTAACTCTGGACAAACTCCATCTCTGGACTTTGTGAAGCATCGATGATACTCTACTCAGCAGGGTTACCCCAGTAACATTTTGTAGTTTTTTCATTGGGTTCTTAAGCATTGGTACTAGGAAATCACTAACTCCCCCTACATGATCCATTGATTGATTGGGATTGGAGTAGTACTTATTCTGGCCTTTGCCCATGGAATGCCAGCCTGTTTTTTGTCTATGTCCCAGTCATCCTGGCTTTCAACACTCTCACTTTCAAGCACTCCGACCTACACTCTGACCTGCTGCCCCTTCCAACTCTTGCTTTCTGCTAACCTGGCTTCACTTGTCCCAGTGTTCATCCCTCCTAGACTGCCCTTCTTGGCTACCTCACTGGCCCATCCTGGTGTACTCTCCACTTTCTGTTTCTTCCATTCCAACTCACATGTCCTCCCTATGGACTTTCTTTTCCAGGAAGTTTGCAAACTGGCACCCTTTGTTCCAGTCTGGTTCTCACTTTCTGGCTCAGCAACACTCTGGACTTTGTTGGATAAGTGTCCCTTGGACCTTCATGGTCACCCACACTTGCTTCCCTGTTTTACCCCTTTTGGCAACTTGTGAAAATCAACTTTCATTTGAGAAATTGTCTCTCTAATTGAACATTAAGCATCACATTTCCTCCACTCAGAGACCTCTGCACTCTCTTTATTATCACTCTAACATCACTCTCTCTCCTATCTTATTTCACTGAAAATGTCATTGTTCCCTGACAACTATGTTCCCCCATGTCTCCCTTGTCATCCTGCTCCAGCATTTCTCCAACATTTTTGTCCTGGACCTCCTCTGCCCCTAACTCATCAGCAGAGAAGAGAGATAGCCCTCATAGAGCAGACTCTTCATGAAGACCCTTGCTCCCACCCATTTATTGGGTATACTGTGGCAGTCATCATTTTCTGCCTAATCTTCATTGTCCTCTTGGCCTGGTTGGGACCTCTGCCCTTCGCCATCCCATGCACACCTGCTGGAGCAACAACCCTGGTCTCCTCTGGCACCCCCCAACTCTGACCAGCACTTGCTGCCACCCTCCAGCCCTCTGACCCCCCCCAGCCTTTGTCTCTTGAGCTTGGTACCCTTGTGGTACTTGAAACTTCTGTTCATGTTCCCCCCTGTTGCCCTCCTCTGGTACCTCCAGACCTCTATGCTGGCCCCTACTGTACCTCATGGGCTTGGTACTTGCAAGGGGGATGGCGCCTTTGTGTATAACCTCTTGTAACACTTTTTGTTTACTTCATGTTTGATACTTACTTTTGTTTTCTGTTAGTCAGTCAATGTCCCAGTACTAGCCACAAGTACTGGTAGACAGTCTTCTATGTTCCAGTATGTTTTCATCAAGTACTGGTACAACACTTGTTACTTCCAGTACACCACTCATTACTACTTCATGTATCTTTTCTCATTTTTGTTTCCTTCTGAACTACATCATTACTTACACTTATGTTACTCTCGATCTTTATTGTATTCTGTAAATCCTGGACCTCTGTTACTTACTGGCTCTCGGTTTTCAGCTTATGGTACCCCCATGCAGAGACAAAACAAATGGGACTACAAAAACAAGACTAATGCCTAGGACAGAACTTTTGTATTTACAAGCACTGGCACCCAGGCTGGTACTCACTCCTCCAGATCATTCTCTGGGGCTACCTCCCCTTCCATGTCCTTGTCAGTCTCCCTGTCACTTGTCTCTTCACCAGTACTCTCCTTGTCACTCAACTCTCCCACTTCTGCCACCTGCTGGTACTCCATCTCTTGAAGAAGCTCATAGAGGCAATTATTGAATCACCTCCGCATGTGCTCAGTCTCTTTGGCCATCTTGCTGGTATGCCAGTCTATGGCTGCCATGATGGTGTGCAACCCCCAGGCCGCCAACATTTCCCCAGCCATGCTCTCAGACCTTGAAGGCCCAGCCTGCACCTCTACCTCCAAACTTTTCACTCGCACCCATTTTTTCTTGTCACCAGCTCTTGGTGATGTTGCTTCCTCCAGCCCTTGCTTCTTTTTCTTCTCAGCACCTGGCAACACACATTGTTCCTTTCAGGCCCAAACACCAGTCACATGACTTCTTTCCCCATATGCTCGCCTTTGCTGACTCGAAGGTACACTCCACCCCAGCTCTGGCACATTGGGCACATGGGCTGACAGGCACTGGGTCATGTGCCTTACCCTTACCCTTCACCTTTGAACCCTCTGCTGGCCCTGGGCCCCCTGACTCTGCTGGCGCTGGCACACTCGTTCTGGGCCTGTCCCCTACCAGTGCACTTGCCCTCAGCCTGTCCTCCACTGGCATCTCGGACCACCTGCCTATCAACTGATCATCCTCTGCTCATTGTTGGTTCGATAGCACCTTGTAGTATTTGGTTTCTGAGTCCATGGCATATGAGCATTCCTCGCAGTCCTGGCACTCCTTCTCCCAGCGCTCAACCTCTGCCCTCTCATGTGCCACTGCTTCTTCAGCTGCCTTACATTCCTTTTTAACTCGCTTATGGTGTTGGCACTCAGCATACTTCACATTGGCAGTTTCCTGATCATCCTCACTTGCCGACTGAATGGCCTTGTCCAGAACAGTGGTCCAGTCTTGGGTGGTGGCAGGGGTGGGCAGACCAGTGTTAGTGATGTTCTGAGACATGATTTTGACAAGGGTTTATGATGGTGGTGACATGAGGTCAAGAGAGTTGTTGAAAATGACAATCCCCTGAACCAGCTTTTAAAACCCAGTAAACACATGTCCTGACTAACCCTAGTCAACCTTACACCAGCCTTAAGGTATACCACCTGTTTGGTCCTTGAGGGCTCAGCTATAAGAGGGGGATACTGTCACAATTGTGCAACTCCTGGTTACCACATGTTACTAATTGACTTTACTTCTGGTAGATAGCCTTCTCCTGGTATGTATATTGCTGATCACTGGACTCCAGAGCTCAAACCCTGGTACACTGCCCTTCCTTTGTTCAGTATATAGTTTTGTAGGTTTCACTCTAGCATAGCTTCCCCATTCTGCAGCTTATGTTTCAGCCACTGGTGGTCTGGCCTTCAACCACCTGGTCGGTAGATTGGTTGCTCTGTACATAGCTTTAGTACTATGGGTTACCAATACTACCAGTACACCAGCATTGGTACTTCCAGTACTTAGGTATATAAGCCATGTACTTACTTCTGTAGATACTTAGCAATAATATCAACTTGAACTTCCAAGCTGAACCCCTGAGCTGTACTCCCTACCTGTCACCCTTGCTTGGTCATTTGGCATACCCAGAACCTATCCAAGGGCCCAGTTCATGAGCTGAGGCCAATATGGGTGTTGTGCCAACTCCATAGGTCCCAGAACTCATGACCCCTTGCTAGAACTATGCTGGCACTTGTTTTCCCAGTCTGGACCTAGCCCTCAGAACATGGTTCTGACAGCATGCCAAAAACTATCCCAGTTCAATTATCACACCAATAGGTTAATTTATGGGATGAATTTAGCATTGATCATAAATATATATGAAAGACAGGGACATTGTCTAGTTTGACAGACTCACCTGCAACAATTATTCATCTTCAATGGTGGCTGCACTAGCCTTGTGCTCTGCTCATTTCTGGCAAATTCTTGCCAATACACTGTTCTTTGAAGGTAGTCACTCACTTTCAGCATATCAGGGGAAGATCCATCTGTTGGCTTGTTAGCATCATGTGAGGTGTGCTTACAGCTGCATACCAATTCCACCAATCCATCACACTGGAAACATTATCTAATGTTTGAGCCACAATCATTGAAAGAACATGAAAGAAACAGATACTATGTTTAAGAAGATTGAATGATTTTACCATGTTCTCTTTGTATTTTGAAACATAGTATCTGCTTTTGCAATGTTTTATTTACTAAACATTGATTTTTGTCCCCAGTGTCAGTTGGTCTGCCTCATCCATTTCATCAGGATCCTCCAGAAGTTCAAGGATGCTATTATAAAACTGCTCTGAGTCTGTGACAAGGTCAGTCCAAGAAAATACTTGGGTAGATGTCAACACAAAACAAGCCTGCATAAACATTCAACTTCCTGTTTGTGCACTTTGGACATATGATTGCTCACCTGAGTGGTGATGTAAGCAATTGATGCTTTGGTGACCATTTGCATACCATGAATGTGAACATTGCCAGACTGTGTTGCTTTCAGCTCTTGATCAATGGAACTTGGAGAGGTAAATACATACATGTGTCAGATAAGGAAAAACTGACAGTGCAATATTTGTTATAGACTGGAATAGTGCATCATTATTTGATATATAGTGAACTATAGCACTATTTTAACTATAGATTGGTAGTGGTGCAAGTGCCAGTCCCTGACTCCCTCAGTTATGAGAGTACAGTCCATATAGGATGACCTCCCAAAGGTGGAATTCCAGGCCATGATAGCCCACTATGCCATTGTTTTATTATAAAATGGACTGCTATTTTAGAAGGGATGAAAAAGAAAGTGGCATTGCTACTTCAGAAAATTGGAAATGGGAACATTCATATGAGAACAAATGCACTCAAGGCAATGCAGTCTATGCTCATGTTCATGGATGATGATATGCATCCAGCTTGTGCACACGTGTTTGATACAGATTCCACCAATGGTGGTGATGGGTTGGGTTTCTTCAGGGCAACTGAGGACACCTTATTGGTTCTAGACTTGTTTCAGACAATTCTGCAGGGAGGGACATGTG
Organism: Pisolithus marmoratus; assembly: GCA_024613145.1. Classification (NCBI taxonomy): domain Eukaryota; kingdom Fungi; phylum Basidiomycota; class Agaricomycetes; order Boletales; family Pisolithaceae; genus Pisolithus; species Pisolithus marmoratus. The sequence continues at coordinate 55,587 of JANFAE010000214.1, forward strand.
GAAATCTATAGATTATGTGCTTCTACAGCAAATGTTCTCATGCAAAGGTTTAGACACAGATGCTGTGGATGCAAATCAGTTTCCATGTGCTCTGTGGTTGGTGGCTGGTACTCACTGTCCATACTTCCCCAAATGTTGATGACATCAAATGTAGCACTTGCAATGTTGTTTGCAATCAAATCAAGGAGAGAAATCCATACCATAGGTGTCTCAGCATCATGGTGGCACTGAGGATCATTGCAGTAGGAGCATGGTTAGCACCCATGAAATCTGACACAACATGTCTGCATCCAGGCCTAAATGGTGCATAGTCCTGTTATTGCCCCCAAGCAAGTCATGTGACCATAAAAATGAGAAGTGGCACAGATGTGGTAAATCAAGAAAACCTACAATTCCAATATTGCACCCAGGACTACACCTGGTGATGCTGACCAGTGCCCTGCCTATGTTGGAAATGATAGGACCATACAAGTTTGGTATGACCATCATCTTAAATTGAGCCATCTTCACAATGAGCTGCATCGAGCTGTACAACTTGTCAAAATGTCTGCCCACATCCTAGCTCTTACAGAGGGTAAGAAGGAAAACCAATTCAGATAGAGGGAAGTGGGGCTATAGCAGGATGGAGAATGAAAGTGTTATTGACAGTCAAATTATTGATAAGTTCTGACTGACTTGTAATCTTCCACAACCTTGTGGAATGTGTGCAGGAACAAGCTACCACTGAGTTTCATGATATTGGCTTTGTGCATGCAGGTAACTTTTTTATTTCACACATGAAAAGTGTTAGTTTCACTCATACCAAGATGCATGCAGTGCTGGGATATATACACCATGACATGACAGGGTAATGCACATACATTCCTGCTGTTTTCAGATGGAGACCAAATGTGAATCACAAGATATGCCACCTGCATCCTCACATATGTCATGGCCTTGAGGCTTTCAATGACACTGGGATATGACTGGTGCTCAGGAGCTGTTGATGACAGGCAAAATGCTCTAGGTGTGCAAGTGCTAGTACTGTCAGTACATGCTTACTGTGCACATCACATGATAAACTTCTAAATTAAGGAAATGTTCATGTGATGACTGTGGGACATGCCTGCAAACTTTTTGACAGGTGCCTGAATATTGCTGCCAACAAAACCCTCCTCCCCACTTATTGTGGGAGTTGGGGATCATGATGTCATAATGAAAGTTGTAGGGCTGGGTCACAGGATCATGGGAATACATATGCTTACCTCATTGATATGCCCAAAAATGGGTGAGAAAATTGCAAAATACAAAAATAAATTCAAAGATGTTATAATGAAAGTTGTAGTCACTGCAAGCATTTCACAGCTTCTCTTCAGAAAGCATACTGAAAAAATTGAAGAAAGTGATACTCTTTTTTTGACAGGTGTTTTCAAAGAAAAAATGCAAAAATAATAATTTCTTTTCTTTGCATGACTTGCCACAAAACATTGATTGATGGTAATACCTATTAGTGTAAAAGCTAATCAGCACTACCATCAATTCATGTTTTTCCACAGAAAAGAGAAAGAAACAAAATATTATGTTTCCATTTTTCTGTAAACATAGCCCAAATAAAAGAGTATCTCTTCTTTCAATGTTTTCAACATATTTTGGCATGAAAAATTGTGAAATGCTTGCAGTGAGTACTTGACAAGAGGACCATGGAGGTATGCTTACTTCATCTATCTGTGCAAAATGGTAGAGATATAGACAAATACAATAGTGTTGTATAGTCTCCATTTTATTACCAAAAGTGTAGTGTGCACTTTTTTGATTTGTTTGGTTGTGTTTGATTAGAAAAGTGTAGTGTAGTGTCCTGACAGCACAGTATTTGCCATATACTGAAATAGTGTGCAATTATTGCATATGTATTGAACTATAGCAATATTATAACTATATATTGCCAGTTGCTCTAAATGTTTTCCCATGTGCAATGAATAGTTACAGATCATAAGGTTTTCTTTTATTTCATTGTTTTTACTTACAGCTGTTTTCAAAAGCTGGGGAAAATCCAAAAATCAAAACTCACATGGTGGGGTTTGCCAGTGAGGGCCCCAGAGGTGCCCTAGTTAGAATTTGTAGTCATTAGCAATACTGAATTGTTTCTACTTTGCATCACCATGTTGTCCCCATCTCCAGAGGGCAATGACCCTCCACAATCTTTTTCTATCTTTCTTATTGTCTACTCAAAGATCAGAAAAACTTCTGCCAGAGGGAAGACAACATCAAAAGAGGAAAAGTCAACCAAAATGAAGGAGTTACTGTGGACAACTCCAACTACCTCAACTTTCTGCAAGCCATACTCCTCAAGCATGGTCTGGAAAGCTACATATGAAGTCACAGAGAAAAGCACTTCCCCCTGAAATATGTTCCACCCAAGGCAAAGGGTACATCTTTTTTTTCATGGTCACACTAACCACTGCTAAGTGCTCTGGTAGACAATGGGCATCTGACATGATTGATGTCAACAACACTGCTGATTACAGAGAGATGGTAAAAAAAATATCTGAAGGAAAGCCAGCCATAGTCAGGATCCTTGTGGATATGCAACACATCAAAAGGTTGCCCCATCCCTTGAAGTCCTCTGAGGATGACTTGGAGTTTGCCTCTGACAGTATGAAGGTTCATCTTTCATATGAAGTTACTGAGTTTAGCCTAAATCTATGATTACAGGGAAAATCTGGCCATGTCAAAAAAGCCAATCTTGACAATTGCCTTGTGTGATGGTGATTGAAACTTCAGAAAGCATACAAGAATGAGCAGGACAAAGGGCTCACCTACATCAGCATGCTTGGGTCAATCCCTCTGATGCCAGCCATGGTTCATGACTGGTGTCTGGTGCTGGTAAGGTTTTTATTGGCATGTCTTTGCATAAACTCACATTCATCTTGCTAGGAGGATGGTCAGGCAACTATCACTACCCCACCAAACATTGAATCATTCAATATTGCCAACAAAGCCCCCATCCTCCATCTGATGTGCAAGGCTGCCATGCAAGCAGCACAACCTGCATCTCCTGCAGCTGTGGATCTCAACTCTCTGACTTTGGCCATCTTGTTATGGATGCTCACACAGTTTGACTCTGGCCTTCATCCACCAACTTCACCTGCCAGCCCTATGCCACAGACTCCTGCTCAGAATTGAGTGAAAGATGGGGATGATAGATCATCACCACCAGTTCCCTCCCCCAGTAAATTAGTCTGCTATCTCAAGTTTGCTGAATCTCATCTCAGTGTCCACCACATGATGTCATACAAGTCTGCTCTAGAACTGCACAGAATTGGTCCTGACATCCTTCCAGATGTCAGTGACAAATTATTAGCTGACCTTGGCCTCTCAGCAGGCAATGCAATCCACCTGAAGAAAGGTAGCACTGCTTGGTGGAATGGACCAGACACAAAGCAAAAGAAAAGCAATGCATTGACTTCAGGGACTCCTGGTCCAGCTGCAAAGTGCAACAATACCCAGGATTTGAGGCCAGCTTGAGTATCTTATGAGAGGTGGTACCATGACAGAGGCAGTTGGTGTTTCACTGCACCACCCATGTGCAAGAATGACAACAATTCCAGTTCCCCTCCAGAACAAGACTTTGACCTATTCTACCACTGTGACACCCTCAAGCAATGGCTGCCTGTTCCACATGGTTACTTGTAGATGAAAGTGCAGAAGATTTGGAGGAAGGAGAGTAGTACCTACATGATGTCATACCAGATATTTTCATGTGCATCATAGTTATCTTCCCACATGTGCCTCACATTTTAGCACATGAGAATACATGCAAATTTTATTTGCCAAGCTTGAATGGATACATGACAGGAAGACAGCAGTTACAGTAAGAGTACTACACAATATACCAACTAGCCTTGAAATAGCCCTCTGCCTTGTCTGGCATAATACTCTGGCATGCATGAACAATTGACATCAGCAGGGAATCATGAGGGTGGCAGTGGAGATATGCTTTGACAGCAGAGAATGCTTGTTCAATGGGATTGTAGTCTGGTGAGTACATGGGGAGGTAGATGAGTTTGCACACTGTAGACACAATCAGATCCAATTTTTGATAAGTAACTGACAAACTTATGATAGTCATCCTTCATCAGTAAAGTACTGGTCTTCTGGACAGGTTTGGACAGTATCTGTCCAGACCTGTCCAGACCCCCAGACTCTCCAGACAGGTATGGGTCTGCCCAGAACTGGACAGGTCTTCCCCAGCCAGCCCAAACTGCCCAGCCAGCCCAGACTGTCCAGCCTGGCCAGTAGTCACAATGTTGCTTGCAATCACCCATAGAATCAATACATGAACTGTAGAGTGGCATTTCATTTTAAATCAACTAATACAGAATACATATAAGAATACTACATAACTACTATACCTATACTAATGTCTGGGACACCCAGGGAGGAAACATGATGAGGGGAAGTGGGATGGGATGGTGGATGAAGCTGTACTTACCAGTCAACCCCCAGCATGGCTATTGAGCCCTCCCAGTTGTAGATAGGGTCAGTACTAGATGGATGGGAGACCAATAGGTACTTACCTGTGGGGGTGTTAAGCCCACACCCACCCAGTGTGGTGTTGGCAACAAGGGTGGTGAGGGGAAGTGAACAAGATGCATGTGCAAGCTGTGCACAAGCATTCAAAGTTCAGCATGGTCATGTGACTTAGTTCACATGGTCATATGACTTAACTTGCCCAGATCCTACAAGTCAGTCACTTCAAAGGTATTCTTTGGAGTGTATCTCCCCCAGTATTGCACAGAAAATTATGGAACTTTGAAGGACAAACCTCCTGGATGATACCTGCAGATTGATACCATATACATCGAATTTGAACCAGTGGATCTAAAGTTATTCCAGATTTTGTGTTCAAACATGGAAAATACAATATCTAGCTCATGTCAGCACCACAGTTTTTGCTGTTTTGGGGCACTGGCATATTCAATGAGGCCTCTCAGATGGCACCAGAAATGTAGCTCCTGCCTTTCTAGTTCCAAAGTTATTTCAATTTTACCAAGCAAGATGTCCCTTGGCCATTAGTATGCTGTGCATCACTACACTATGTTTGCTAATATGACTACTACACTTATTTCCTAATAGTACCATACTTTTTTCCTAATGCTATTGCTGGAGTGCTGAGTAGGCTGGGGTACTGGGGAGGCTGGAGTGGCTGGGGTGACTGGGGAGTGCTGGGGTGACTGGGGTACTGGGGAGGCTGGAGTGGCTGGAGTGGCTGGGGAGTGCTGGAGTGGCTGGGGAGTGCTGGAGTGGCTGGGGATACTGGGAATGCTGGGGATTCTGGGGGGAGCTGGGGAGGTCTGGGGAGGTTGGGCAGTCTGGAGCTAAATCAGTAGTTTACTGATGTTAACCAGGTGGAAAATGCCATTGCCATGGTGGATACTACAATTATCCATGATGAGCACACAGTGGGGGCCAGGATATGGAGAAGTAAATGGCATCTGTTTCTTGTTTGTCTATCAGTGAGACCTGTAAAAAATATTTGAATATGTACCACCTGTTCTTTGAGGAACTTGAGGAAATGTTCCATATCAACAGGACCTTCCACAATATCATATGCAATGATGCCATCAAGCATGATAGCTGGAACAATCAAGTATCATGTTCCTTGAATGAATTGCCTCTGAACAGAACAACAGATGCCCCTTCTAGAGTGCCCAAACTTCCTTGATACTGTATGTTCATCTTTGCAGCCTCATCAATGAATATCAGCATGTTGGCATCATGGACTTCTTTGGCAATCTTGTTCATATATAGCATGCATGATAAGTCATTCCAATCATAGGCATGGGCAGAGACAGTCTTGTGGGTTACACCAAGATGATGGAGAGCATGGGAGAGGGTTGAAAGAGTGGTGTGGACATTGCACTTGAGCTGGAGTTCATCCTGTAACTCATTGAGGTATACAGACAGACAATGACTGACAATAGCAGAAATGAAAGTGAGATCAGCAGGACTAAGCACACAAGGACAGCCCACTACACATGAGTAGGTGTGGGGATTGGAGGTGCTACCACTGTGCTGATAGCAGCTGAGGACTCTGTAGATGGTGGTTTTTTTGATGCCAAGAAGATGACAGATCCTTTTGACAGGATAACCTTCATGATGAAGGATGGGAATGCAAGCATTGAGGTCATCTGAGATGCCTCATCATGACATGAATGATGAGGGTTGATCAGTCATAGGAAACTAAAATTGCATTCAACAATCTCCAATAAGGTAGTCAAAAGTATTGCTAATGACTACAAATTCTAACTAGGGCTACCTCCAGGGTCCTCACTGGCAAACCCCACCACATGAGTTTTGATATTGGATTTTCCCAAAACTTTTGAAAACAGCTGTAAAGGAAAGTGTAGTGTAATGTTTGCATTTTTGACTACCAATTAAGGTAGTATTGTGTAGTCTACACTTTTATTACCAAAAAAGTGTAGTGTAGATTAGTGTGGGAAATGATTGGTAAGCTAATACTCGCACTTAGACTTGAAGTGCTGCAGTGGCCACTGGCCATGTGACTGTGAGAAGTTGAAATTTCCGTCCATGCACAGAACTACATCTCCTTTATCCCAACTCCCACCTCTCCCCACTGCTGTCCCTCCACTGGATGAGGCTCTCTTCCAACAGCAAGGTAAGATCCCTGATGAGTCATCCTTCTCTCACTGACACTCCCCCACCTGGAGCAAGCAACAGCCCACCCAGAACAGCAACATCTGCAATGACTGGTGGGTAAGCCCCCCCCTCCCTGGCCCTCCTTCACTCACCCCTCCTCCCATCTAGCTCCCCTAGCACCAACAACCACCACCCTAACCCTCCTTCAAGGTAATTCCCCCCTCCCCTTCTCCAGTCCAGATGCTGATGCCCATTCCTCCTCCCCCATCCATCTCCCCCTCTTACCATCCATCATACATTGAGTTATTACCAAGTAGAATTGGGTGTATGTATTGTATATATTGTGCTAAATGAATTTGTTGTCTCCTTCATAAAAAAGTGTGAACTAAAAGAAGCAAAAAAAGCAAAAAGGGCAAAGTATGGCAAGCTTGGGATGACAACATTATGGCTCTATTTTTCTATTTATCCTCTTTTTTTAGCTATATGTGTCTATATATGTCTATATGTCACTATATTTAAGGGGGGATGGTTGTGGTGCCATAGATGCCATAGTTGTTCCTATGGCATCTTTAGGGATAAATAGGGGAATATAGCAATATATAGTGATAAAGAGTGAATAATGGCACTGTCAGTTTTTCCTGGTAGGCTGTAAGCCTGCATAGAGTGTGAGTCAAACACAGTATAAATATAAAAACAAACTCTCCAAAACTAGAGGCTGCTATGAAGCAGTCCATTCCATGGGTCCTCCATTGTAGAGAACTGATAGAAACTGATAGGGGAATGGGATCTAAAGGCTAGTTAGACCTATAGGGACCCTGCTGGAGAGAACAACTAGTAGAGAAATATGGAAAGCCAGATGTGCATGCTACAAACATCTGGCATCTGACTACTTTAGGCATATGACTTTGGCTGAGACCCCAATCACCTTTATGCCAATATCTCAAGGTCACATGGCCAACAAAAATAGTTTGAACACCTAAGGCAACACAGCACAAGGACCAGATGTAAAGCACTTCAGGTAACCCTTTTCTGTAAGCATTTAGGCTGAATAGTTTGTCCAAATCATTCAAGCTAAATGCCTTTTGGACCAAGGTCATCCCAGGGACATCCATTCATGTCCCAGGGCAAAGCATGTTTCTAGGCACTGGATTAGATGGGATTTCCCATGTTCCCTGCCCTGGGATTTGCAATAATTTGGGACATCCCATTGTTGCCTTAGGTGTCTGGAGTGCCCTGCCCAAACAGTGCAGCCATATTAGCATTACAAATCTTGCTTCTGAGGAGAACATTGCTATCATGATCAGGCACCATCATGTCCATAATATACATGTGAAGCTAGGAAAGAAATTTGGCAAGCCATACCATGGAATGCCCTCCACAACTGTCACCAGGAAGTAACATACATCCAATTCCACATGTGAAGATTAGTAATATGAGAAGCAAGCAGCCAGATATAGATTTGAACACAACAAGATGGTTTGTGGTAATGTAGTGCAGTGGAGTAGCATGTGGGCCACTGAATGTCAAGTATACCAGTCCACTCACTACATCAGAATGATTAATTACTCTCTAACAGAAAATGCCCATGGTCAGACACCAATTGGCTTGATTTCACTACTACATATGATTGCCATTTCACCCTACATTCTGTATCCTCCATTCTGGTGCTTTGCTTTGAGGCTGTTCTGAGACATCCCATATACAGCATTGAAAGCAAATGGGATGTCACATGGCAGCCTCAAAGGCTACTATGAGACATCCCATCTACATCTTTGAAGGCAAAGTGGGATGTCCCATGACAGCCTCACAGGCTATGGTGGGAAATCCCACTGGCAAATGGGATGTCCCATGGCAGCCTCAGAGGCTATTATGGGACATCCCATCTACATTTCTACAGGCAAGTGGGATGTCCCACTACAGCCTCAGAGGCTATGGTGGGACATCCCACCTACATCTCTGAAGGCAAGTGGGATGTCCCATTACAACCTCAGAGGCATGGTGGGACATCCCACCAGCACATGGGATGTCCCATGGCAGCCTCAGAGGCTATTATGGGACATCACATGTACATCTCTGAAGGCAAGTGGGATGTCCCATAACAGCCTCAGAGACTCTGGTGGGACATCCCACCAGCACATGGGATGTCCCATGGCAGCCTCAGAGGCTATTATGGGACATCCCATGTACATCTCTGAAGGCAAGTGGGATGTCCCATAACAGCTTCAGAGGCTATGGTGGGACATCCCACCAGCACATGGTATGTCCTATGCCAGCCTCAGAGGGTCCCCACCCTCCCCCATCCTCACCCACTGTGTAGTCTGACCCATCTGATCACCCCATGCTTCCCCCTAGTACTCTCCAACCACTCCAAACACCCCACTTGCACTCTCAAATAATTACCAGAAGTATAACATATTTAATTAGGGAATATAGACAGGTACTTGATTAGCAAATGATAGTAGTGTCTGCATTCTGGACTACCAAAGTGTAGTGAAATTAATTAGTGAATGTGTAGCAGTGTCCAGATTTCTGACTACCATGACTAGCAAATGGGTACTAGTCCCTACCAAGTGAAGTGGAGTTGTGTGGTAGTAGTGTTGACCACCAAAGGTGTAGTGTAGTGGATTGGCAAATGTGTACTTGTGTTGACAAACATAAAGTGTAGTGTAGTTGATTAGCAGATGCATGCTTGCATTGACAAACAAAAGTGTAGTGAAATTGATTAGCAAATGTGTGGTAGTGTTGACAAGCAAAAATGTAGTGTAGTTGAATTAGTGAGTGTGTGGTCATGTTGACCACCAGAAGTGTGGTGTGGTTATTTAACAAATGCATGGTAGTGTTGGCTATCAGAGGTGTGGTGTACTTGACTATCAAATGTGCAGTAGCAGTGTTGACAAACAAGAATGTTGATTGGCAAATGTGTGACAGCAATGTCTAACAAAATTGTAGTGTAGTTGACTAGCAAAAGTGTACTAGCATTGGGTATCAAAGGTGTAGTGTACTTGATTAGCAAATGTGCAGTAGGGTTGACTACCCAAAATGTCTTGGAAAGATCTGCTCCAAGAGAGCAAATCAAGTGAGTTCATGAGTTTGCACAATTCTGTGAAAGGAATTGATGGCATTGAGGGGGACAAGGTCCCACAGCTGGTGTATGATCTCCCTTTGCACATCTCCTAAATGAGTGCGGATCTCACCAACCTTCTTCTCTGCTTTGGTTACATTATCAGAAGGTGTCATGTGGATGGTTTGTTTAAGGAGGTCAGGGACATGCAAAGTGACTAAGTCTGAGCTTCAGAAGATCTTACACAGCAGTCATCCATGCTTGTTCTGTTCTTGTGTTGCCCCACTGAGTGTGTCCCCTTGTTCATACTTCATAAGAGCCCAACAAGCATTGACATAGCCTGTTGGTGAGGGTTCCATGTGGCTACAAACTTTGACATCAGGGGTGAGATGGATGGGGGAGGTCAGCATATCAAGCCAGGAGGAGGTGACCCTGGTGTAGCAGGCTTTGTGTAGGTTGCCAGGCAGTACAGTTCTGGGGCATCCCACAGGGGAAGCTGAGGGGGAGGCATATGGCTGGGTTGGTTGGTTAACACCTGGGGTGATGACTCTTCCCTCAGGCTTGTCATCTGAAGTTCTCTCAACAGCTTCTCTCTTTCCCTTCACTTTCTCCAACTTCAGGAGTCCTTGCTGCAAAGACTTGGGGCCCGATGTGGGCAACTCTTCTTGTGAGAGTGCAAGGGGAAAGTGGGGAAAGCTGTAGGTAGGACCTAGGCTCATCCCAAGGGGTGCTGAGTTGGAAGGAGACAAAAAGGGGACTAGAAGATGAAGGGTGGATTTTTCCTTGTTGCTGGGGGGAACATAGGTGATGAAGAACTTGAAGGTCCACCTTAGATAGGCAACAGGGATTTTTCTGGGTGGGATGAAGCTTGTAGGGACTCGGGACTTGAAGGGCAGCGATTGTAAACTCTTGTAGACAATAGGAAAATTCTTGTAGACACAGGGGGACCAAATGTATGAACTGGCAGCAATTTTCTTGCACAGGAAAACTCAAGGACAGCAATTAGACAATAAGAGCAGACTCTGGGAACTCTGGGGATGCTCTGATGACTTGAAAATACTCCAGATAACAACTCTGGGGACTCAAGGGGACTCTCAGATACACAGATTGTGATGCCAAAAGGTGGGTGGTTTATTTTTAGATATGGCAGACTTTTGTATTGTAGGGACAGTGGTTTCTAAGATAGAATTGGAATAAATTGGATCTGTCAAATGTCAAAAGCAATAAGAGAAAAACATAAAGTCCAACATAACCACATGTGCTGTCACAACATAAATGAAGATAAGCAAGCAGAGTCCAGAAAACAAAAGAAAGTAGAGTATAAGTGACATAGCTACATGCCTGGGTAGCAGGATACATGTAGAGGGTGGCAGTGATTTCCTTGACCACATTGGGATGTGGGAGGCAGCATTACTAAGGGGGGCAACAGCTTCAGCACTTGTAGAATGGACATAGATGCCAAGGAGATAAGGAGACATGTGATGGGTCAGTAGTAATTGCCAACAGACAGTGTTTGGTGGTCATGTGAAGAGAGGGGACACATGCATTAGGGGACAGGCCTATTATGGAAGCTTGAGGAGTCAGCAGTGGTGATACTAGCAGTGTAAGGATTGATGATAAAGGAGTGTGGGAGGAGGCTAGAGTAGACTCCTGTTGGAAGGGGGTCTCAGTTCGACCCAGGAGGCTAGAGTTGCCTGGTAGAGTCAAAGAGTGCTGAGAAAAGACTGAAAATGTGCCCTAAAATCCAAGAGAGACTCAAGAAAACATCTATAGAACATCAGGGGACAGAGAAATAAAATTCCAAGTCTGCTTCATCTATATTTCTGGCTTTTTGTCTATGGTGGAATGTCTATTATTATTCTAAGTATGTACAGTGTGCTCGAAATGGACCAGTTGTGGGAACAGAGTTTGATAAGTACAATGCAGTATCAACTGCTGCCCTCCTTGGTGGGTGTCAAAATTGTGCGAAAAAGGTCAAAGAGGAAATTCAGGCAGGTGAATTCTTTGACAGAGAAGCTGCCACTTACTGACAGGGAGTACAAGACACTGACAGAGTTAGCAATGCATGGATATCCAACTCTGAGAAGACATTTGGGGATGCAGAAAAAGCTCACAAGCAGCACAAGTATCTCTTCTCAAAAACCACTGAGGTCTTAGCCAATGCCTTGGCAGGCACAGCCACCCAGTTTCAGTGGGTCCAACTTTTCAAAGAGGCAATTTGGAGCAAAGCTGATGCAAACATTCCAAATGCCATAAATATGAGTTGTACTTTCCCTCCTGAAAAGTTTGCTCCTCTCCCCTTTAACAATCAAACTCATCTTATCATAGGAGGTCGCATCCCATGTCCTGTTGATCATGTCTTGTTCCCATACACATGTTACCAGTGCTCTTACATCAGACATTGGTCTTGTTGAAATGGACAGGGCTCTTGTTGGACCACTCCCACACTGGTTGAGCATGTCCCTTCATTGCTGCCATGCACTTCCCCTTCCTCCACAACCACCCACACCCCTGAGGCCACTACCCCCACTCCCAGACCTTTGTATCAATGTCATCCCCCAGACTCCATCACCCCATGACCACACAAACAACATGGTTGTACCCATCAAGCTTGAGAGGGGGGTGATGTTACCACTTGAGCCAGAGCCTTGCCATCCTCAGCAAACCCAGCCTAGGCAACTGGTAATCCAAGAAGTTGGCTTTTGGGCCACTATGACTATCTGCATGATAATTTGTTTTACTTGTTTTGTCTTTTTCTTATGATAGTAACTGCCACCACTGTCCTCAGTATCTGGGAGATCATTGGCTCAGCACAGCACCATGGTAAGCCATGGTGAGGGCTCTGCTGCCTCACAGTTAACCATGCTCGTGCAGGCTTACATAAGCCACAATGCATACAAACACAAAGTAAAAGATAAGGAAAAAGAAAAAAAAAACAAACCAGTAAGTAAAAACAATGAAATAAACAAAAATACCTAGTAGGGAGGACACTCTCCCTCCAGCAGGAACAGGGGTATGTGATGAAAGGGAAGGGTGTGATGTGTGTGACATTAGAATGGGTGGTGATATTGTTAGCTGAGAAGATGCCATGACCATAGAGGAATGGGTGAGTGAGCAACTGTCAAGACTGGGAAAGGCCACCTGGGGTGTTCTGCAGCCCTAGGGAGTCTAAGCTCCCCACACCAAGAGGACCTGTACTGAGAGGGAGCCAATTGGGGCTTGTCTGTGAAGGGGTTGTTCATTGTTGTGTGGCAGTTGGAGGTATGCACTGGTGAAGGTAACTGAGAGTTCATCAAATGGGCCGATGGGGGTGGATTCTGGGATAGCAAAGAAAGCATCATTGGAGTCAGAGAACTGCCTCCCTGTCCTCCATAAGCCCATGCAGGATCTGAGTAGTCATTTTCAGTGTTGTATGGAGAGGGCATTTACAAGATGGGTAGTTGACAGCCAAGCTGATACTGTTCGAGGATTTCAGATGCATGGTCTTTTATATTGCTCTCTGGTTCCCATGTGGCACTGGAATGGGGGAACTCTACCTCCCATTCGACCTTGTCATCAATGATTATAGGGGACAGGGGGTGGCAGCATTTCTCCATAGGTATCATTCTCTGTGTATGGGAAGATCTGAGAGGTATGGAACACTGGATGCATGTGCCACATTTCAGGCAATTTCAGACATACTGTGACTGGTGATACCAATTTGGTTATCTCAAAGGGTCCAAACCTTCTATGTGTGGTCTTCAGAGATTGTCCCTGAGATCATAAGTTCCTTGCATCCAGCCACACCTTGTCTCCAATCTTTGGTGGCATATAGCTCCCTTTGCTGTGGTTTTGCATCACCTCCTGGGCTCATTTGTGGGCAAGCACTGCCATGTCACAATTAGCTGCCAGCCATTCAAGCCTTTCATCCATGCTAGGGGCCATGGTGATGCAAGCAGCTGGGTAGGGCAATGGCTCATAGCCATACAAGAGGGCAAACAGTGTTTGTTTGTGAATGCTGTGCACTTTGCTGTTGTGTGTGAACTCCACATTGGGGAGGCATGACAACCACAAGTTTGGGGACTCAGCACAATAGCATTGAAGATAGGTCTCAAGTTCTTGGTTTACACACTCACTTTCACCATTGGTCTGCAGGTGGTACATGGTAGACAACTTTTGTTGGATGCCAAGCACCTTGTAAAGTTCTCAGGTGAAAGCAGAGGCAAACTGCAGACCTCAATCTGAGATGACTGACTTGGGGAGACTGTATCTTTGGAACACATATTTTTGGAACAGCCTCACAAGCCCTTCAGAGTCAATTGTTTTGACAGTTGGAACAAACACAGCTGCCTTTGTGAGCCCTTGATCTATGATCATTAGCACCAAGTCATAGCTACCTGAAACAGGTAAATTGGTGACCAGATCCATCGAGATCTGCTGGAATGGGAAAGGGTTTTTTGGAATGTCATGGGGGGTTACTGGTGGTGTTAATGGGTGTGTGATGACTTTCACTGCTTGGCATGTCGGGCAATCCTTGACATATTCTTGGATAGTTTTTCTCATCCCTGGCCACCATACATCCACTTGCATTTTGGCAGTAATGCCAGGGTGGCCAGTGTGGGGATTGTCATGGTATTCATTGAGACATTGCTGCCTTGCATTAGGTGGGATATACAGATGGTTTTGCATTCTTTTGGTACCATCATCAGCATTTTGTACATACTCATTTTTGACCAAGGTCATATCTTTGGGGGTTTCTTTTACAGCCTGCTCATAAGTTTCCCTTGAAAGGACAAGAATGCCCTTCTTTTGCATTTCCTTCATGAGGCAGACTTTTGGCATTTCATTGGAAACTTGAGTGGCATTTTCAGGTTTTGAGGCAATTTCAGGAGGGATCACCCCCCCCCCTCAAGCCACAATGACTTGTTGAGCACAGTGGCAACTGGAGAATCATCGGCTCCATAATCAGGCTGGCAGGAGAGAGCATTGGGTGCTGACATAAGTCAGCCAGGGACATGAGAGAAGATGAGGGGGAACCCCTGTAACTTTGACAGCCACTGTGCCTGGTGTGGGTTCAATTTCTGTGGGTGTCACCAATAGGTTAAGTTTTTATGATCAGTGAAGAAAATGGTTTTCTTGACTGGCAACAACAAATATTGGCAAAAAGTGTCAAGCACCCTTATTACTGACTGCATTTCCAAGTCATACACTTGGTAGTTTTGTTCTGCTCCCTTGAGCAATTCAGAAAGATACTGGCATGGATGCCATTCCCCATCCTCTTGTTTCTGAGCAAGTACTGCTCCAGTTCTGAGTTTTGAGGCATTGGTAAAAACTGCAAAAGGTTTCTCAGGGTCAGGGATATGGGGGACTGGGGCTGATACCAGAAGACTTTGGATTTTCTTGAAGGTGGTGTGGGGAGCCTATACTCCCTGAGGCTACAGAGCTCCCTTAGCAGCCTTTCTCACTCTCAGTAGTCGCTCACTCATGCATTACAACACTCCCTTGGCTAGAAACATCGCCGCGTATGCTAATGTCACACCTTCCATCACGTCACGTACTCGTGCCAGCAACATCGCCGCTGACTCACCAGTTACCATATTAGGTTCGTCCTCTGTCGACATATCCCCTCAGCAGCTATATCCACTCTACAAGCACCGAGGCTGTCGCCCACTTAGTAATGCCACCCACCGCATCCCAGACCCATTGAAGAAATCACCGCCTCCCCCTACAATGTACACTTGCTACCCAGGCACGTTGTCTGTACGCTTTCCACTTTTACTTACCTTCGTTTTTTATGGACTTTACTTGTTTTATCTTTGTCTATGTCGCTGCCGTGCATGCAATTGTCCATGCATCGGTCTCTATCTTTTCTCTTATTACTTTTGACATATGACAGATCCGAAATATTCCGGTTTTACCTTAGAAACCACTGTCCTTACACTACAAAAAGTATGCTGTACATAGAAAAATAACCACCCACCTTTTGGAGTCACTATCTGCGTGTCTAAGAGTCTTCCTGAGTCCCTAGAGTCGTTTTCCAGAGTATCTTTGAGTCCCCAGAGTCAGTCTTATCATCTATTCATCGTTCTCAAGTCTTCCTGCCCCAGAATTGCCACTGTGCCTACTACAAGTCTGCTTCAGTGTTTACAGCGTCTACCTATGAGTTCAAGAGCACACAATCGCTGCCCTACGAGTTATCGCCATCAAGAGATATCCCCAGCCCTCTAGAAGTTATCCTGCACCTGTCTAAGGCGGACTTTCGAGTTCTTCATTGCCAACACTCCCCAGTCACCAAGAGAAATCCTCCTTCGCCTTCTAGCCCTCCCTTCTGTCTCCTTCCAACACAGCACCCCTTGGGACGAGCCTAGGTCTAACCTACAGCTTTCCCCGCTTTCCCCTTGCGCTCTCACAAGAAGAGTTGCCCACATCATTTTGGAGCCCACCGCGAGGGGTCTGTAGATCTGGAAAGGAGATCCCTTCGACCTACCCACCACAGAACTGAACTTGAAGAGCTCTTAGAGCCCTTCCGTTGTCTTTCTATATCGTCCTCTGATCTTTTTGTCCCCGCTGCTAACCCCCGTGATATCCCAGAGCTTAACTCTCCTGATACAGAGTTTTTTCAAGCAGATTCCCCCCATTGTCCAGAACCTGACTCCCCATCCTCTGTTGATATACCTGGTGCCTTCGAGCTCGACGAGTCGTTTGCACCACCATCGGATCGCCAGGAGTTATTGCCGCTTACTGACTTATCCTCTTCCTCATCTTCGACAGCTTCGATTTTCGCCGCAGAACAACTCCTCATACCATCATCCTCGTATATCCCCTCTCAGAGTCTCATTCAGCTGCTTTTCCAACCTCCTCCACCAGTATCAACCAGAAATCTGCCTTCGCTTTGTAATCCGCCTCTTCCTCCGTCGTCAATACCAGTTACCATGTCCGCCACTACCAACCGCCGTGAAATGCCACTTAGGGGCTCTAATAAAGCCCCCAAATTTTCAGGAAAAACAGAAGATATTTGTGCCTACTTCGAGGATGTCGACCAGATCTGCACTGATGCAGGAATCACTGACAACAAAGTCAAAAATAAGTGGGCCATCCATTATGCCAACCGAAATGAGTTGGAGTTATGGTCATCTCTCGAATCTGCTGCAGAAGACGACTGGGAGGATTTTACTAAGGAAGTAACCAGTTTCTACCCTGGTGCTAATGTTAAAGGTCGTCAATACACTAAAGCCGACCTCGAAACCCTCCTCCATCACCAAGTGCAGAAGCCCATGTCGTCCCTCGATGATCTCGGCAAATATGTCCGCGAATTTCGTCATATCGTCGCCCTCATCAACAAAAAGAAGAAACTCCCTGATGACTACGTCAACGAGAAGTTCCTTGAAGGTTTCCCCCCCGGATTCCGTAACTGCCTTGCCACTCGCCTTCAACTCAAGGATTTAGATCATGACGTCGACGATCCATGGCCATTTGACGATGTCTACAAGCATGCGACCTACCTCTTAAGTGGAGCACATCAAAACATTGCTCAGGTCGACAGCTCAGCCTTATTCCCCAAACCCCATTCCCAACTGACATCTCCACCTACTATCCTGAAATGAGAATATGTCCAAGCCGCTGACCCTGGCTCGGGAAGCCGCCAGACTCAATCTCAAGAACAACAATTTCGCCGCTCCTTCGATCCCCACTGCTTCTTCTGTGGCGGCACTGATGGTCACAGGACTCCTGAGTGCGAACTGTGCCAGGAATATGTCCGCCAAGGGAAATGCATGCTCATTGGCAGTAGGGTCTTCATGAAAGATGGCTCTGACATTCCTAGATCCGCCGCAGGGCAGAATTTCAAGGAAAAGATCAACAACTTCTTGGCTCTTCGAGAGTCTATTATGGTGTCAGCTAATCTCGTCTCTATTCAGTCCCCAGGAACCACTTCTTCGTCTCAAGGGCGTGATACCCCTCCCCATCTCGTTAATACCATGTTCTTCGGTTCTAATGACACCATGGAGTTTCAGGTAGAAGTTCACCCTTCGTCTTACCTCGTCGACAAGGAGATCGAGGATAATGCTGACAAAGAAGACAAGCGCGCCCTAGCCAGAGCCTATGCTCAGGTCGAGGAGCTTAAGAACGCCATCAAGAAGAAGAAGCCTGCTCGTTTCGACGGTGTAGAAATCCCCGCTCATCGTCCTCATAATGCCGCCGCTGTCAACCCCCCTCTAGACAACAACTCTGCACCAACCTCAGCTTCGAACACTCAGCCGTCGTCTAACATCCCTCAGACTAGACCTAATGCCGCCGAAGCGTCTAACCCCAAGCCTCAAACTAACTCTACCCCTCAGTTTCATTACCAGAGTGGCTTGGACGAAGCTGCTGCCACTAAATGCCTCGTGTCCCAAGTCCTGGGTGCCAAGATCGAAATTTCGACACAAGATCTTCTCGCTGTCAGCCCAGAAATCCGCAAACAAATTAAAGAGATGGCTATGATAAAAAAGATCGCGATTGGTAGCCTCGAGACCGCGTCAGAATTGTCTTCGTCGTCAACTTGGGCCTCATACGAACAATATCTCGTCAAGGACACAGAGGGGAAGTGTGTTGGCCTAGCCACCGCTGTAGGGAAAGTATCCTCCCTACCAGGATATTTCATTTATTTCATTGTTTTTACTTACTGATTTGTTTTCTTTTATCTTTTCTTGTTTTTTTTACTTAGTGTTTGCACGCGTTGTGGCTTATGTAAGCCCGCGCGAGTACTTCGAGCATACTGTACATACTTAGAATAATAGCAGACGAGTTACCCCAGACGAGAAGCCGGAAATAAGACGAATTAAGACTCGGAATATTACTTCTCCATCCCCAGACAGTCCCTAGACGTTATCACAGATTTTATTTGGGTTTCTGGGCGCGTTTTTGGTCTTTTCCTTGTACTCTTTGACCCTCCACCAGGCAACACCAGCCTCCTGGGACGAATTCACCACTCTTCCCCCACTAGGAGACTTTGGCCTATATCCCAAGGTCCTTTCAAATCAATTCCTACAACTGGAGCCCACCGCGAGGGGCTTCTGTCTTAGTCTGGTGCCCCTACTCTTATCAGGTTCAGTCTTGTTTCTGCAGTTTCAAGTCTCATTTTCTCGGTTTTGCTCGCGTTTTCACAGTTTCAACCTCAGTCTCGCTCTCGTGTTCACCTTCTCTCTCGAAATACTCCCTTGTATATTGCTATAATCACTCGAGTTCCCACCTGACGTCATGCATGACCTGAATACCCCAAGTTATGGTTCTTCCGAAGCCTCGAGCTTCCTTCGGCGCCCTGAGGACCTTCGAAGGTTCCTCGATGACATAATTCGAGTCGCGTCTCGAGCAAAATCACTTCTCGAGACTTGTCGAGGCCCCCTCGAGGCCAGTAATTCACGCGTGCAGCCACCACCCACCTCGGATAGTCGCTCACCCCATCGACTGTATTCGTTTTGCTTTTTCTGTGGTCAGAAAGGTCATATTCGAGCCAACTGTGACTCGTGCAAGGAATATTTAGTCGCGGGAAAGTGTCTAATAGTGAAAGGTCGTGTCGTACTCCCTACAGGACAAGAGATACCGCGAGAAGTACCCGGGCGCACTCTCAAGGACCGTCTGGATAGCTGGGATCTAGGGAGTCCGTCTAATGATATTCGAATTCCTCCTTCGAGTCCAAGCTGGCTCATATCTCTGGAGGATGTGGGTAATCAAATGCCGCAGACCCATATGGTTTCACTAGCAGAAGTGCCGAGTCGTCGCTCAGTGCCGGTGCAACCCCAGGTCCCCACTCGAACACCTACTGTGTCCTCAAGCTCGGGTGATGGCTTGTTGTGCCGCCCTCGTTCACCTCCTTGTAGTTTACCTACAGGATACTCTCGTGGCCGCTCCCGCTCTTACTCTCGTGGTCGGTCTCAATCTCGCTCTCGTGACCATGGCCGCCCATATTTGCCATCTCGCTCATACTTCGAAAGTTCACCAAGCCGTGGCCGCCCATGTTCGCCGCCTCGCTCGTACTTCGAGAGTTCACTCAATGATGGTCATAGGCATCAGTACTTGTATTCGAGTAGGCCGCGCAGCCGCGATTCCCGCGATTCCCATGACTACCGGTACTACCACTCGCCACCACCTGCACCGCGACTCACACACTCGTTACTAGAAATCTCGAGGGATGAGCCCACTCCAGTCCGGCCCACCAGCCGGCTAGTCAACAGAACGGTGTCCTCTGCCTCCTATGATACTCGACAGTCTCGTAGCAGTCACATGTCAACCCACTCGAGAAGGTCGCGCAGCCGCAGCCGCACACCTCAGCCTTTGTGCACGCTGTACTGAGTAGACAGGGGGCCACTTTAGCCCATTGGGATCTTTCTATTGTGTTTATTCTTTTTTTTTCATGAATATATCATTCTTCAAGCTTCCCCTTACCGAGTGTTAGGCCGCTGCACGCCTCTGTCATCCCCCGCCCCGCCAACTCGATATCTCGACCACCGCTCACCCGTCCCTCTCGTAAATCGGGATTTAGGTTCTCCTCGACGAGAGCTTTCAAACGGTGTACTTTTCGTTCCAGCAGCCTCAGCGCATCCGGAGATATCGCTCAATCCCTGGAGAAAGACACTGTAGGACGAAAATTGGAATATCTCGGGATTGGGTGCGCCGTTGTTTCTGGTTCCTCGTTCTCCCAACTCTCTTTGCACGTCCCTATCACCTCCTGAAGTTTCAGAGAGTTCCACCTAGTCGTTCCTCACCGACGCGATGCTGCCCTCCTCCCCCCTACTGTGGTTAGACCATATCTCTTACAATTCTCGACCGAATCGTTCGCTTTTCTCAGACGTGACTCTACTAGACGACATCTACCAGACGATATAAAAGACGTAGCGCGCGCATTCATGGTCGTGGAGTTATTTGAGTTTTTGTGTCTGAACAGGGTAGGGAGGTCGAGATTGTGTATCTCGCTCGTTTTCACGCCGGGCCTCTCGCTTCTTCGCATGGTGGCTCTACTCGTTAACATCTACCCGGTGATACCCTTTTCATGGTGACATGCTCATTGGTTATGGAGATATGGGAGTTTTTCATCTACAGAGGAGTAGGAGACGGCGTTGCGGATACCTTGGGACTGGATGGTCCAATCGGTCTGATCCCTTTTTCCCTGTCCCCTCCCAGACGTCTTCTACCACCACCTCCGGTTTCATATCAATTGCCTCAGTGGTTGTCCCGCGGCGGCGTTTTCTCCTCCCCCATCTTGCTGCCCCACGCTGTATCCACACCGTATCTCCCCCGGATCTTCGCTGTGCCTCTCGAATTTCTGGGGTTTAATACTACTCATTCAGCGCTGTTGAACGGTGTACTTTGTGTCCAGGTTGGTGCAGCCGTTGTCGAGAAATTGGCATTCTTGTGGGTAGAGGTGCCTCAGACCAGTTTTGCGAATATCTCAGGATTGGGTGCGCGTATTCCCCCAATTCCTCGTTCTCCGGGTTCTCCCTGCTCCCCTTGAGCAGTCCCCTGCATTTTGTGCCGCTGCGCTGACCCGTTATTCGTCGGTGCATACCCTTCCTCCTACCCCACACCGTGCTTGGGGCATAACTCGTTCAATTTTGGTCCGAATCGTTCGTTTTTTTTAAGACGTGACTCTACTAGACGAACCCTACCAGACGATATACAAGACGTAGCGCACGCATTTGCAGCTCCGAAGTTATTCGAGTTTTTGTCTTTGAACAGGGTTGGGGAGGTTAGGATGGTGTATCTCGCCCGTTTTTATGCCGGGCCTTTCGATTTTTTGCACGGCGGTACTACTCGCTCACAGCTATCTGGGAGTGTCTGGTTTACGGTGACGCGCTCAGCGGTTCCTGAGATATTCACTTTTCTGCATTCGGGCACACTGGCATATGTTCCTGGCGCCATATCTCCCTCGTTTCTCAGCCGTTTCTCTCGAAAACTGGTACCCGCGTTCTTCCCGCCAAGCTGACCCCGTTGAATTCTCTTTCGGCGAATTCTGTGCAGCCGTTTTCGAGATATGGCGAAGTCCGCCTCTGGAGGGGTACGAGACAACTTTGGCGATAACTCGGGTTCGGAAGGTCCGATCGGTGAGATTCCTTTTGTGCCGGGCTCTCCTGTTCGTGTAGAGCCACCTTCCGAGGTTTCGTGTCCACTGGCCTCACCGTTGCTCGCCAACACCTTGCTCTCCTCCTTCCCCCATTTGTGGCCAGCGCCTTTCTCCCCCGTTTTGCCGCCGTATCTCTCGCTTTTCGAGGATCCTATTCTACTCAACGAGGGCTCTCAAACGGTGTATCTTACGACGCTGTCATCATCCTGGCTGTGGAGATATTCAAATTTTGGCTCGTAGGGAGCACTATGGACCGTTTTGCGCGTTTCTCAGGGACGGATGGGCCCTTTAGTATAATTCCTTTTACTGTGTCTTCTCCCTTGTGTCCCCTACCGTCTCCCGCAGTTTTGTGTCGACAACCCAAGCCGTTGATCTGCGGCGCTCTCCCCTTCCCTCCTCTACTGTCCCTCGATGTGTGCGCGCTGTCTCTCGTCCGTCCCACATCCGTCCCTCTCAATTTTTGGCACTTCACACTACTTGATGGGAGCTTTCAGACGATGGGTCACACGTTGTGTCTGCTTCAGCGGTTGCCCAGAGGTTTCGAGTTTTCTGGATGCGAGCGGTTTTGGGCGGTTTGCAGGTATCCTAGGGCTGGCTGGACCTCAACTGAGGACAGTTGGTATCTAAGTGATGGGGAGATGTAGGGAATGGGTTTTCCCTACCAGGAGTTTTTATTTTTATTCTTTGGTTCTCATTTTTTTTAACTTGCTTTTCCACTTATTATATGTTTATTACTTTAGTGCGAGGTTTTATTGCTTAGTCAGCATTTTTATTACCTAGCCTGTACTTACTTTTCTTCTACAATCAAGTAACGAGTTACAAGCGAGAGTTTCGAGTTTCGAGTTCGAGAAGGTTGCGTGTGGCCTTCTTCAGTGTTCAGACAGCCCCAGACAGCTTCAGACGTTCTCAGACTGTGTCTCTCACCAGACTATAGAAGCCCCTTTGGAAGATCTCCTCCTCTTCAGATATCACTACTCCCCCCCCAGTCTCTATCAGCTTTTCCTACAACTGGAGCCCACCACAAGGGGGCTGTTTTGCTTGGTGACCCCACTTCTCCCCCTACCTCTGTGCTTGCACACGCGTTTTCTCGAGAACCGACGCGCCGGACCTCTCGCTTTTCTGGACTCTGATTCTACTCGACGAGACCTTTCGAACGGTGCCTTTTTCGTCCCGTCCGCTTCATTACTTCCGGAGATATTCTTAGTTTTGTGGAGAAAGGCTCTGTAGGACGAAAACTGGAATAACTCAGGACTGGGTGTGCCGTTTTTTTGTATTTCTTCGTTCGCCCACTTCTCCTCGCCCGCCTCTACCATCTCCCGAAGTTGCGTAGAATTCCATCGAGCGGTTCTTCCCCAGCGCACTGCCGCCCTCCTCCCCTGCCATAGCTTAGCTCCCTGGCACCTCCTGGTCGCGTTTTGAGCCATTTTGAGTTGTAGGAAACCCTTCCCCATCATCTTAGAGTCAGTTGACCACCCCTTCGAGACGCCGTCAGCCCCTTCGAGACCACAGACGCTTCGAGACTCCCAGACGAACCCCGAGCCCTTCGAGACACACTCGTGACACAGACGCTTCGTTAGACGCACCCGCTTCATTCATAGACGTAACCAGACGTTATATCATCGTTTTTCTTGCGCATATTGCAGTCGAGCGAGGCTGCAAGTTTGAGAATTAAGTGTTAGAGTCGCAACGGCAACTAGCTTCAGTTTTGGTGGTCGAAACCACCTTGAGACGTATCCTACAAGGTTTCTGCATCCTCCTCCCCCCTTCGTGGTTCGTTGCCACACCCCCAACCCCCATAGACGTTCGAGGTTGCATCGAGGCGACCCCATCTCTTCGTTTTACCCTTTGAGACTGACTGTTGGCAGTCGAGGCTCACATTTAACCCTGGTACCGCTGTCAGTTATCAATTACGACGTGATATACAGTGACTCAAAAAACTGTCCGGATGTTTGCCACTTTTTCAAAGATTGGCCTGTAACTCTGTCAATACTTATCTATAAATCATGAAAAAATAGGGGTAGATAGCCATTGGTCAGGTGATCATGGATGCCAAATATGGTTATGATCATGTGACCACATCTGTTACAATTAAATCCACAATGGAAAGTACTCATCCAGACAGTTTTTTTGCAGGTGGTTGGAAGTGTGGAGATGGCTGTGGCTGTGTTGAATTATGGTGTGGCTGTGCTGAATTTCAACAAATTAATATAACTCTGTTATGAATATACATAAATCAGGTGCAACCTCTGGACATTATGCTCCCTATCCCCCATGAAGCCCATCTCCCCTGAGACTCAGCTAGCTGTGCTGTCTATGCTTCAAGATGGCCAATCTTGTTGTCAAATTGCTACCAAACTCCACATTGGTCATTCTACTGTCTCAGAACTTCATTCTAAGGCCATCTCACCCCTTCCCATCAATGCTGGTGGTTGTCCCTCTAAACTTACCAACCATGATCATCATCATCTTGCTTGCCTAATCACCTCTGGGCAAGCAGATACTGCCACCCAAGTCAAGAAACTTGGTGGGCTTGATGTCAGTACCCAGACCATCAGGAATCACCTCAAGAAGGAGAACCTGAAGGCTGTTGTGAAAGCAAAAAAGCCTCAACTTCAGCCTCAGCATGTGTGACAGCACTATGCATTTGCACAGAAGTACCAACACTGGACTGAAGAAGACTGGGCAAGGGTTGTTTGGTCTGATGAGACCAAAATCAATCGTCTGGGGTCAGATGGGAGGCTTTGGGTGTGGAAAAAGCCAGGGGCTCCTCTTACAAACCAACATGTTCAAGGTACTGTCAAGTTTGGTGGGGGGAGTTTGATGATTTGGGGCTGCATGACAGTGCATGGAGTGGGTCAAATGTGCAGGATTAATGGGAGGATGGATGCAGCACTCTATACCAAAATTATGGGGGACCATCTGTTCCAATCTGTGGAGCAACATGGGATGGATTCCAATAACTTCATCTTTCAACAAGATGGAGATCCCAAGCATACATCAAAATTGGCCAAAAAATGGTTCAGTGATCATGGTGTTGAGCTTCAAGACTGGCCTGCACAGTCACCAGATCTCAATCCCATTGAACACCTTTGGAATGACCTGAAGAAAAGGCTGGGAACCTACCCAGTACCCCCCAAGGGCATAGAGGAGTTGTGGAAGAGGATTGAACAGGAATGGAAGGAAATTCCCAGGGATGTGTGCCTTAATTTGATCAACAGTATGCCTAGAAGGGTTGCAGCAGTGCTTAAGGCTAAGGGTGGATACACAAAGTACTAGATATATTATACCCATTGTCATTTGGATACCCTGCAAAAAAACTGTCCGGATGAGTACTTGCCATTGTGGATTTAATTGTAACAGATTGGGTCATATGATCATAACCATATTTGGCATCCATGATCACCTGACCAATGGCTATCTACCCCTATTTTTTCATGATTTATAGATAAGTATGGACAGAGTTATGGGCCAATCTTTGAAAAAGTGGCAAACATCTGGACAGTTTTTTGAGTCACTGTATATTCTTTTGAGCTTCGTATAAACTACTCATGATGGAAGAAGCATGTGGACCATCTCGAGCCCCACTTGAGTTCCCCCCGGAGTTCTTGGGGCAGGCCGAGGACTTGCCGTGTTACCTCGAGGATGTAGTGGAGTATGGTAAGGCCCAGGGTGCAACGGATACCTTGTCGCTCATCCAGTTTGCAATCGACGGAGCACCACCCCACACTGGAAGGCTCTGGAGCTATCTTGTGGCCAGCGCGCCAATCTTCGAGCGATGGGAGAACTTCCAGGCGCTCATGACTCTCCAGTACCCTGAGATCGAGCCAGTCAAGGATGTCCTCGAGTACTTTGAGGAGTTCTATACCTTCCTCGAGGGGACTCGTCGCAGCGAGCTAAGCTCAGTTGCAGCCCTAGGGGACTACCTTCGTCGTTTCCAGGTCTCGTTCTTGGCCCTGGTGAGTTGGAACGTCTTGGAGTTGAGCCATCGAGGCCAGCTATTCCTTCGAGGGCTCCCACCACAAGTCGAGCTCGAGGTTTCGAGGAGGCTTGCATCCAGGTACCCCCTGTTCGAGTTGGGCCGCCTGTGGCCGGTTGAGGTCATTGTTTGTGTTACGAAGGAGGTTATCGAGGAGGGGGTAGGCCACTCACCCCCTCATCTAGTTTCGAAGGATGCCTCGTCAGCTCGCGAGTTCCCCGAGGAACCCTCTCAGCGCGCGCACTCGCCCTCGATCAGTTCTGTATCAGACACCCCTGTGGAGTACTCTCGGTCTCGTTCTAGAAGATGCTCCCAGGGAGAGGCACACTCGAGCTCGAAGCTTCCCCCTCGTTTCCCCCTCGAGGCATGCCCTCGACCATTGAAAACTCCCCCCCTTCCCCCGAGCATGCTTTGAGCAGCTCGTCCCCTCGCCGAGTCACTAATGCAGGCTCGTGGCACACTGTGGTTCAGCCACGGCGGTGTGTCCCGGATAAGCAGGCTGGTGAGTTGGCTTTGAACTCGCTTCGAGACTCGAGAGAGGACCAATGGTCGTGTCCACATCGAGTTGACCATTTGGAGAGTACAAAGGTTTTCCCCCCTCATTCCCAGTTCATGTCTACTAGGGCTCGTGACCTCGGTGTTGCCTCGACTCGCCCTCGTCAACCTTGTGAGTCCTCGAACACCCCCTCGAAATGCTCGTCCCGTCTCGTGCCTCCCTCGAGGCACTCCCTTCGTCCTGTCCCTCGTCGTGGGTCATGCCTAGGGAACTCGTTCTTGCTTCGAGGGACCCCAGCCTCGCTGTCGAACCCTGCCCCTGCGAGTTTCGAGTCCCTTTCGAGAGTGTCGGGTCGCTCGCTTCCCCTTCGAGAGGCTATGGCTTCGAGCAGGTATCCCTCTGCCTATCGAGAGGTCCCGAGGTGCCAAGTTTGGCCTCGAAGATTTGGTTTTTGTTTCTTCTGTGGTTGCGAGGGGCACATTCGAGCGCGGTGCCGAGTTTTTGCCTCGTATCTAGTGGCAGGAAAGTGTGGGGTGGTTCGAGGTCGCATTGTGCTACCTACAGGTGAGGAGATCCCTCGTGAGGCGCTCGGGCGCACATTACAGGCTCGTTTGGACTTCTGGGCCCTCGCTCGTGACCCAGGAGGGTTGGCTTCTTGGTTATCTTTCCCTCCTTCGAGTTCAGGAACAGTCCCACCCCTCGCCACCTCTCGAGTTCGACCCGAGATGACTCCGAGGCATCCTTCGAGGTCCCGAACTACCCAGTCTCCTTCGAGGCTCGAGTGGTCCCCTCCGAGCTACCCTCGAGTTCCCCCCGAGCTTCGTTCCCCCTTCGATTCACCCTCGAGTCGCTTTAACTGCATTCCCCCTTCAGCTGAGTAGTAGTTTTGTTTCTTTTATGTGGTTTGTTTTGTTTCGAGCTCGCATTTTCACATTTCTAGCTAGAGTTTTGTTTCGAGGATGATACCCTTGCCTCGGATTATGATACAGCTCGGTAGGTGATGACTGGGGACAGTCATTATTTAAAGCCACCCTCGGATGTAGGGAAAGTATCCTCCCTACCAGGATATTTCATTTATTTCATTGTTTTTACTTACTGATTTGTTTTCTTTTATCTTTTCTTGTTTTTTTTACTTAGTGTTTGCACGCATTGTGGCTTATGTAAGCCCGCGCGAGTACTTCGAGCATACTGTACATACTTAGAATAATAGCAGACGAGTTACCCCAGACGAGAAGCCAGAAATAAGACGAATTAAGACTCGGAATATTACTTCTCCATCCCCAGACAGTCCCTAGACGTTATCACAGATTTTATTTGGGTTTCTGGGCGCGTTTTTGGTCTTTTCCTTGTACTCTTTGACCCTCCACCAGGCAACACCAGCCTCCTGGGACGAATTCACCACTCTTCCCCCACTAGGAGACTTTGGCCTATATCCCAAGGTCCTTTCAAATCAATCTCTACACCGCTCCTCTTCGTGTAGTAGACACTGCAAGCATTTCACAATGTTTCTTCAGAAAACATGCTGAAAAAGGAAGAGAAGAGATACTCTTTTATTCTAGATGTTTCAAAAGAAAAAATGCAGAAATAATGTTTTATTTTCTTTCAGAAAACATGAATTGATGCTAATGCCAATTAGTGTAGATGCTAATGGACATTACCATTAATCTATATTTCTGCACAGAGAAGAAAAAGTTTTATTCACCTTTTTTGTGACAAATTATGCCAAATAAAAGAGTATCTCTTCCCTCCATTTTTTCAGCATATTTTCTGAAGAAACATTGTGAAATGCTTGCAGTGAGATGGAGTTTTAATGGATAAGCTTCGTGTCGAGTGTATTCTCGACAGCAGTTGCCAGGTAGTGGCCCTTAGGCACGAGTTATGGGAGGCTCTGGGTTCCCCTCTTCGCTCTGACATGTGTATGACTTTGGAGGCCGCTAACCAATCAAAGGAGAGTACTCTAGGTGTAATAGAAAATGCCTCTCTGCGTATCGGGCCCGTCGAAGCCCATCTCCAGATCCAAGTCGTCGACAGAGCCCCATTCGACCTCCTCCTAGGCTGCCCATTTTTCTGCCTCCTCAGCAGCATTCTTCGAGACTTCCCAGATGGCGAGCAATCGTTAGAAATCCGTGACCCCAACTCAGGCCGCCAACTGTTAATCCCCACTCGTCCCCATCATCGCCTCTATCAGTACCCTCGATTCGTAAACCCAGAAGACAAGGCGGAGTATTTCACTCGCCAAGAATGCCACCGCCACTTGGATATGGGAGAACAGGGTTTTTAATGTCGGTCAATGACTCGCCAGAGTTTCGAGGAGACCAAGAGAATATAGTATCCGTGTGTTCCCTTTATGTTGCAGACTCTCCTTCTTCGACTTCAGATTTTATTTTACCTTCTTCCACAGACTCTAAACAAAATGCCGCTGCGGCTTATTTATATGACTATAACACTGCCAGTACGCCCGTTATTGATCCTTTCAACTCGAGTTTCGTTTCTCCAAAAGATCCCTTTTTATTTTCTATGAGTACTACGATTTCTCCACTGACACTTTCAGTTCTAAGGTCCTCTCTTCATTACGACCCGGTTTATCACATTTTAAAGTACAAACCTGTAGCGAAGAAGGTGAAGCCTGTCCCGACCGCAATGCCTGTCGAATTCAGAGTAGAGTGTCAGGAGATCGGTGATCCTCTCGCAGACTTGCCTGTATTACCATATCATCCCCCTCCTTTCGTTCCTGGTTCTAGATTTACAGCGCAACGAGCAGAAGAGCTCGACCTCGATCCTGCCAAGTTCCTTTGGCTGGCGGAATTGAACCTTGTTCGATGGCTCATTCGTACCCATGAGGTGGCTTTCGCTTGGGAGACCTCTGAACGAGGAACCTTTCGTGAAGATATGTTCCCCCCTCTGAAAATTCCGACACTGTCCCACAAGCCCTGGGTCGAACGAAATATCCCCATCCCTCCTGCCATTTTTCAAGACGTCGTTAACATAATTAAAGAAAAGGTTGCCGCTGGTGTCTACGAGCCATCGACCTTGTCCTACTGATCCAAATGGTTCTGCGTCGTCAAGAAAGACAGCAAATCCCTTCGTTTAGTCCACAATTTGCAGCCACTAAATGCCGTTGGGGAAGCCAGAGCGCTGACTGCTCCTGTTCATCGATGTGTATTGCAATGCTACATGTCTCCTCTGCGTGCTACCTCTCTGTCCAGCTCAGACCCCTGCCACTGGTCACGTGACCCCACCCCTGACTGTCCCTGCTACCCCCACCTGTCCCTGCTGACTGCTCGTCCCCTTCCCTGTTCCATCTGCCCCATCACATCAACACAAACCCCCGGGTTTGCTACCCTGCTTCGCTCTCTTCATCCCACTGTCCGTCCTCGCCATCTTCCTCCCTGCTCGACCTTCCCTCAACTCCCTTTGCTTCCTTCTCCCTCTCCTCGCGTTCTAACTCCCACCGCTCCTCCAACGCTGACCCCTCCCTTGGTACGAACATCCTCAGTCTCCTGGCATGCACCAATCCTCCTACCGGGAATCCCTCCAACGTTACCATGCTGTATGAGTTCCCTACCCTCTCCACTACTCTCCTTGGTGCTGACCACCTTGGTAACAGCTTGCGCATGCTTGACATGGTGAAATCTAGCATGTTGTCATAGACCTGTACCAGGTCTCCCTTTTCAAACCTCACCTCCCCTGTCTTTGAGCTCAGCACTTGTCGGTCGAAGGCTACCTTGCGTTTGACTGCGTTCTTGGCTGCTTGGCTGGCTCCGTCCAGTCTCTGCTGCTCCACGTACGCCAACTGTACCTGCACCTCCGTATCTGTCAGTTCTTCTATCGCCATTCCTGTCAGTGTCCGTGCCGTGTTTATGACGAATCCCAGCAGTAACTCCTTCGGCGACATTTGGAACGCTGGTACGATACGTTCATTCATCTGCCGTATTGCCTCTTCAAAGTGCGTCGGCCATGCGTTTGGAACTTCCTTGGGTTTTGGCATTTCGTCATCACCTTCGCCGACCTCCGGGCTGCACAACCGCTTCAAACGTCCCAGGAGTTTCCCATTGGCATTTTCCACCAACCCATTTACCCATGGTGCATATGCTGCCACGACTTGGTGCTCTGTCTCATTAGCTTCGCACCAAGCTTTGACCTCTCCATTGTTGAAGTGCGACCCCCCATCCGTCATGAGAGTTTCCGGTGCCCGGAATGTCCTTCTGATCGCTTGCAGCCCCTCCACCGTTGTTTTCGCTGTGCCGTGCGACTTTAACTTGAATCCCCATGTGTACTGTGAGTACGTGTCTAGCACCAGCAACACTGTGTGGTATCCACCCTTTCCTTTCGGTAGGCTGAGGTAGTCCACCACGAGTAGTTCAAAGGGGTGTCTTCGTGTTATAGGGTACAACAATGAATGCAATCCTGTGGAGCCGAAGTTCTTGCACTGAGAGCACCGTCGTAGCGCTTGCATTATCGACAGGTCGAGGCGCGGGCTGTAGATCTTATTCATCAGCTGTAGCTTTATCAAGTCCCTGCCCCAATGCCTGTTGTTGATGTGCTCTTGTACCGCCATCTCAACTGCTTCTTCCTGCGAGACGCATTCGACCTCTGGCCTTGCCCTGAGTGACTTGGTTGTCGGTATTCTCCACAACTTTCCTTCCCTGATGTGGTATCCCTCCGCTCTGTGCCTCGCCCTTCGTTGTTCCCGGCTCGTGTCATTTTTGTCTAGCCTGGTGATGGCTTTGACTACCTCTAGGAACAGCGGTTCGTTGGCGAACCTGTGCTGTAGTTGTGAGATGGAACTTTCTGGTTCCACTGTGAACAGATCGTTCACTATCCCTCTTGCGGACTCCCAATCCTCACTAACTGTCCAGCTGCTCCCGTCCCCTGGCTGTGGTTGCTGCCCTTCGTGCATACGGCTCAGCGCATCTGCTGCGGCGTTGGTTTTGCCCGGTTGGTGTCTTACTTGTGTGATCTGGTAGGCTGATATGCCATCCCTCCAGCGTGCGTGTACCGTGGATAGCCGCTTGCTGCATAGCGTGTCCCGTAGTGCTATGCAATCCATTTCCACCTCCACTGGGAACCCCCATATGGTGTCGCTGAAGTGATCGAACCCGAACTTGAGGGCTGCGAACTCCAGTATATATGGCTTGTACCTTTCTTCTGCTGGTGATGTTCTTTTCGACGCGAAGCCCACAGGGTGTACTGCTATCGTTTCCTCCCCGTTCGGCTTGACTGTGTGGAATCTTTGGGATAGCACAGCACCAAACCCATCCTTGCAGCCGTCTGTGGTGAGTATGAATGGTGTTCCGTCGAACCTTGGCGCTCGCAGTACTGGTTCTGACACTAGCACTTGTTTCAGCCGCAGGAATGTTTTCGTGTGCCATGTGGTCCAGTACTTTTCCAGTTGTCTGTCTCGCAGGTACTGGTGGTACCATCGCTTCCCTATCTTCACAGCTGGCTCAGGGAGGTCCAGATTCCTCTGTAGGTCTGTCAACAGTGCTGCTATCCGTGCGTAGTCCTTGATTAACGTTCAGAAATAACCCGCCAGCCCTAGGAACCGCATCAACTCTAGCAGCGTTGTAGAGATTGATTTGAAAGGACCTTGGGATATAGGCCAAAGTCTCCTAGTGGGGGAAGAGTGGGGAGAATTCATCCCAGGAGGCTGGTGTTGCCTGGTGGAGGGTCAAAGAGTACAGGGAAAAGACCAAAAACGCGCCCAGAAACCCAAATAAAATCTGTGATAACATCTAGGGACTGTCTGGGGATGGAGAAGTAATATTCCGAGTCTTATTTCATCTTATTTCCGGCTTCTCGTCTGGGGTAACTCGTCTGTTATTATTCTATGTATGTGCCACACTGCAAGCATTTCACAATTTTTCCTCCCAAAATATGCTGAAAAAATTGAAGAAAGAGATACTCTTTTATTTTGGCTGTTTTCAAAGAAAAAGGTGAATATAATGTAATGATTTCTTTGTCTTTTCTGCCAAAAAATATGAATTAATGGTAATGCCCATTAGGTTCTATACTAATGGGTATTAGCATCAACCAATGTTTTTTAGTAAATCATGCAAAGAAAACACAGCATTATTATTGCCTTTTCTCTTTGAAAACATGTGTCAAAAAAGAGTATCTCTTTCTTCAATTTTTTCAGCATTTTTTCTCAAGAAAAATTGTGAAATGCTTGCAGTGCCATACACTCGAAGTACTTGCGCGGGCTTACATAAGCCACAACGCGCGCAAACACTAAGTAAAAGATAAGAAAAGATAAAAGAAAACAAATCAGTAAGTAAAAACAATGAAATAAATGAAATATCCTGGTAGGGAGGATACTTTCCCTACATCCGAGGGTGGCTTTAAATAATGACTGTCCCCAGTCATCACCTACCAAGCTGTATCATAAACCGAGGCAAGGGTATCATCCTCGAAACAAAACTCTAGCTAGAAATGTGAAAATGCGAGCTCGAAACAAAACAAACCACATAAAAGAAACAAAACTACTACTCAGCTGAAGGGGGAATGCAGTTAAAGCGACTCGAGGGTGAATCGAAGGGGGAACGAAGCTCGGGGGGAGCTCGAGGGTAGCTCGGAGGGGACCACTCGAGCCTCGAAGGAGACTGGGTAGTTTGTGACCTCGAAGGATGCCTCGGAGACATCTCGGGTCGAACTCGAGAGGTGGCGAGAGGTGGGACTGATCCTGTACTCAAAGGGGGGAAAGGTAACTGAGAAGCCAACCCTCCTGGGCCATGAGCGAGGGCCCAGAAGTCCAAACGAGCCTGTAATGTGCGCCCGAGCGCCTCACGAGGGATCTCCTCACCTGTAGGTAGCACAACGCGACCTC
This sequence comes from Pisolithus marmoratus, assembly GCA_024613145.1. Classification (NCBI taxonomy): domain Eukaryota; kingdom Fungi; phylum Basidiomycota; class Agaricomycetes; order Boletales; family Pisolithaceae; genus Pisolithus; species Pisolithus marmoratus. The sequence goes on from JANFAE010000214.1 coordinate 88,661, forward strand.
GAACCACCCCACACTTTCCTGCCACTAGATACGAGGCAAAAACTCCACACTGCGCTCGAATGTGCCCCTCACAACCACAGAAGAAACAAAAACCAAATCTTCGAGGCCAAACTTGGCACCTCGGGACCTCTCGATAGGCAGAGGGATACCTGCTCGAAGCCATAGCCTCTCGAAGGGGAAGCGAGCGACCTGACACTCTTGAAAGGGACTCGAAACTCGCAGGGGCAGGGTTCGACAGTGAGGCTGGGGTCCCTCGAAGCAAGCAAGACCTCCCTGGACATGACCCACAACAGGGGACAGGACGAGGAGAGTGCCTCGAGGGAGGCACGAGATGGGACGAGCTCTTCGAGGGGGTGTTCGAGGACTCACAAGGTTGATGAGAGCGAGTCGAGGCAAAACCGAGGTCACGAGCCCTAGTAGACATGAACTGGGAATGAGGGGGGAAAACCTTTGTACTCTCCAAATGGTCAACTCGACGTGGACATGACCATTGGTCCTCTCTTGAGCCTTGAAGCGAGTTCAAAGCCAACTCACCAGCCTGCTTATCCGGGACACACCGCCATGGCTGAACCACAGTGTGCCACGAGCCTGCATTAGTGACTCGGCGAGGGGACGAGCTGCTCAAAGCATGCTCGGGGGAAGGGGGGGGAGTTTTCAATGGTCGAGGGCATGCCTCGAGGGGGAAACGAGGGGGAAGCTTCGAGCTCGAGTGCGCCTCTCCCTGGGAGCATCTTCTAGAATGAGACCGAGAGTACTCCACAGGGGTGTCTGATACAGAACTGATCGAGGGCGAGTGCGTGCGCAGAGAGGGTTCCTCAGGGAACTCGCGAGCTGACGAGGCATCCTTCGAAACTAGATGAGGGGGTGAGCAGCCTACCCCCTCCTCGATAACATCCTTCGTAACACAAACAATGACCTCGACAGGCCACAGGCAGCCCAACTCAAACAGGGGGTACCTGGATGCAAGCCTCCTCGAAACCTCGAGCTCAACTTGTGGTGGGAGCCCTCGAAGGAATAGCTGGCCTCGATGGCTCAACTCCAAGACGTTCCAACTCACCAGGGCCAAGAACGAGACCTGGAAACGACGAAGGTAGTCCCCTAGGGCTGCAACTGAGCTCAGTTCGCTGCGACGAGTCCCCTTGAGGAAGGTATAGAACTCCTCGAAGTACTCAAGGACATCCTTGACTGGCTCGATCTCAGGGTACTGGAGAGTTACGAGCGCCTTGAAGTTCTCCCATCACTCGAAGATTGGCGCGCTGGCCACAAGATAGCTCCAGAGCCTTCCAGTGTGGGGTGGTGCTCCGTCGATTGCAAACTGGATGAGTGACGCGGTATCTGTTGCGCCCTGGGCCTTACCATACTCTGCTACATCCTCAAGGTAATGCGACAAGTCCTCGGCCTGCCCCAAGAACTCTGGGGGGGACTCGAGTGGGGCTCGAGACAGTCTGGATGCTTCTTCCATCATGAGTAGTATATACGAAGCTCAAAAGGATATATATCACGTTGTAATTGATAACTGACAGCAGTACCAGGGTTAAACGTGAGCCTCGACTGCCAACAGTCTGTCTCGAAGGGTAAAATGAAGAGGTGGGGTCGCCTTGATGCGACCTCGAACGTCTATGGGGAAGTGAGGGTGTGGCAACGAACCACAAAGAGGGGAGGAGGGTGCAGAAACCTTGTATGATACGTCTCAAGGTGGTTTCGACCACCAAAACTGAAGCTAGTCGCCATTGCGACTCGAACACCTAACTCTCAAACTTGCAGCCTCGCTCGACTGCAATATGCGCAAGAAAAAACGATGATATAACGTCTGGTTACGTCTATGAACGAAGCGGGTGCGTCTAACGAAGCGTCTGTGTCACAAGTGTGTCTCAAGGGCTCAGGGTTCGTCTGGGAGTCTCGAAGGGGCTGATGGCGTCTCGAAGGGGTTGTCTACTGACTCTATGATGGTGGGGGAGGGTTTCCTACAACTCAAAACAGCTCAAAAACGCGAACAGGAGGTGCCAGGAGCTATGCTGTGGCAGGGGAGGAGGATGGCAGTGTGTTGGGGAAAGAACCGCTCGATGGAATTCTACGCAACTTCGGGAGATGGTAGAGGCGGGCGAGGAGAAGTGGGCGAACGAAGAAATACAAAAAACGGCGCACCCAGTCCTGAGTTATTCCAGTTTTCGTCCTACAGAGCCTTTCTCCACAGAAATAAGAATATCTCCGGAAGTACTGAAGCGGACGCGACGAAAAAGGCACCGTTCGAAAGGTCTCGTCGAGTAGAATCAGAGTCCAGAAAAGCGAGAGGTCCGGCGCGTCGGTTCTCGAGAAAACGCGTGTGCAAGCGCAGAGGTAGGGGGAGGAATGGGGTCATCAAGCAAAACAGCCCCCTCACGGTGGGCTCCAGATGTAGAGATTGATTTGAAAGGACCTTGGGATATAGGCCAAAGTCTCCTAGTGGGGGAAGAGTGGGGAGAATTCATCCCAGGAGGCTGGTGTTGCCTGGTGGAGGGTCAAAGAGTACAGGGAAAAGACCAAAAACGCGCCCAGAAACCCAAATAAAATCTGTGATAACATCTAGGGACTGTCTGGGGATGGAGGAAGTAATATTCCGAGTCTTATTTCGTCTTATTTCCGGCTTCTCGTCTGGGGTAACTCATCTGTTATTATTCTATGTATGTGCCATACACTCAAAGTACTTGCGGGGCTTACATAAGCCACAACGCGCGCCAAACACTAAGTAAAAATAAGAAAAGATAAAAGAAAACAAAATCAGTAAGTAAAAACAATGAAATAAATGAAATATCCTGGTAGGGAGGATACTTTCCCTACAGCGTGCTCGGTGTTTTCCACTTCGCTATCGCCTCTAGTTTGGCCACGTCCAGTTTTATACCCATCTTGCCTATCCTTGCTCCCCCAAAGACAACCTCCTGGACGAAGAGTTTCGTCTTCACCGGTGACAGTGACAGATCGCATTCTCTGCACCTCATGAGGAACCTGCGTACTCTCTGCAGTAGTTCTCCGAAGATGTCTCCCCCCATCCCGTTGTCGTCGACGAACGTTTCTAGTCGCAGTTCGTTTGCTATGTCCCTGAACACTAGGTTTGTCATGTCCGAGAAACACGCTGGCGCTCCGAGGAGGCCCATGGGCATCCGTTGGTAGCATTGGAATCCTCGTCCCTCCATGTATATGCACAGGTATGGTTGGTCCTCTTCCTCTACCTCTATGGCATAGAAGCCTGACGCCAAGTCTATGACGCACACGTACTTGTGTCCCGCTAGCCTTTGTTGCTTGGCTCTTATGTCTCCTTGTAGCACCGGCGCCACCGACGTCACCTTGTTCAACTCTGCGAAGTTCTGACAGACTCTCCATTTGGGCTGTTTCGTTGGTGCCGTCTCCACCCTTGGTGTGTCCGGCTTCGGTGGTGGGTCGAGACTTGGTGCTTCCCCATGTTGCGTGCACTGCTCCTCGACGATCCATTTTATCTCGTCCATTGTCAAGCCTGGTGCTCCGTGTGCCTTTTGTGCCAGTACTGTTGGGTGCACCGCCCTGACCCTGTCCGCCCGTATGTCTCGTAGTATGCCCGCCTTGTTGAATTCATCTAGCACCGGTAGGTACCACTCCCTTTGCACTTGCGTTAACGGCTTTTGATTCACCTTCAACGGGAACTTGGCGTCCTTTGGTACATTTAGCCTGAACTTGATAAAGTCCACCGGTTTGACCTCCTTTACCGACAGTGCGAACGTGTCCGCAAACTCTGCTACCAGTTCCCGTACCTGCCGAAGCTCGTCTGGGGCCAGGTCTCCGTACTCGACCGTCTCCACTACCTTCCTCACCCTCGGTGGGTAGAAGGGGCCCTTGCTCGTCAACCTCGTGAATACCTCTTCATCCTCCTTTTCCATGTCCACGCTCATCTCCCCTAGCTGCTCCTCCTCCTCTCTTCCCCTTTCCTCCCTTTCCTTCTCCACTTCGACCGTTTTCACCTCTACCTGTTCTTCGTCCGTTCTGTCCTTTTTCTTCACCTCTCCTTGTTGCTTTCTCTCCTCCTCTGTTTCTTCTACTTGCTCACTCCTCTCTCTCGGTCTCGGTACTTCCGTAGGCAGGACTGACGATGGTATTGCTCTTTGTGCGCAGTTTTCGATTGTATACCATGTGTTTTGATGCGGCAGTCGTATCGAGTCTGATCCGTAGTCATGGACTGCTCTCGCCTTATCCAGCATTGGCTTTCCTACTAACATCTTCCATGACCGTCCACTCGGGAACACCTCGAACGATGTCTCGATTACGACTGGTCCCCACCGCACGTTGCCTGACCAGGTTCCTTCCGATGGTACCAGTGACCCGTCTGCCATTCTCAACGTTTGAGTCGAGTGAGTTAACCCACTTAGCCGCCTTGCTACCTTCCCATAGGTTTCTGAGTCTATCGCATTGATCATCGCCCCACTGTCGACCATCGCCAAGAACCTTACGCATTCCCCTCTCGGTCCCTCTAGGTTCGGTACCGCCAAGAACGGGTTGCTCTTGTGTGCACTCAGCGGCTTGCCTCTCGCGTCCACCCCATAGACATCAGTGATTGTATTTTCCGCGGTTCTTATGGTACTGCTAGCGTTGACGAGCCTTTCTTCCTCCTTCTCTCCTGCTGCCGGTTCTTCCTCCTGCGGATCCTTCTTGGGGGCTACAACTGTTCCGCCATCCTTTGCAGCCCCAAGTCGTTTTCCTGTTGTGCCCATTCCCATGCGTCCTCGTACTCTCCCTGATTTTCTCCTTCCTGCCACGTCTCCCACTGTCCTACCGCGTGTACTGCTGTTGCTGCGGGTTGATGTTGTATCACTGCTTGGGTTGCTGGCCATGCGTAGTTCACAGGTGCTGTAGTTCTTGGCTGCGACGTCCTCCTTAGCATGGCTGCTACTAACTGTCTCCACCTTATCTCGTGCGGTTTGAGTGCTTCCCTCGCTGTGCATGTGCTTCCCACATGCGGCGGGTCCGTTACCAATCCGCAATTGAAGCATTCCCCGACCCCTGCTGCCGCTGTTCCTGGTCGCAGTGGGTATGGTCTTTCTAACGAGGGAGGAGCATCGTAGCCATATGTCTTGTGCCACAGTTCGACATCCGCTTCATATTGACGCCTCCCTGCTTCGGTGTTCGGTCTCCGTGGGAGCGTGCTCGCCTTGTCCAATATCTGGGACCTTGTCAGCGGCGTTCGTTGTACCCACGAGCCTCTCGGGTACGTTCCCATTGCTCCGCTCTGGTGCATTGCTTGTACTGGGAGTGTTTGTTGTATACCCGCACTCGTCTGTCCCGGTACTTGCGACATGAACGTTGGGCGTATCGCATTTCTAGTGGCTGCGTTCATTGTTCGTAGGTTTAGGTGGGACATTTGCTGCTGTAGCAATGTGCTGAGCATTTGGTCTCGTGCTCTTTCCTGGCTCTGCTTTTCCTTGTTTCTCCGGAGTCGTTCCACCTTCACGTTTCGCACCGCCGCTACGAACTCCTCCCAGCTGGAGTAGTCCTCGTCCAGTTCATCCTTCAGCACCTGCGGGATCCCCTCCACTGCGCACACCACTAGCGTTCCCCCTGTATCTCCCATGCTCAGTGCCAACCGCTTGACCTTCTCCGCCCACAGTACGTGTCCATAATCTCCTGCTCGTCCTTCTTCCACCCACTCTCCTATTTCCTCCTCCTTTAACGTCTGATCCTTAATCCTCTCCCTTTGTTGTACCCTTGTTAGCTTAGGCCTCCTCGTCGGCGGCCACCTTTTCAAGAACGCCGTCCTTAATGACCCCATGTCCTTCTTATCTTCTGACGGTAGGTCTTGGAACCATTCATCGGCATAACTTCCTGGAGCTAGCTGGAGCCCAAACCTATCCACCTTTCTTGCCTCCGACCACGAATCTGGTACTGATAGTTGGAATTGGGCGAACCACTCTGTGGGCTCTTCTTTGTTGCCATAATCCCCGTGGAATAACGCTATTACTTTCGCTGCATCCGCCATAGATACTAGGCTCGCGTTCTGCGTCTGTGGTCCTGGGTTCGTTCCTATTGCTGGGTATGCACGTGGCAGGTTTGTGAGCGTTGGTCTGCGGTTTCGGTTTCGCTGAGTCGCTTTAGGAGTAGGGGATGGGGGTGTTGTTGGGCGTACGCCTTGTGGCGAGAAAGTGTATATCCTTCTTGGTGTTGTGAAAACAGCTGGTTTCAACCTGAATTGCACGCTGCTGCCCGTCGAATCCTGTTGCGTGCTCGTCTCCTTTATTACTGGTGCTGCGTGGGAGCTCTTCCAATTCCTGTGCTCTATGCCTGGCGTCTCTGTGCCACCTTCCGATGCTGATGACTCCGAGATACTGCTTTCCGACGTTGGTTCGCTGTCCGTATTCTGATTCCGTTGCCTTAGCCCTCTGAGTGATGCTATTGCTTGCAGCGAGATTGGGTCCGTTGCTATCCGTCGTCCTGAGGCTCGGATCCCACTCTCGTCACCAGATGGGGAAGCCAGAGCGCTGACTGTTCCTGTCGTCGATGTATATTGCAATGCTACGTGTCTCCTCTGCGTGCTACCTCTCTGTCCAGCTCAGACCCCTGCCACCGGTCACGTGACCCCACCCCTGACTGTCCCTGCTACCCCCGCCTGTCCCCGCTGACTGCTCGTCCCCTTCCCCATTCCAGTGGCTGAACACCAGGAGCAGGAAGCTGGTAGTGGTGAGCTGGAGGGAATCCATGGGTAAGGGGGGCAGCAGGGTGCATGGGATAAGGTGGGGGATGAGGGAATTGAGGTGGAGGTTGAGGAGGCATAAGGTGCATGCGATGGAAGCATTGGACTTCATGGTGCTCAATAAGATGATGTGGCAGACCAGGGTATTGGGCAACAGGGACAGGTGGATGATTCTGAAATATCATCATTGGTCAGCTTTGATGCTACACATCCATGGTTAATGAAAGTGCACATACCAGAAGTGCAGGAGGAAGGTTTGGTAAGGTGGGTACAGGAGTTTGGGGATAGTGACATTGAGGAGGGGAGCCAAGAGTACACTGGTCATGCTCAGATTGGTGAGCAGCATTACATGCTCGCTGAGGAGATGTGGGAGGGGTAGCCCTGATGTAATGTTGCATTTAAAAATGATCAGAAATATGGGAGAAAATAACCTACATGAAGGATGGGGGATATGTGGGGTCAGTCTAGAAGGTGGGAGTCCAAGGGAAAGGTCCAAGTGAAGGGTCCAAGTGAAGGGTCCAAGCGAAGGGTCCAAGCGAAGGGTCCAGCAAAAGGTCCAAGGGGGAAAGAGCAGCTGCAAAGTGGACAGTGCTTCACTGTCTGTAACTGACACTACTTTTCTGGAACTCAACATATGACAGAGCAAAAAGCACAAAAGTGCCTGAGACAAATTTTGATTGGTAACTGTAAGTGAGATTGCTCCCACTTAGCCTTAAAAAGGCCCCACCAATCAGTCTCTACTCTGTAGTGTTGACAGAGGTCCCAGCCTTAAACAGGCCTCAGCAACCGGCAGACACACAGAGTTGAATCTGTGAAGCCAGGTAGTAGGGACTTGACAACACTTTGTCTTGGTCAACAGCATTTGCTCAGCCACCTACAATGCAGCAAGCAGCCACCTGCAAGGAACTGCTCAGGAACACCTAAAAAACAAAAAAAGAACACCTGGAACTGTAGAAAAGGGCTGTAGGCAGCCTCAGTGGTGACTCAACTACTAAATTATATTAGTGTACCTGTAGGCAGCTACAGGTCATCAGTAAGTAAGTACTGGTAATAGAATGTGTGAACATACCCTCAGTAGTGACTCAACTACTGAGGAAACAGTACCAAAATCTGTACTACTAAGTGCGCTCTAAGCGCTTATGTAAGCAAGTAAAAACTCGCACCAAATGTACATCACACAGGGGTGATTCAATCTCCAACAGGAACAGGTAAAAGGGTCCCAAGACACATGAGAATAGGCTTGTATCAGCAGAGGAATGTACCTCACCAGTTAAGTGGAAAATCCACTGTCTCCAAGGCCAGAACAGTACACAGATGTGTTGAAAACTGATTTATCTGTCCCAAATGAGCACTTGTCTACCCTCTGACTGACACATTCAAGCTTACATAGTACTATTTTAGTGCTATATGAGTGCTATGTACTGTTTCTATGCAAGGGAGACTGCAAACGACTACAGGGAGAGGGTACAGAGAGACAGCAGATGGGGGGAAAGGAAGAAAGGAAGTGTGCAGTTGCATGCAGTCATGCACAGCAATCAACAAATCGAGTTTGAAATGGCTGAGTTTGAAAACACACGTGGTTTTGTGTAATAAGAACAGTTTACCAAATTAGCCAGAGTTAGTGACAGAAGCAGCAGGTGAGAGGGATCATGCCCCCATGCGACAATGTTCTCCCTTAATATTATGATGTATGGAAAGCTGGACAATGGTGCTTTGGCACATCCAAATGTGGCAAGTTTTTCAGCAGCATGACAGACATGCAACATGATTTTCGAAGTTTCGAAGTTCATCCACAAGATGGACACCAGACACTGCAGTAGGGCAGTTGTTGGACAGTACAGTCATCAGTTACACAGTACTACAGTCATTAGTCATGCAGTAGTGCAGTTATATGTTTGAAAGTTTTTTTTTCTTCTTCTTGGGAGTGATATGATTCAGATGGGATTGTGCACCAAGGTAGAATGAGTTCTATAAGAAAAAATCCCTCTGCAAGAGGGCAGCCACCCCCTGCCATAGACTTAGCTCCAATCCTCCTCAAGTACCTCTTCATCAGAAAAATCTGTAACTACAACATTGGGGCCCTCTTCAATGACATCAGGTTCATCTTTGGCATTATCCAACTTGTTGAGATGGTGTGCATGGATTTCATCTGGGAATTTTTCATTTTCATTTTCATTTGATATCTGTTCACAAAGTTGACTCACCCAGACCAAGCCCCCCACTGACACCACCCATGTAATAATAGCTGTCATCCATGTCATTGAATGGAAGTTGCATTGTCCTCTGATTAACAGTAGGGAGTCATCAGTGTCAGCACCTGTAGATAATGAAGTAGAGAGATGCAGCAATGAAACAGCATGGTCCTGAAAAGCATGCTGCCAGGAGATCAAGGTAGATATCCCAGACAGTGTGGCAAGTGATGGCAGGATGTCCAAGATTGTTATAGCATGCCTCCAAGTATGTATTCAATGGACTTGGTACTAAGTCAAATACTGGGTGACTTGCATTAATGTATAGTTGGCAAACATGTTTCAATGCAGCCCTGTTGACCATGAACTACCATGGGGTCAGTTGATGTAGCAACAAATGATGACAGAGAAGTTACCTTTAAATCTAATGCACCATAGTCCTGTGGAGAGCGGAAGATCAATTCCAGCACACTGTGAGGCAGAACCTGCAAATAAGTTGAGACACTGAGTGACTGAGAATAAATGGAATGCTCACCTTGTTACAATTGCACCATTTGGCAGTGTGGTTTACATGATCTTGGTAGGCATTGAGCCCTGCTTGAAGCCAGTGTATGAAAATCCATCGAAAAATGATACTAAACAAAAGGAGTGAACTAGCCATAAGAATATGAATATGGAACTTACAGTTGCAGAGTATTATCGACATCAAACCAACCCTTGTGTCCCCCATGTTCCAGAACTGATTCGAAGCTGGGAGTAAAATGCCAACAAAGTTGAGACCACATGATTTCGGGTTTGATATTTTTTCTGGTTCACATCCACTGATGTTGAAGTGTACCTTCAAGTGCAGGGTCATGCCACTGGTGCAGCATAGTTTGTGTCAGATAATTAATCCCCAGTAACACCAAGCTACTATATATTAATATGTACCTGTCAGATAATTAACTACAGGTGATCAGTAAGTGTAAAGACTAAATAAAAAGGTGACTTACTCCCCAGTAACACCAAGCTACTGAGGAAGGGAGAAAATTTACTCTACTGTATGTACGCATTTTTGCTTATGTAAGCAACAAACCTTCGCACTAAATATGAACTACTAAAAGGCAGTTTAATATCCCAACAGTTTGTGCATTCATAATACCATAGTTTTCAGAACTGGGGTCACTCTGAGTGACAAGGGGAATGACTGTGCCATGTTTGTCAATACACTCAAACAAGTGTATCATGAAAACTTACACCTGAGTTTGTCGACCACATCAAGGAAGTAAGTAAGAATAAGCTGCAGGTTTCTATTGGAATGCCAGATGTGAATCCACAGTATCCTCCCAGAAAATGGCTCTATGCCTGTGTGCAAGGCAAGGCCAAAGTGGATCCATTTGTCATGTTGATCAACTGCCCATATGTCATTCACTCCAGCTGCCCAAAAATGATGATGCTGAAGGTGGCATACCTTGCATTGGTGAATGAGGTGTGGTTCATAAGTGGCAAAATACTCTTGAACTACATTTCTATAAAATGGTTAATCAGGGAGACGATCATTAAGAAATGTACAAACCTAGATACACTCATGCTCCTTTTGTGATACAACAAACTGATCATCTCATGAGCACCTGCATTGGGGTATATCACTTGCAATTCAACCATAGCATCTTGGATAGACTCAGCAGTATGACCTTGCTGACAAGTATGAAGTAGTCCCAGCTGCTTGCAGACCTGGATAAACTTTGTTAAGCTAAAGAATGTCAGTCTGGTAGAAAACCTGTATAACAATTCAGCTACCTACCTGATACCATACTGATTTGTATCAATAAGCTGGCAAAGTTCTGCTACAATTTGCCTGTCAGTGAGTCATGGTTTCCACATACACATGATGTGTGGTTCAATGTCCTCGAGAGGTGCTAATGTTTTAAAGAGAGCTGTATTAGCCACACCATGTGACCAATATCTCCAGTGTTACTTACATGTGGGTTTGTTCTGGTTAGGCATGGAGGATTCAAGTTGGCAAGAACCATGTACAAGCCTTCAGCTTGTGGCTGCTTCGCAGCCTGCCAGGACATGCTGCATCCCAGTTGCCAACACAGGCTGCATCTGAGCTGCTGACCCAGGCCAAGGCATTAGCATACAACAAAAGAAAAGTTTGATAAAGCCTTGCCTGTGTTTGGTGAGCAGAGTGGCCTGAGAGAGGGTGAGAGGGTGGGCACAATCACCGAGAGGGTGGGCATGATCACCGAGAGGGTGAGCATGGTTGAGGGGCATGTGAGAGGGTGGGGGTGGTCATTGAAAGGGTGGGCATGGTCATTGAGAGGGTGAGCATGGTTGAGGGGGTGGGCATTAGCATATGACAAAAAAAATGTTTGATAAACTTGCCTGTGTTGGGTGAGCAGGGTGGCACAAGAGAGGGTGGGTGTGGTCGTCAAAAGGGTGGGCACAGTTGTCCAGAGGGTGGGCATGGTCATCCAGAGGGTGAGAGCAGTTGTGGGGGTGGGCATTAGCATATGACAAAAAAAGAGGTTTGATAGACTTGCCTGTGTTGGGTGAGCAGGGTGGCATGAGAGAGGGTGAGAGGGTCAGCACAGTCATTGAGAGGGTGAGCATTAGCCTACAACACTTGAAAAAAATGTTTGATAAAGACTTGCCTGCATGGTCATCAAGAGGGTCACCGAGTGTGGTTGAGAGGTGGGCATTAGTATAACACCTAAAAAAAATGCTTGCCTGTGTTGGGTGAGCAGGGTAGCATGAGAGAGGGTGGGAATGGTCATTGAAAGGGTGGGCACAGTCATCAAGAGGGTGAGTGCAGTTGAGAGGGTGGACTCATTAGCATACAGCACCTAAAAAAATGCTGGATAAAAAACTCACCTGTGTTGGGTGAGTGGGGTGGCACGAGAGAGGGTGAGCATCAGCCTACAACACTTGAAAAAAATGTTTGATAAGGACTTGCCTGCACAGTCATCGAGAGGGTGGGCATTAGTATACAACACCTAAAAAAAATGCTTGCTAAAAGACTTACCTGTGTTGGGTGACCAGGGAGGGTGAGAGGGTGGTCGCAGTTGTCAAAAGGGTAGGCAGGGCATTGAGAGGGTAGGCACAGTCGTCGAGAGGGTGGACATGGTCCAGAGGTGTGTCACAGATTGTGAGCATACATGACCTAAGAAAATTAAAAAATTCAGGCAAGCATACCTTTGTGGGGTGGAAAGAGGTCAGCAGGAGTGAGTGCAGAACACCCCCAAAAAAAATCTGTCAGAGTGAGGGATGGAGTTATGCTGCATATTCAAGAACATTCACCAATTCAGATGCAAGGCAAAGGTTGCTGGTCACATCACCCACTGTGTGAAAAAGTCACTTGAATTCAGGCACAAAGGTCAGGATGCAAACTAGGTTTGCATATTCGAGAACATTCAGTGCTAAACATGAGAAACTTTCCATCACCCCAATTTGGGTGTGAGGTGAAGGTCACATCACCTCCCTATTAGTAACACATGTGAACTGCTGAGTCATATGATGAGCATACAAAGCCAAACATTTCCATTTTTTATAGCAGCATCAAACATTTTTTGTGAATTCTGATCTCCCTCTCATGGATTCCCCTTGCCATGTCCATCATTGTCATCATTGTCATATCTGTAGTCATCATCGTTGTGTGCACAGTTGTCATTGCATCTGTCATCATCATTGTTGCATCCATCATAGTTGTCATTGCATCCATTGTTGTCGTTGTTGTGTCCATTGTCATTGCATGTATTGTCTTCATGCCCAACATCCTTGTCTTGATAGGTAAGCTTCCTCAGGTCTCTCAGAACACAACTAACTATCCTACATGCCCTAGGGTTCCAGTGTGACTCAAGGTAGGTCATTAGCTGCATCACTGATGTTCAACCTCAGGTCCTCCCCCTCAGCTACATGCAGACTGCAGCTGCATAAGGCTAGGGTGGTGTCCCCCCTGTCTGCATTGCATCTGGCCAGTGCTTTGTGGATATGGTGGGACTTTGTGGGTTTTTGTCTGTGCCTGCTGTGCAGGTCAGCACCTTGGGTTTGTCAGTTTTTTGTCTGCACCTGCTGTGCAGGTCAGCACTTGGGGGTTGTCAGTTTTTTGTCTGTGCCTGCCATGCAGGTCAGCACTTTATGTTCATATTTTTGTCTGTGCTTGCTGTGCAAGCCAGTCTGTATGTTGGTTCTGAGGGCGTGATTCTACCTGCTTGTGGGTCAGAATATAGAATTGGTTCTGTGTGTGTTATGTTGTTGGGTATATTGTTGTCCTCTCTGGGTATGTATGGATTTGTTGTCCAGCATTGTTGTGATTGTATTGACACTTTTCACTAGATGGTTCTTTGATTTATTATTGGTCAGGAAGGTCAGTTGGTGCATTGGCTTCCTGCAATGTCTTACTCATTGTTCCCATCTAGGTTCATACAGTAAGTTGTTGCTTTTTACTCATACAGTGACTGAGTATTTGTTAGCCTGCCCTATGTATGTAGAGGTGTTTTTTTTTGATGAACTGGAGTCTTTTTTTTCTGGGGCACCTGCTGTCAGTTCTAGGGGAGGGCCCCCTCTAGACTGGTGGACAAGGATTCAGTTCCATTTGGAACTTTATTGTTTTTGCCTTAGTACTATTGTATTTGCAATGGCTAGTATAGTAGTTGATGATCAAATGTTGTTTGTGATGGTGAATTTATGTCTGGGAAACTATCTTTTTTGTCTGTCAGGGTTCTTAAGCCTAACCCTAAGTATCATGCCTGATTAGGCTAGGTCCCAGGTACAATCTTTAATGAGGTTTCCCAGCTTAAAATTTTAGCTGTGTGTGCTGTCTGTCTTAGCAGGGCCTATACATCATTACCCCAGACTCAAAGTCCATCATGAATGCTGCCTCAGCCACTGATCAAACCCTCTCTGCCTTGGTGCATCACACCCTGTCATCTGTACTTGGGGGTTCCAGACTCTATGCATCTGCAGTGATACAAAGATGTGACCTCCAGAAGCCAAGATAATGGCAACAATGTAATTGGTATATGGAAACCCTGCTTGACACCCTATCATAGACTCAGAGTTAGGTCTCAGTTGACCAACCTCCAGAGGGATATGGCAGAGGAACTCCTTCCCCCAGCTGCCATTTCCTGCCACGAGCTCAAGCTGACTGCCCTGGTCATTTCCCATGCAATCCTCAACCCTTGTGAGTCCTTATTGATGAGAAGTCAAAGTCCATGCCCTGAAGTCTAGGGGAAGATGTAACAGAATGGGACATTGATCAGGTTGCTGAACCTATGAGAAATGTCATAGACAAGACAAAATATTTCCCACATCCCCAGTGGGGGCACATCTCCAACCCTGCCACTGTTTTGGATGTCCATGGTAGGGTGCTGGTGTGGTATCTCCCTGGCATCATCCCTCCTGCAAGAGTGGTGATCCTCTCTCCTCCCCCACCATCCCCTTGTATTGATTCCTCAGTAGGAACATCTCAATGAGATCCATATCCCTTTGAAAGACAGCCTTGTGCAGTGTTCCAAGACTGGTCATCCATCTAAAAGGAGGTTTGGCCATAAACATGTGCCAGAGGAGGATGGCAATGAGAAATTTGGTCATGGCAGGCTCATGAATTCTCCAGCCACTTTCCAGCAGGTTCATATGGTAATGCCCCATGTTCTCTAGGAATATTTTTGGAGGCTGATCCACCCTCAGAGATTGGAGGACCAGGTCTATGAAAGTTCCTCTCTCAAAAAGCCAGCTGTAAGGCAATGGCTCACAGATATTACCTTTTCAGAGGACTTCTGGAACACCATTGCTGACATTGTCCTGCCTGATCTTGCCTGAGTTGGCAAGGAGGCTATCTCTGCCAAGCAGCACTGGGTCACCACCCAACCAGCATAGACATCATAGTCAACCAAGAGACTCCTCCCCACCAGGACCAGGCTTTTGCACCATCTCTGCTTGACTTGGTAGTGAGCCTGGGAACTCATGATGCCCAATTTCATATATCTGAATTAGGCACTAAATTCCACTATCAGCCAGTGGACCCCCCCAATGGAGATTGGTGTAGTTGGTGCTCATTGTAGGCCAGGTATATGAACACAGACTACCCCATTTGTAATGCTCTTGGATATCATTCAGAGAGCATCACAAAAACCCTGGTGATTTATGATGTAGGGTGCCAGTGGAGCATCAACTTCGGGAGCAGAGTGAAAAACAGTCCATCTCTCCTTCTTCCCCCAGCTCTGGAAATTGTTCCTGCAGTGGGAAAGTTCCATTTGGCTGCACACAAGCTCTCTTGCTTTCCCAGGTACAGCCTCAACTTCATCAAGGGTACTGGCCACTTGGATGGAGAAGTTTTGGAGACATTGTGGGCTCCATTCAATAAGATCTCCCCCACTGCCAGGTCTATGACTCAGGCACACAGGCAAGAGGTGTATGATGATCATATGAGGGACTCTAACTGGAAGAAGCTTGTGGGAATGGGTGAGATTTTTTTTTCTTGGAGGGGATGTACATAAATTTATGCCTGACATCACAGTCCCCTCCTTGCTCAAGAAATATAAGAATTCCAACAAGTGCCTGAGGGAAATGAATGAGGCTTATGAGCAGTTGACTGCTGTGTTGGATCCTGACAGGGTTGCCAGGTGGGAATCAGATGCACTTAGGGCAGAGGCAGATAGGGGGGAAGCCCTAGATATTTATTTATTGAAGGGAGACAAAGGTTGGTGTCATGGACAGGTTGATGATGACTTGGTCTGATAATTTTTTAGCCCCCACCTTTCAGGAGGTATGGTTGCAGCTCATGAAAAACCCCAAGTCCCCCTCTGGAAATGCTGGTTCTGTGGCCTGGCTTGCAGAAGGAATTAGCATTGAGGACTCACAGTGAGGTCCCTGTTGAGCTGAAGGTGAATTTCTTGCTGACCAGACTTGCAGGGATCAGCTGAGGAAATTCCATAGCAATGACCAAGCATTTTGCAAAGGTTTGGATATAGATCTGGGTGCTTTCACTCCCCAGGATGATCCTACATTCTGTGGGTCAGATGAAGAAGAACATGAGGATAGGGAGTTCTGGGATGATGATGAAGGAGACTGGGAAGCTCCTGAAGAGGAAGTTGAGGAGCTGGCTTCAGAGCTCATGAGTATATGCATGCCATCTTCCATTGGAGCTGCCAAACTGACAGAGCTGGGCCTTCATGACCTTCTCAAGGAGGAAAGGGAACTCAGGATTGGACAAGCCAATGATTGTCTGGACCAACTGAGGACAGACCTTGGAAACAAGGCCATGTTGTACCAACAGAACTTCAGGACTGCAGATTCCACCAGGGAGGGTACCAGGACCAAGAAGGAAATCCAAAAGGTGGTAGCCAGGGTAAACAAGCATGTCAGAAGTTATCAAAGGGCCAGGCAGGCCATTCTCAGGTTGGACCCTGATGGTAACATGGCAGAAAAGTATCAAGACATCTTGCCAGAGGACCTTGCAGTGAGTAAGGAGGTGACAGAGAAGAACAGGTTTGGACAGGGGACCAGTAAACTGGCATGGTTTTGGGTGATAGATGGTGAGAAGAGCCAATTGAATGTGGGGGCCGGGGGCTTGATGGAAGAATGTAAGTGTATTCTGATTCCATATATCTTACTAAAAGTGTTGTACAGTTTACAGAATGAACTGGCTCAAAGCAAGGGCAAGAAGGGACAGATGGAAAGAAGAAGTGTCACTGGTGAGGCATGAGATGCTTTGGACTGGGCTGTGGTTTCAGTACCACAAGAAAATGTGGGAGCAAAGGGCTCTGCAGTCAACAGAGCCAGGAAAAGAGGCTTATGCTAAGAAGCAGATGGGGCTGTGGAGTGACTTTGCAAGCAAGGCAAGGCTGATGTTCCATGGTAAACAGATGGATGGCATTTAGAATGGGAGCAGGTACATATGACATGTGTGGGGATATGCTTGGTTCAGGACTCGGTGGCAGAACAGGAGTGAATGGCAAATATGTGCAAAAAAAATGGGTAATGCCTAAAAGCAGGATGGCTGACATTCTTTCAACCACCTGCCTAAATAAGTAAGGGCCAATAAATTTTTGTCTTCTGTCTTCCACCTGTGACAACAAAATCTCTGCTGCTATACACTTCCACCCATTGACCTATCCAATTTCTGACTGGAAGGAAGTCTACTCTGAAATCCTCTCCTCCTATGTGGGAAGGTACAAAGAAGCAAGGGGGAACTCCCAGCTCAGGAATGAGATCCTTGCTGAGGTGAAGTCAGAGATCCTTAAACATGAACCTGAGGATTCTGTGGGATTGCCCCCACATTTGAGAGTAGTGAGACATCCTTTTCATCAAGTCAGACACATCTGAGGTTTGTCTAGGCCATCCAGAGGGTGTTCTTGCCCCACCTGGATCTGGAGGATCAGGATGATGAAATAGCCATCATCCAGCACATCCTGGCTGTCACTAGGAAGCGCTGGGCAGAAAGTTGTGAGGGTGAGGATGCCAGGGAGGAGAAGGCTTGCCCCACCAAGACTGGGGACTACAAAAAGGCCTTTATGGCATTTACTGTGGTGCAGAGGATCTTTAAGGAGGAAATGGATGTCTATGATAGGGAAAGGAGGGACACCAAGGACCCCAAGACCATAGGGCAGAGG
Source organism: Pisolithus marmoratus (assembly GCA_024613145.1). Lineage (NCBI taxonomy): Eukaryota > Fungi > Basidiomycota > Agaricomycetes > Boletales > Pisolithaceae > Pisolithus > Pisolithus marmoratus. Next base: position 106,132 of record JANFAE010000214.1, read on the forward strand.
AACAGGATCATCCAACAGTGGTGGGAGTCTGTTTCTGATGAGAGGAAAGCAGAAGCTGGGAGGGCAGCAGAAAAATGGAACAAGTTGGGTGCCCCAAAAGAGACCCATGACTTGTAAGTCCACTTGTCACTCCATGACCATATGCTGAGCTAGCCAATTAATAGATACAGGTGAAAACATCTCCCAAACATGGCTAGAGATTTAATTGAAGCTGTGCACAGAACCATGGGGTCCCATGTGGTGATGTTTGTAGCACATGAGGCAGGGGAAGGTCAGATCAAGATGGCAGTGTAAGTTTCACTATCCTTCCCATTTTTCAATGCTCAAGAAGACCACCAGGTTTGAGACAGCACCAGCAGATGGGAAGAAGACATTCACCCAGTCTTCAGAGTCAAGCAAGGATTGGGTGTTGAATGGGGAAAATAGTTTGACAGATTATCTTTTGACAGCCCCTGGTAAGTGTAATGTGCTGTCTCTCCACATGTCCATGCCCATTGGTCCCTGTTTAGTGGAGGATGATTCTGCTGAGAAGCATGAGGTGGAGATATCCTTGGATGAGGATGGGAACCCAGAGATGCCCACTTGGGTGGGCAGAAGTTGAAGGTGCAGCAGAACTTGGCAAGAGCAGTCTTCCAAGCTGCTTATGGTGGGTCTTGATTGTCATGTGTATGGCTCCAATCTGATTGAAGTCTGGGGCATAGCCAAGTTCATGAAGAAGCCCAAGGCCAGGGTTCCCTGGGGCTTGCTGATCAAGTCTCCCATGGAGTATCTTGACTCCCAGTCCATTCCAGAGGGGTTTACAATGAAGGATCCTTCAAAATGGACCAAGGCTGACCTGTGGTTGCTCTGGGATCACTGGCAAACCCTACACTGCAAGCATTTCACAATTTTTCATGCCAAAATATGTTGAAAAAATTGAAAGAAGAGATACTCTTTTATTTGGGCTGTGTTCACAGAAAAAATGAAAATATAATCTTTTCTTTTCTTTGTCTTTTTTGTGGAAAAACATGAATTGATGGTAGTGCTGAGTACCTTCTACACTAATGGGTATTACCATCCATCCATGTTGAGTGGCAAGTCATGCAAAGAAAAGGAAATATTATTTTTACCTTTTCTCTTTGAAAAAACCTGTCAAAAAAGAGTATCACTTTCTTCAATTTTTTCAGCATGTTTTCTGGAGAAAAATTGTAAAATGCTTGCAGTGCTAGAGGCAGAGGAGAAGGTGATTGTATCTTTCATCAGTTGCAAAAGGGAGGATGCACCTTTGTCAAGGCAGTTTGACAGGAGACCAGTGGCAGGGAGCAGTAAGAAGAGAGAGTGGATGGACCCTGAGGATGATGGTGAAGAAGAAGTAGGTGAAGAAGGGGTGCACTCTGGGCAGATGATGAAAAGTGGTGGGGTTGTGAGCAAGGGGGTGGAAGCAACTATGAATGTGGGGGACCAGGCCCCTGAAGAGTGTAGTCCTGCATGGCATGCTACCAAGGACCACATCCAATATTTGAAGTCTCTTTCCATCATGCCCAGGTACCAAGTACTTGTGGACCTGGTGGAGGCCCTGCCAGAACAGGTAAGTCCATGATTTTCCAGGAACACTTAGCTAACAAAGCATCTTTCATAGGAACATGGAAAGGGAAGAGAGGTAGCCCTTCCCCACTGGGCAACATGGACCTGGAGTGCCAAGTATTTGCCCCAGGAAATCCATTTGGAGCCACTTGTTTTTGGAAGGCCCTTGGGGAATTACAAAGTGTGAGGTTCACTTCCTCCTCATTGGGTGGGCAGGTGGTGCTGGGACTTGGTCTGCTGTTGAGGGAATGTAGTCATGCCCAGGAAGTTGAAGCAGATGATCCCTTGGTCAGTCACCTCCATTTTTTGCTGAACTCTGAGCTTGGTATCCAGAAGGCAGAGAATGTGATGGATATAGTGGGGTTGATAGTTGTGAGGTTGGAGCAAAGTTCAGGCATGAAGGAGCCCCAAGAGGGGGATGAAGGTGCTGGGATGGGTGGGACTGATAGGGAGGATGAGGAGAAGGAAGAGGAGGAAGTTCCTCCTGTGGTACCTACTCAAAAATGGAAAAGGGCAGAGAGTGGGATTGTGACTAGGGGGAAGAAGGTGGCAAAGCAAGATGGGGAAAAAGACAAGGAGGGTGGGGAACATGGGAAGAGGGGGGTGAGAACACAGAATCAAACCAGGAGGGCCATGGGACATTGATGGTAGATATATGATGACAGTTTAGATCAAAATGTACAGTTTTGGAGGCCCAGGGAATTAAATCATGACCAACTCCAGCTAGGTGTGCCAACCCCACTTTCAGGTGGGTAGGCTATCCTGCACCTAAGTTGGCTGATCCCCCTTTCAAGTGGGTGGGCCATCCTGCACCTAAGTTGGCTGATCCCCCTTTCAAGTGGGCAGGCTATCCTGCACCTAGGTCAGCTGATCCCCATTTCAGGAGGGTAGTTTGACCAACCCCACTTTCAGGAGGGTGGGGTTAGTACCCCACACCTATGCCATCCAACCCCACTTCCAGGACTGCAGGACATGCCCCAGCCATGTGGCTGGCTGCACTTTCAGGACCATGGGGCATCTCCCAGTCATGTCAGCTGACCCCACTTCCAGGGGGGTAGGGCTCCCCCCAGCCATGTTGGCGGACCCCACTTCCAGGACCATGGGGCATCCCCCAGTCAGCCTACTGTCCTGGACTTTCAAACCATCTGTGGCATCACTAGTGTTTTCATTTGACATGGATGCCCCACAGTGTGGGGTTGGGCCATCCCCCAGCCAGGTAGGCCAACCCCACTTCTGGGAGGTGGGCCATCCCCCAGCCAGGTCCATGGACCCCACTTTTTGGGGGGTGGGCCATCCCCCAGCCAGGTTGGCTGATCCCACTTCCTGGGGGGTGGGCCATGCCCCAGCCAGGTAGGCCAACCCCACTTCCAGGAGGGTGGGCCATCCCCCAGCCTGGTCTGCTGACCCTGCTTCCAGGGGTGTGGGCCATCCCCCAGCCTGGTCAGTGGACCCCTCTTCTGGGGGGGTGGGCCATCCCCCAGCCAGGTTGGCCGACCCCACTTCCAGGGGGGTAGGCCATCCCCAAGTCAGGTCAGCTGACCCCAATTCTGGGGGGTGGGCCATCCCCCAGACATGTCAGCCAAAACACCTTTACACCTCAGTCTATCCCCCTCAGGGCCAGTCAGCCAGTGTCAGCTAGGCCCACCTTTAGGCTCAATCGTACACATTGGGTGTCCCAGTTTCAGGCCAATAGTTGACTGAAGGGTCTCACAATTCATGCCTGCCATGGGACATCCTTTCCCATTCTGTTTGCTTCCCTCTGCTTGTCTCATTCTATGATGTTCCCTTTTGTTCTTTTGACTCATGCCTTGGCTTGGCCAATGGCAATATCCCCTCTTGACACATGTTCAACACATGTAGGACTCTAGCCAGTGGCCTTTAGTTACATGAGGTCACCTTGAGGCCTCCCTCTCTGAACTATAAATAGTCAACTCTAGTCTTAAGGGGTTTTCTTAGACTAGAGCTGCCCAATACACCAGCTTAACTCCTCAGAACTGCAAACCTGAGCCTCTCAGCTCTCACTCAGAACTATGATAAATCCTTCAGACAGAAGGTTAGAACAACTACTTGAGCTCAACCTACATTACACATGGGAAATTTCAATATTGTGACAGAGGTAGAAGATAATTCAGAAAGTAATTGTAGAACATTATATTCTGATACAGTATTATCTCTTTTGTGTAATTTATTATTCTGAGGTGGGTCTGAATGGGTTTGCAACATATAATATTTCACAATTGTATCCTGAATTATATTCTACCCATGGCAAAATCTGGAAATTTCTGATGTAGCTATTGTTAGGGTTACCGGTTGGTTTACTATTTAGTAATATGGCCCAGATTGGCAGTTGCACAAACACACCAAGTTGGCAATATGGACATACACTGGAAATTTCAATATTTTGACATGTGTAGAAAATAATTCAGAATACAATTGTAAAATATTATATGTTACAAATACGTTCAGACACACCTCAAAATATAAAATTATACAAACCAGATAATACTTTAGCAGCATATAATATTTTACAATTGGCTTTTGAATTATCTTCTATAAACGGCGAAATATTGAAATTTCCCATGTGTTATGGATGTCAGTCTTAGCATAACAGTTTTCATGATAAGGTGATAAGAGACATGCATGAATTGTGGATCTTCCACCATGTGGGAATGGTGAGGCAATAGGTGATCAGGGAAAGGACCTCCAATATGACAAAGGGTCCTTCTCTTTTTGGAGTGAACTTGCAGTTTCTAGCCAGACCTTATCTCCCTTTGAGAATGGGGTGAAGGGCTTTGAGAAGTAGTTCTTCATGGTTTCTCAGGCAAGATCATGGGGTACCAGTGCTTCTTCTCATGCCTTGTGAAGTTCAGCTATTCTAGTTTCTGCAGCTGGGACCTTTGATTCAATGATAAGGGATGGAAGGGGTTTGGGTTCATACCAATACAAGAGGTAGAATGGGGAGTTTCTGGTGACTGAGTGGGGTCAGTGGTTATGAGCAGATTCTCTGAGGGTGGTAAGCAGTGGAAAGTCCTAAGGAGTACCCAAGGAGTTTGGCCAGTTCCTTTGCAAGGGCAGAGGCAAACTGTGGCCCTCAGTTAGAGATGTTCTTATCATACAATCCAAATCTGGAGAACACCCTCTTGAAAAAGAGGGTGGCAATTTCAAGAGTGGGGCAGTTTTTGTTGTAGGGATAAGAATTACCCCCTTTGTAAGCCCATGGTCTACCATGACCAATGGGGAACCATAGCTTGAGTCAGTGGGAAGGTTGGTGATTAGGTTGCAAGAGACCTGGTGGAGTGGCCAGGCACTTCAGGTAACCCTTTTCTGTAAGCATTTAGGCTGAATAGTTTCTCCAAACCATTCAAGCTAAATGCCTCCTAGACCAAGGTCATCCCAGGGACATCCACCCATTTCCCAGGGCAAAGCATGATTCCAGGCCCTGGGATGGCCCATCCATGATGGGATTTCCCACTGGCCCTTCCCTGGGATTTGCATTTAAATAAAATAATTTGGGACATCCCATAATTGCCTCAGGTGTCTGGGGTCCCTTACCCAAAAAGTGCTGCCATATATTAGCACTGGAATTCACTCATCCAAGATAAGACAATTATCATGAACAGGAAACATTGTGCCTGCCCTATGACACAGATGTGAATATAATAGAGTAAAAAGAATTATGCTTTGTCAGTGCTCATTCAGCATTGTGTGCTGGGCAGTGTGGTCCATATGTTGTCACAGTTGAGGCCCAAGAAAGAAGCACTTCCAGATGTCATATTAGAGTATGATTGGAATGTCTTATCTACCCCAATTCCATTATACATACCATCCAGGTGGAACTGGGTGTGCAACTTTGACATCTCAAGAAATAATCATGGTGCTGGATGTAATCATCAACAATGGTTGTGCTGATACTGTTATGAGAAAGGTATTTAGAGAATGTTATACAACCAGACCTGCCAATGCATGTGAAAACCAGTCACAATTATCACCAGAAATTCATAAACACCTGATTTCTCATATTCAAATCAGGGGTTATTAGAAATTAAACTGCATGTTAGCACTGGTCATGAGATTACATGCTGATTTGTGCCCAAGCATTGAGGAAATAACAGACAGACATTCTATGTAGTTTTGAACACATCAAACCAAATATTGAAAGTACAGTACTATGGTAGATAGTGGGTGGGTCACAAAATGGCATACCAACCACCCACGAGATGAAGGTTTTGATGTATTCCTCACCCAGCAGTGGGAACATGTCTTGGCTTCACTTCTAAATATTATTCTCATTGCACTTGTCATAAGCATGAGCCTTCCATTGGGTGTGTCCACTACACTGAACATTCATCTTCACCACATGAACTCAATCTGAGGCTGACCCATGACAGCTTGAGAGGCAACAATGGGACATCCCACCCCCACTTATGAAGGTGAAAGGGATGTCCCATGGCAGCCTCACAGGCTATGATGGGACATCCCTCCTCCCCTTATGAAGGTCAAAGGGATGTCCCATGGCAGCCTCACAGGCTATGATGGGACATCCCACCTCCCCATATGAAGGTGAAAGGGATGTCCCATGGAAGCCTCTGAGGCTATGATGGGACATCCCACCTGCCCTTATGAAGGGGAAAGGGATGTCCCATGGCAGCCTAGCAGGCTATGGTGGGACATCCCACCTCCCCATATGAAGGTGAAAGGGATGTCCTGTGGCAGCCTCTTAGGCTATGATGGGACCTCCCACCTGCCCTCATGAAGGTGAAGAGGATAACCCATGGCAGCCTCTGAGGCTACATCAGCAAAAGCATTTGAGACTGTATGGTGCTGGAGAGCCACCACATCAGTAAAGTCCACATTGGCTTGACAGACCTTAATATGCCTTACACTTTTTTCAAGGTCAATAATTTCACCAAAGTCATTCAATGTTCAGTGGACTAATAGGCTTATTAGCCTTGAAATAAATTTAAGACACATCAAGGTCCATCAAGCCAATTTGGATTTTACTGATTATTACAAAGGGTCCCCACTGTCCAATAATGTGCTGTCCCAATTCTTTATTTACTATAGTATGTTACACCACAAATACAATTTTTGTATGAGTGTACCTATTATTATTGCCATGCCACTCTTGATGATGATCAGCCCTCCATTGGGCATGATGACCCAACTAAACATCCAGCTTCTGTTCATGAACTCACTCTGAGGTAGTTGTGGGATGTCCCATGCAGTCTGAGTGCCTAGCATCAGCAAGAAATTTGGCATTGTATAGTGCTGTACAACCATCACAGAGTGATAGGCAGGGTCCCCACCATGCACAGTGACTCACAATTCATTATTTACTGTAATTCATTGCACAAACATATTTGGTATGAATGTACCTAATATTATTTTCATGTCACTCTTGATGATTAACCTCCATTGGGTGTGATGACCCTTGTTCCATGGAGTGAATATTCTCCTTGTCTAAATGAACCCACTCCCAGTGGGGATGTGGTGGGCAATCCCAAGCCATAGCTCTGGTGGTGAGTGGGATGTCCCATGGCAGCCACTTTGGCTATAATGGGACATCCCACTACCCTGGTGAAGGTGAAAGGGAACTCCCATGGAAGCCTCACAGGCTATGATGGGACATCCCACCTGCCCTTATGATGGTGACAGGGATGTCCCATGGCAGCCTATGAGGCTATGATGGGACATCCCACCTGCCCTTATGATGGTGAAAGGGATGTCCCATGGCAGCCTATGAGGCTATGATGGGACATCCCACCTCCCCTTATGAAGGTGAAAGGGATGTCCCATGGAAGCCTCATAGGCTATGATGGGACATCCCACCTGCCCTTATGATGGTAACAGGGATGTCCCATGGCAGCCTATGAGGCTATGATGGGACATCCCACCTGCCCTTATGATGGTGAAAGGGATGTCCCATGGCAGCCTATGAGGCTATGATGGGACATCCCACCTGCCCTTATGATGGTGAAAGGGATGTCCCATGGCAGCCTGTGAGGCTATGATGGGACATCCCACCTCCCCTTATGAAGGTGAAAGGGATGTCCCATGGCAGCCTATGAGGCTATGATGGGACATCCCACCTCCCTTCATGAAGGTGAACTAGCAGGTTCTGCTGCATATGGCACTCTCACATCCTCTTGCAACATGTACCCCAGCACTGTATTTCCACCAGGAAATCTACTCATGATGGAAAGGAGCTTTGATCCATGTCCTGACATACTTGGAGTCACTGTCATTATTGTACTATATCACAAGTGTTGGAATAATAAACTGCCCTCTTAGTAGTTTATATTCAGTGTGAAGGTTTGTTCCTTACATAAGCAAAACTGCAACATACAGTGGATAAATTTTCTTCCTTCCTCAGTAGCTTGGAGTTACTGAGGAACTTATTATCTGACAACAAGTGTACACAGCCATGATACTTCCTTGGATTATAGCAGGTAGGTTTGCAGCATCCACCTCTTATGTAACATGGCATTCACACTGAAGTGCATGAACCTGATAGACACAAACCAGGTCTACTTGCTATCAGTGATTAGTGTTTCTGTGGCTTCAAGCCATTACTTTTTATTTAAACATGTGGCTTTTGTGTGTGACTATCAGTGGAACAAATATTTATAATAATTGACCAAACCATTCTTGAGATACTCCATTTGAGCTGTTTGGGCTTAGCTAAGGTGGCAATAATGAAGGAGGATAGCTAGACAAATAGGTAGTTGCCCAATGAGAGCATTTCCCATCCATGTAGCTAACTTGATACCATCCAAGCACCTCTTGAAGGTGACCCTGACAGATGATCAGTATGTTGTCAGTCATTTGTATCCTTCCCACCTAGCAAGACTAAATGGTTCCCAGGATATGGATCTTGTAAATATGCTTGAATTCAGTACAAGTAAATAGCCACATTGTATGTTGATTCATGGTGGAGACTAAGGAAAACATTTGCAAGTCCAGTCATGTTTCTGATGGTTCCAAGGTGCAGTGCTGTCAGCAACAACAATTTTAATAATAATGTATTACATTGCTAGTACATCCATGGCACACACCTACACAAGTATCAATACAAGCAGAACAAACTCTTATAGGCAGCAAAAAAGCATATCAACCAACATGTATAATCAACAACTTTGCAAGGGGATGATGGGCTTATGTCTACCAAATGAAACCAGCACACTGATACAACAAGCTTCCACAATGGACAAAAATCCTGAATCCATAAGTGAAGACTTCAGCTCATCAAACTACACAGTGGTGCACTGCAGTTCACCACCAGTCACATATGTGACACCAGTCATCCGAGGCACAAGGGGGGGAGAACCAGCAGTACCACTCATTGCTGAGGCATTGGTACGGTATGAAACAACGATCGAGCAGATACGAAAAGAACTAACCACAAGAAGGGGTTCCGCACTCATCTAATCACAGCGGTGACCTAACGTGCGCACACCAACTGCAACGATTCCATCCCCGAACACTGAAAGCCGCAGATTTGCTTCAAGACACTTCCAAAAAACAACCAAAGAAAATATGTATTGCAGGGGAAACAACTAGTAGTAGTCTTCTACGTAGTCCCCAGGGAAGTCATCCTCGTACTGCTGTGTAGTACCACCCCTGTTAACCCAGCATGGTGCAGCAGGCCAGGCCACGGGGTAGTATTCATTAGTATATGGACCATCGTGGTAAACACGATGGTCAGTGCGAGACGGAATGCAATAACCTTGACGAGATGGCGGTGGGTGGTTGTAATGTGCGGGTGGTGGTGCCTAGGGAAGCCACGTCAAAAGGGAAACATCGAGTTTGTAAAATCAAATTACATTGTACAGGATATTAGATGGGCTGGGATCATGATAGTTTGCACAGTCATTCCGAGAATCCTACAGCCCTCTTATTGGTTCTTGTAACTCAAGAGGCAAACCGATCACTCACCTCATGTCGCCTAGGAAGAGGCTGCTGTGAGGGGCCAGGCTCTCATGTGTGCATACGACCTGGGAACATATCATGATGGGGATCCTGTACAACACTCCTTTTAGCCTTATTATCATATAAATAGGAATAAAACCCTACACGGTACCCTGCAACCGGTGCAGGGAAGTCGGATGGGTCAGGCTCTCGAGTGCGCACGCCGGCGGGAATTAAGGATGGGTTGGGGCGTGAATCCAGTGCGATGGGGCATGCGTCCTGGCCTTCATCATGTGGGTAAAGGAGGTTGTTGCTATTGGCAGAGGGAACCTGGAGAAGACTGTAGGGTAACCTCAGTAGTCTGGCAAGCTACTATTATATTAGTATGTACCTGTAGGGTAACTACAGGGTATCAGTGAGATAGGAATAAACCTAAGTAATGAATGTACTCACCCTCAGTAGTCTGGCAAGCTACTGAGGGACTAGGAAAATAGTCTACTGCTATGTGCGATGCAAGGTGATTAAGTAAGCAAGTAAACACGTGCCAACAATGGCCGGTTGCATAATACTCCAACACTCCCCCTCAAACGGCATGGGGGAACTCTTCTAAGGTAGAAACATAATCCAAAAATATAAAATGAAATATACCAAATGTATAATCCAATGTGTGGTTCAGAAACTTGAATTCCGAGTGTGCGGTTTGTGTTAGCGACACGAAAGTTTCGAGATTGAGCGCGACTGCCCGATTTGGTAGGTCACGTGGTGCACGTGATCAGCGCGTCGTCACTTCGTTGATTGCAACGCTTGCAGTCCGTTGCAGGGCCGCTGCACGGTCTCTGACGTGTTGTTTGTGATATCTCGGCTTCGGGAAATAGACGGTAAGGTTTCGGAACTTGATGGTAAGGTCCGGGCATGTGCCGATGCCCTCTCGATGACGCAGAATTGGCCGTATCACGTTACTGCTTCCTTGGTGGGCGGTTTCGGCCTTTCGAGTTCTACTAACATCTCTAGGTTCGAATTTGAATGTTCCGAGTCGACGCTTCGGTCCGCTGACCTTGTCGGGACACTTTTGGTGGCTTCCGGGTGGCCCAGGTACATCGCTTGGCTTCTGCCTCTGCTGCTTGCGCTGACCATCTTGGTCTCCAGCTAGCAGTCTCGTTTCGACTCGTTTCGAGTCGCAGCATGCATTGCTCGTTGCGTCACCTGTCTGGTGCCATATCCCATTCGTCTCAGCATGTCCAAGTGCTTGCTGGACCTTCCCTTGACCTCTTGGCCCTCTGGGTTGTCTCAATGCGTTCGGATTGACATTGCATCGATTTCTGGTAGGTCGTTGACGCTCCCCCTGCTTCCAGCACTTGTAGGTGGGGACTAGGCATGTTCCAATACCTTCTCGATTGCGCAAAGTCGACCGCATCGTGTTGCCGTGCTCTTGGCATGCATTCTCGACCTTTTGCGTTGTACTGACGTTTCTAGCCTCGGATTTGATTCTTCCACGTCGGCGTTTCGGTCGGATGAGTGCGCGGGAGTGTTTTCGGGAGTTCGTGGATGGACCGGGCGACACAGGTAAGTTGCTGCACGAGCTCCGGCTCCGGTATGCGTGCTGATTATCTCCAGCTAGCAGCACTGCCTTGACTCGTGTTGAGTCGATGCTTCCACTGCTCGTTGTGCCGTCTCTGCCATTGTTTCGTTTGCCATCACCACCAGCTGTCTCCCCCTCAACACCCTTGGTAGCAGACCCCTTGTCTGCGTTTGCTGGTCCTCCAAAGGTAATATTGTGATTCGGGGTGCTTGACGTCTCGAGCGGTGTTCTTCGTGGTACAGATATGTTGGCATCTCCGATGCCAACTCGTCTCCATGGCGTAGTGGGGACGGGTGATTCGTTTTCTAGCCCTCGAGGTGAGTCTTGAATCACTCCCTTCGTCTGACACGTTCCAATGCCCTGACTCGCGTTACTAGCTGTCTTCATGCTGTATGCGATACTGGGTGTGTCCGTTTCGTCGTTCAACATGTTTGTATGGCTCCCCAGACCGTCCACTTCATGTATGTGCCATTGTGCACTTCCATACGTGCCGGCGTCGACATTGCATGTCTGCGGTACTGCCGCAACCATTTCTTCTTTGTCTGACGTGCTCGGAGTGTCCGTTAGGCCTCTTGGCCCATCCGCATGGCCACTGGGCTCAGCTGTGTGCCTGTTTGCAGCTGGGTTCGTATCGCCGCCGCTCGCACAACTAGCCTGCTCCCCCTCGAGCGGCAATCTTCGTGCGTCAGGTATGTCGCTTCGAATAACTCCAATTCGTTTCCTTGGTGGCATCTTGGCCTCGCTGACATCCACAGTCGTCGTTTTGAGTCGTCCGCATTGATGACGAACTCTGAAGATTTGTTGGCGGTGTTTTGTGCATTCGGTGGGCGGTATTGGCAATGCAGGTGCATTTCTCGTCTGCGGCCTTTCTCGTTCAGCATGCTGACTTCGGCTTGCTGGTAGTAACCTCTTTTTGACTCCGAGTGAGTCAATGGTCTCGTTGCCCATTGCACTGGCCCTGCCGTTCGTGTTCCCCTCGTTGGCAGCATTTTCTCTCGTTTCAGCATTTTGTCTGCTTGCTGTGCAGACTGTCGGCTGCCCTAAGTATCCTCCTGGGTCGTGGATAGTAAGTTGTGGCCCGTTATTGCGGCCCTGCCCGTTTGCGATGTTGTTGCTCGCATAGCCGTTCTGCTCTCCTTCGAGCAGTGCATTGGTAGTCTCTGGCACATTCCACATTGGGCTGTATTCAGGTTGCGAGTGCGCTCCTGCGGGTTGAGCTTCGACACAGCTCGCCACTCCACCATTCGTGGGTTCAGATATTTGGTAGCAGACCTCTGTGTCTCCACCATCTCGGTTTAGGTACAGAGTCTGAGTCGTGACTCCTATGCTCGCGGCTATGTCTGTGGCCTCCGTGCCCAGACTTCCTTCCGCAACAATCTTGTCACTGACTCTTCGAGACTCGTCGCTAACTTCCTCCAGCTTGGTTGGGATTGTTTCGGCGTCGTTAGGCATACTTGGGCTCTCTGCCTTGTCGGCGGTCATATCCATACTTGTACCACATCTGTGGTTGTCATGGTTGACGTCTACAAGCTTTGACTGTTCGTGCAGACTGTCCTCGCACCCAGCTGGTGCCGTTGACGTGTCCTCAACACTGCCGCTCGTACACACTGCCTGCTCCCCTTCGAGCGGCAATCTTCGTGTACCTGGTAAGTCATTCATTGTGCTTCCGTCGCACAGTTTCAATGGTAGATCTTCGTCGGCCATCTCGTCACTTGTGTCAACTCCGCTGGCATGTCCTGCTGCCTTGCTGGCTAGCTCCACTGCCCTGTTGACATCCTTGACCTCATACGGTGCCTCGACCATCCCATTTAGCACTTGTGGGTGCTCGCTTTCGAGTGGCCTTCCTGCCCTCGAACTTGGCTGCTCCTGCAGCTCGCTCTGTGCCGTGCGCGACTCGCTTGGCACTTCAGGTTCGTGGTCTTCGACCTCAATGCTTCGTGATGGAACCTGCTGGGCCACACCAACTGCTGCCACAGCCTCGTCATTGCTCCTCGCCTCGGTAAGTTCGTCCTCGAGCCTCTCCTCTCTCAGCAGCTCCACTGACAACTCGTTAGGCCTCGTGCATGACTCTCGTAGTTCATCTTGCATCTTGTCACCACTGGCATGTGCTTCGAATGCACTGCCATCCTTCTGTTTGGGTAGATGTTTGGTACTCGGTGGCTCGTCTGCTGCCACATCACCATTCGAAGCCTCGACGCGCTTCTCGGTGGGTAAAGGGATTCGGGTAGAGTCTCGGAATTTTGTCGCTAGGTAGTTAAACATCTCATGAGCTGTTTCGAAGTGTCGGATGTGCGAAAAAAGTGAATCGGGGATGTTCCACATAAGTATGGACTGTGCATTGCTATTCTGCCGCAGCCATTCGTTTCGCTCATTTCCTGTGACCTTCGGCTTCTGCTCCACACCAGCTAAGTGTCCGAGAAGATTTTGTGTACTGGCAACTTCGAGAATACATTCGCGGTATTCCTTCCAATTCCGTCCATTCTTCTTGAGCTCTGGGATATAGACAAATCCCTCCCTTGTAAAGTACCTCTTCACTGCCATCTTTTCTTCTCTCCAGGTTCTGCCGCTAGGCGGGGCTCATAACCTAAAGGAGGTTGTTGCTATTGGCAGAGGGAACCTGGAGAAGACTGTAGGGTAACCTCAGTAGTCTGGCAAGCTACTATTATATTAGTATGTACCTGTAGGGTAACTACAGGGTATCAGTGAGATAGGAATAAACCTAAGTAATGAATGTACTCACCCTCAGTAGTCTGGCAAGCTACTGAGGGACTAGGAAAATAGTCTACTGCTATGTGCGATGCAAGGTGATTAAGTAAGCAAGTAAACACGTGCCAACAATGGCTGGTTGCATAATACTCCAACAGTGGGGGCCCTTGGTGTCCAGACTGTAGAACCTTGAAGTATGTAGATATCAAATGAAGGGTAATGCTTACCTGACGAGGAATGGTATCATCATTCGACACCTCCACGCGGGGTCGCTTGCATGAGGGAAACAGGAGTTTACGCTGTCGACGGACCTCAGCATCTTGCTGCTGCTGGCGATCCCTTTCTTGGCGAGATTTCTGCCACTCAGGATCGTCAGAGACCTTCCGCAGCACAGTCCCATCAGCAGCCTTGACAAGTGGAATGTCGCCTGACAAAGGGTTATTATCAGAAATGTTGATGATGTCTGCAAAGAAGTTCAGCATCCACTTATATAATAAATGATGGAGTACCTTGGCTCCAGCATTTGATCTCAATTTCTGGTGCATCATCCAGACCGTCCTGTTCTTCTTCGTCGTCAGTCTGTCCATCATACATGGGGCCCAGCTTTCTCCGAAGGTAGGGCACTACGAGTTGACGAAGAGGTCCGGCTTTGAGTTTTTTGTGGTCGAAACCCGGCCCTGGAGGAGATACGCCAAGGGGCCAGTTGACGACAGTGAGGTGGCACTTCCGCATGAACTCGAGGAGCCGGTGCCAACCGACTTTCTGGGGATCGCTAACTTCGATACCATGTGTCACTGAGATAACACAATTACAAAAAACACACGTACAACACAAGAATTACTTACAGCGCAGATTCCTGAGAGCAGCCAATAGTTTCTCCTTCATCATGCTTCCGAATACTCTTTGGTTGCAGTCTCTCGATGTTTCCTTGACACGACAACGTAGTTCCAACGCAGTACTCAAATCTCCGGGAGAACCCGCATGGACCAACCCAGCATCTACACCATCCCCATTCCTGAGGCACCTATAAATCAGAGTGAGGCGGAGTAAAACATGCATGGTATATAAATCTTACTTAAAAATTGCGGTGTACTTATCCAGGAGTGCCCGGACATCAATGCTGTTGTCATTAATGAAATTTCTTATCGCCTCAGAGCCCCCAAATATCCCAGAAGTTTGACGGCCTGCAGGGTCCTGTCCGACGTACATCACCGCACCAACTATTTCGATATCCTCGAGATTAGACCATGCCTCAGCCTGTTGAAAGGTGAGAGTTGACATCGACACATGCCTACTTGCAACCACATACCAATCCAGAGAATTGCGTCTTCGCATTCTCCACCCTGGCAGCAATAGACTTGACAGAATGGTTAGTTGGTACGATGGAGGAACTCTCGCTCCATTCATAGACAGCTTTTAACTTCTCCCTCCTTGCCCTGGGGTCATCCTTTGGGATGTCCTTCATAAGAGAGTTGTACTCCTTCGTAATCAAATTGTTCACAATCGGATTCATGCCAAGACTGCCCTTAAGGGTAATAAGACACCTAACCCCTGACATGGTCAGAAACGCACCAAATGTTCATCCAAAAGGAATACATGGAGGAGGTTGGTCATTTATATGTGACTCACTATAACAGTAGTGTAGCCGGTTTGCACATGGTATGAAGAAAAGGCGTGAATGAATCGAGGGACGAGAGCTGAGAGGTTGATCAACTTCGATCGTGCTGAGCCTTTGAACAGGGTTATTGCTAAACGAATCTTCAGGCCTGAAAGATGAGGGGTGATCTTCACGGTCGTCTGCGTGATCGACTATCCGATCCATACTATGACCACCTTTGATGGCTCCAAACCTTCAAGGACTGTCAAGTGTCAAGGGCACCAAGCTCCTGACACATAGTAAGAGCGCACCAAACGATCTCTCACCATGAGGACAGTGTGTATGGACAAGGGAGAGGAGAGAAGAGTTGTGAACGAAGAACCTTTCCCCACAAAATATTCTCGTACTATAGCCTCAAATTCCTGGATGTCAGTGCAGTATGCATGTAATTCCCCTCAAAGTACTGACACACATTGTGCAATAATCTAAATGTCCTGAAGTTAAGTTGTTGAGAGTGAGTCAAACAATGATGTCACTACAAAGAGAGGGATCCGGGACTCACCATGATTGTAGAGTGACTAGTTTGCATGCGATGGTATGAGGGAGAGGTATGAACAAAAAGTGTGTATAGGGGTCAAGCAGCAAAAAGGTTGATTGGATTCTACTGCGCCGACCCTTCGAGTGGCAGAACTGTTAAAACGAATCTTAGCAACCGAGAGACGAGGGGCTGTGTGCATGGTGATCTGCGAGATCGGCCATGGATGCATACCCAAACTACCCTTGAAGGCTCCAAGCCTTCAAGGGCTATCAAGCATCAAGGGCACCAAGCCCCTGACGCTGATGGAAAGAACGCACCAAACGTTCTTTTACCATATGGACAGTGTGCATGTGCACATGCAAAGACTGACTCAGTGTTGCTACAACAGTGTAAATTGCAATGTTCGTTTGTGACATAGTAACATGTCCACTTAGCCTTTGAGGGTTTCTGTCATGTAGCCGAGTACTTCATAGCGAGTCATGTGAAACGTGCTAGAGTAGTCCCCAGAATTCAGGTCGAGATCCCAGAGATCTCCTGGGCAGTTTGGACCTAAATTTCGCAAATAAGTAGAATGTTATATAAGGAACATGAATTAAACGCCCGATAGTCAAATCACAACGCAACTTAGTTGTAATATTCCAAGTTTTCCCTGAGCAACAAGTATAGGGGCACTGCACTCCTTACCGGGTTATAAGGTCACGTGTGCGTGTCACTCACGTCGACACTTCAATGCACCATCTACTACATTATTGCTTCGGCTTCACTCTGCAACTTCATCATTCAACATGTAAGTCTCTTTTTTTTTTCCTTCATTGCTTTTAGCCGGGCTAGTAACTGTTGCCACGAACGTTTGGAGCATTCGTGCGCCAGGGCTCTCGGGGGTTTGGTGCCCTGTGAACTCTCGATAGGTTTGGGGCCTATCAAGAGATGCCCAGATGGTTTCTTATGAACTGCACAGACCAGTCCTCTCCTAACGGTGTTCTTTATCGCAATCCGGGCATTAATGACTGTCTTTGCGTATTCAGTCACGTTCTATACTGATCATCCCCCCTTGTTGAAGCGACGCTTTTTTGAAGGTAAGCTTTTTGTTTTCTTCCCCATTGCTGTTTTCGACTTCTGTCAACTTCGTCCTATGGTCACGGATCTGAACATTTGGAGCGTTTGGCTGGCCAGGGCTTGGGGGTTTGGTGCCCCGCGAGTCCTTGGTAGGTTTGGAGCCTGTCGACAACAACCTTTGCGGCTTCAGATCAGTTGCACTGGCCAGAACCCTTCAGGAATGTTTATTTACTGTAATTCGACTTTCGCTGCTGTCCTGTTCATTTATTCTCCCTCCCCATGCTCGGTACCATTTGCGTATATGCCTCCTCAATTTTAAGTAACCAAGTACTAACTGCTGTCTTTCATTTCCAGTATCAACATGACTCTCATGTGAGAATATGAGCTATCACTGCGAAACTGCCCTGGTGATGGTGCATTCTCTGCATTCCCCACCTTAGCTCAAATCCAATTATTATTTTTAGGGAGATATGGTGCATTCGATGCACGTGTCCTCGCTAAGTATAATGACCACTGGATTACGTCCCCCAATGTCAATTATGTTCCCCAGCCTTTCATTGAGGGAGCAAGGGTTGAGCTACTACATGACAGATGTATGGGCCATATCGACTGTTTCCAATGGCCTCAATTGCATGCCGAACATTATATATGGAGTGCTTGTATTCCTCGGAAATCAGCCTATCTAGACGACTCGACGTGGAAGTGGATGTGGTGGGATGTTACCCAGTCAGTGGAGGATTTCGTCCTAGAGAGAGGGTTGGCCTTCAAGGTTGGCAGGATTCACACGGACAAATGGAAGTTGCTGGAGACCCTATATAATCGACTGGATGGACGCACGCAGGATTGGATGCGGAGGTGCCCCCACTACAATGGCCCTCTGAAGGTGGATGCCTGGTTGCGATCGTGCTGACGATGTCTCCTGCGTCTGAAGGTGCAACATTTTTTCTGGTTCACATTTCATTGACTGAATTTTTTATCTAGCAACTCCCATTCACGTTCCGAGATACAGTGATACTTGTTACATTTTGTCAGTGCCTCTGCCTAGACGTCTTTGGGATGCTAGAGTATCTGGAGACAGTACTCCCACCCGCTACTGGATCCTTCATTGATGCTATTGACCGTTGGATGGGGGCCTTCACAACGGACCCTGGAATCTGCCAGCACCTTTTCGAAGTCCGTATACTGGTCTGGTTGATTTGGAAACCGAATAATGTCCCCGAAGATATGCGAGTTTTGAAGGAAGTCGAGGTTACATGCCCGGATGACATAGTTACGAATCCCGAGAATGTTGAGGTCGGCCAAGTACTGAAATGGAACAGCAGATGGTGTTACCCCGGTGACGCTCGCCACCTGCACACTCGAGAGGGTGCAGTGATTGGGCTAGAGCAATTTGCACGCCCCTGGCCAGAGCCAAATGCACGAAGCAGCAGCAGCACTATGGCCTCCACGCCCACAAGTACAGGCGCTGCAGCCTCTAATCCCGCAAGTTCCAGCAGTGTAAATGCAAGTACAGGAGCCGTCAGGGTGGACAGGCCCAGGCAACGCACACGACCATGTAGGTATTCCATTCATACTATCTCAGAATGTTTAACCTTTCACTTAGATCCTCCTGCGGGATTGAAGCCCAGAGCCAAGCCATCCGTCACTCCGAATGCCGAACTGTGGGAAGACCTCGACGATCCTGCTATCCCGCCTGCTATGTCCGCGTGGCATGCTGCCCTTAAGGACATGAATAAAGACGCAAAGAGGGTTCACCCCAACGCCCCGAAGATAGCTTACTTTTTCCCTCACCCAGCCCTGTTTGTGAGGGGCGAGTCTTCTGATCGCAGGCAGAGATATTTGAGGAATTGGCTGGTCTCTCGAGCGGGTTGGATCACCCATTTATCTGCTTCAGATTCATCTCCCGTTACCCCCCGTTCCTGGCAGGATTTCCTCAACACGATTCCTGAGCAAATCTCAAGTACGTTTTCTGGCGACCAACTATGTGAAGCTGCCAACCTCTTCGGTCCCGAGCTCATCAGGGTCCAACACAACATACCCAGGCAAGTCCAATTCTGGGACATTTCAATTTCCCTCGCAGACCTTGCTAGTATGGATCGGTTGACGAAAAGTAAGATACTGTGGGATCTATACGAGCACAGCCACCTCCAACCTGCATGTGCGCTGCAGCTCTACTTCGGGCACCACTCTCCCTTTGAGGAATTCTGAGTGTGGTGAACCTGAGCCTTCTAGCGATCCCACTTTCCGTTGCCTAACAGACGGGCTACATGTTAGCCAAGATCCATTCTCATCACCATCTAGGAACTCATGCAAGAAAATGAAGCAATGGCAGCGGTGGTCACGCGATGTCATCCCTTCCCTCGTTCAACCATACCTCTCATATCGGTGACTCTCTGACCACTTCCAGAATCCTGTAGACTATGAGCCGCCGATGTGTAATTGCAGACTGTCTTGAAGGCTGAAAGTCACATGTATTCATTTCAATGGTGAGATTTATGTTGGCTGATGTCATTTTTCCCGCCTGACTGGCACATTGTTCGTGCTAGGCCTGCAACATGTGGATCTAATGGTTTGCTCATGTGTGCCTGCCGCCGTTCAACTTCTTTGGATGGGTTACTTCCCCTGTGCCCCACTAGGGCCGACCCTTGCTGTTAGTCTACAGCTTCTAAGCCTTGTCAGACAGCTCTTCATGTGGATGCCTCCAAACACCTCAGCATGGTGTGAGTCCTTTGAAGCATACCTTGCAGGCATGGGTTATAAGGTGGACACAAAGGTATGGGTCTCTTGAGTTTCATGTCATCATCCCAATGTTCCTTCCTTCTGGGGTATGCATCATAGTAATACTTGTAGTGCCTGTAGCATGGGTGACTGTTCTATGTAGGTAGTGTATTTAATAAATGACTGCCTAGTTCATGCTTTGTATGCTTGTGTGACTCATGTTTCTTGGGATTGCAGTAGTACTATATTGATAGGATAGAATGGCTGTTCATAATGTTTATGGGGATGTTGCCAACATATACTTTCATTATTATTGTCTGCCAAAGATGACTAATGCCACTCACAGGAAGGTATACGTAGGAGGTTTGGCAATGCATACCACTGGTATTGTATACTCGAGATATCCCTTGATGAACACATCCAGCAACAGCTGCAAAAATCTATAAGCCCCCCATCAGACATTCCCCTTGCAGATGCATCATCATCCCATTATTCCCCAGATAGTGATGTCTTCAGCTCAAAGATGAGGCCATCACAATACCTACAACAGTGTTGTCCTCTATGCTTTGGTGGTCACAACTGGCAGAGCAATAATAGTCAACAAAGGTATGTTGTTGGATGAATATAACATTAACAATTACTAAAATTCCTTTTTGTAGCCCTTCAGATGTGGATGCAATTGTTTGCATTGATCCTTGTTTCACTCAGAAGCGCAGGAGTGGACAGCCAGATGATCCTGTAAACCCTACAGCTACAGTTTTCCTTTCACCAGAAGACATTCAGGCCATGGAATGTGAGGTTGATGGATTGCGGAAGTCAAAGTCTGCAAATCAAAGGAGGAGTGGCCAGGCTTCAAGAAGAAATCATGGGGATGAGGGTGATGTATTTGAGGAGGGAATGAGGATAACAACATCAGTGCTAAAGGGTTGTAATGACTCCTTCACTGCAGCTGATGAGAGGCGTCAAAAAGTGAGGCTTAATCATATATTCTAACTTGATTGTCTTAATGGTTGTTCAGGCAAGTACCCAGTTCTTTTCAGATACTGGGGTCATGGCCCTACTCTGTCGCCATGATCGTGTTATTCACCTTGCAAACATGACTTCAGCTGGGGAGAAGCAGCACTATGCACTTGCCCTCATCAGATCACTTTTTGGCCATCTCCCAAGTAATTTTCGTGTTGGGTTGTTATATGACATAGGTTGTCAACTGGAGCAGAGCTGCAGGAAGTGGGGCTTTCTCAAATCATTTTTGCCTCGTATTTCTTTTGCCATCTCAGTGTTTCATGCCTTTGGACATCAGTGGGCATGCCAGCTTATCTATCACCCCCGTAAAAGAGAAGGATTTGGGCTGTCTGATGGGGAGGGTTGTGAGCGTTTTTGGAGTTCAATCAAAGGACTGATACCATCTCTTCGTGTTTCTGGGGTATGGGTACAGCTTCCTATATGTGTTCTAGGCTAATGTTATATTTAGTATCATCAGCGACTCTTTGTCATTGACTTCCAGGTGCATCATCTTGACATGAAGAGCCTCAATGGTCTTGGCCAGTGGCTTTTGCGCCACTGGAATCATTGTCAAGAAAAGAAGGCTTCTGCAAGCAAAGGCCTAAGGAGATGTGGAGTAGATATCCCAACTCTCCAAGCAGAATGGGATGCCCAAATTGCTGCACAGACAAAGCCAACCCCTAGTAAGCTGCTTGTATAAATAACAATGGATAATTTCCCTCACTCACCACAAAATTAGGACACACCTCAAAGTCTGTTGAAAATATAGTGTTGCAGGTCATGGAAACTCAGAAGTCATTGGAAATTTATGAAGCAAAGCTAGTAGTGCTGGAGCAGGATCTGCTCCATGGGGTACCTGATATGATAAACCTGAATATACAAATCACAGAGTGTCATAAAAAGGTTATGAATTTCAAGCAAGCATTGCAGAGGCAGAGGTCAACTCTTGGGTTGAATGGGCCTGCAGACCTGGCTAGAATTCAGAATAGTTCTTACCTTCAAGTCAGTTCCATATTATTGCCACCATTGACAGGGAATCTAATTAAGAGCTTCATAGCTTCGCATGCATGCATTAGCAATCAAGAAACGTATCTGAGATCATCTGCGTCAACGAAAGTTTGAGTTGGAGAGACTGGAACAGTCATATCGGCACACAGTCAGTGGTAAGAGATCCTCATTAATGAATATCCTTGCATTTGACCTGTCTTCAAGAACAAAGACTGCAATACCACACAGAAGCATCTGTTAAGTGGTGAGAACCAGGAATAGTCAAGCTTGCTAGTAGCTACAATAATTTGTGCCTGCAAATGGTAGGCCTGATACACAAAGGGAAAGCTCCTCAAGGGTCCATTGCACCACTCCTGATTCCAAGAGATTCATTATTCAAACTGGATGTGGATGATGATATATGGCAGGATGTTGGTCTTGGGGATGATGCAGATGGTGTATTACCTGCATGGTTAGCTGATGACAAGGTTCGCTCAGGGATCAGGTCACTCCTTGAGCTAAGGAGATGTGAAGAAGAGGAAAGGCATTTATTGAAGGAAAAACAAGCCTTGGTGCTGTGGTTTTCTGAACAGTGGGCTTGCATGCAGAGGCTATGGAGGATGCAGGTGAGAAAGACTTGTCTTTGCATTCCTATAGCTAACATCAAATGTAGATGATGATCTGGCATATGAACTTAACTGTAGATTATCTAAACTGGCAGGGCTTTGCCTCATGTGGCAGAAGCAACTAAGTGACTTTCCTGGGGCTGCTTATGAGAACTGGGGTCTAAGTAATGAAGATCTGCATAGCATGGTTCAAGTTCCTCGTTTGATGTGTGTTGATGCAGATGATGGGGAGAGGCTGGATGGCTTTGAGTCAGAGGGGGAAGGGGAGGATGATACAGTGCTGGATGATGAGTTGTTATATGTTGCTGAAGAGTTTGCCCTGGCAGATGAATATCACCAACACAATGATATGTCATTGGCAGAATTGTCTTGGGGAGATGAAATGGACAGTGATCTATTAGGTATGGATCCACCATCATCACCAAGTAAAAGAGCTCGTAGATAAAATAATGTTTGTCATATATTGTAATGTATGAAATGTGTTAAAAGGAAGAATTTGTGTGATGATATTGGTCACCTTCATTATGGGGGTGGGATGGTCCATGATAGCCTCATAGGCTGGTATGGGACATCCCTTCCACCTTCATAAGGGGGGGAGATGACCTGTCATAGCCTCACAAGCTGGCATGAGACATCCCTTTCACCATCAGGAGGGCAGATGGGATGTCCCATCATAGCTTAAGAGGCTTCCAGGGGAAATCACTTTCACCTTCATGAGGGGGAGTGGGATGTCCCATCAGAGCCTCAGAGGCTTCCATGGGACATCCCTGTCACCATCATAAGGGCAGGTGGGATGTCCCATCATAGCCTCATGGGCTGCCATGGGAGATCCCTTTCACATTCATAAGGGCAGGTGGGATGGCCCACCATAGCCTCATAGGCTGCCATGGGACATCCCTGTCACTAGCATAAGGGCAGGTGGGATGTCCCATCATAGCCTCATAGGCTGCCATGGGACATCCCTTTCACCTTCATAAGGGGAGGAGGGATGTCCCATCATAGCCTGTGAGGCTGCCATGGGACATCCCTTTCACCTTCATATGGGGAGGTGGGATGTCCCATCATAGCCTGTGAGGCTGCCATGGGACATCCCTTTGACCTTCATAAGGGGAGGAGGGATGTCCCATCATAGCCTGTGAGGCTGCCATGGGACATCCCTTTCACCTTCATAAGTGGGGGTGGGATGTCCCATTGTTGCCTCTCAAGCTGTCATGGGTCAGCCTCAGATTGAGTTCATGTGGTGAAGATGAATGTTCAGTGTAGTGGACACACCCAATGGAAGGCTCATGCTTATGACAAGTGCAATGAGAATAATATTTAGAAGTGAAGCCAAGACATGTTCCCACTGCTGGGTGAGGAATACATCAAAACCATCATCTTGTGGGTGGTTGGTATGCCATTTTGTGACCCACCCACTATCTACCATAGTACTGTACTTTCAATATTTGGTTTGATGTGTTCAAAACTACATAGAATGTCTGTCTGTTATTTCCTCAATGCTTGGGCACAAATCAGCATGTAATCTCATGACCAGTGCTAACATGCAGTTTAATTTCTAATAACCCCTGATTTGAATATGAGAAATCAGGTGTTTATGAATTTCTGGTGATAATTGTGACTGGTTTTCACATGCATTGACAGGTCTGGTTGTATAACATTCTCTAAATACCTTTCTCATAACAGTATCAGCACAACCATTGTTGATGATAACATCCAGCACCATGATTATTTCTTGAGATGTCAAAGTTGCACACCCAGTTCCACCTGGATGGTATGTATAGTGGAATTGGGGTAGATATGACATTCCAATCATACTCTAATATGACATCTGGAAGTGCTTCTTTCTTGGGCCTCAACTGTGACAACATATGGACCACACTGCCCAGCACACAATGCTGAATGAGCACTGACAAAGCATAATTCTTTTTACTCTATTATATTCACATCTGTGTCATAGGGCAGGCACAATGTTTCCTGTTCATGATAATTGTCTTATCTTGGATGAGTGAATTCCAGTGCTAATATATGGCAGCACTTTTTGGGTAAGGGACCCCAGACACCTGAGGCAATTATGGGATGTCCCAAATTATTTTATTTAAATGCAAATCCCAGGGAAGGGCCAGTGGGAAATCCCATCATGGATGGGCCATCCCGGGGCCTGGAATCATGCTTTGCCCTGGGAAATGGGTAGATGTCCCTGGGATGACCTTGGTCTAGGAGGCATTTAGCTTGAATGGTTTGGAGAAACTATTCAGCCTAAATGCTTACAGAAAAGGGTTACCTGAAGTGTCCAAAGCATCTCATGCCTCACCAGTGACACTTCTTCTTTCCATCTGTCCCTTCTTGCCCTTGCTTTGAGTCAGTTGATTCTGTAAACTGTACAACACTTTTAGTAAGATATATGGAATCAGAATACACTTACATTCTTCCATGAAGCCCCCAGCCTCCACATTCAACTGGCTCTTCTCACCATCTATCACCCAAAACCATGCCAGTTTACTGGTCCCCTGTCCAAACCTGTTCTCCTCTGTCACCTCCTTACTCACTGCAAGGTCCTCTGGCAAGATTTCTTGATACTTTTCTGCCATGTTATCATCAGGGTCCAGCCTGAGAATGGCCTGCCTGGCCCTTTGATAACTTCTGACATGCTTGTTTACCCTGGCTACCACCTTTTGGATTTCCTTCTTGCCAACTTGGGCAAGATCAGGCAGGACAATTTCAGCAATGGTGTTCCAGAAGTCCTCTGCATAGGTAATATCTCTGAGCCATTGCCTTACTGCTGGCTTTTTGAGAGAGGAACTTTCATAGACCTGGTCCTCCAATCTCTGTGGGTCAATCAGCCACCAAAAATATTCCTAGAGAACATGGGGGATTACCATATGAGCCTGCTGGAAAGTGGCTGGAGAATTCATGAGCCTGCCATGACCAAATTTCTCATTGCCATCCTCCTCTGGCACATGTTTATGGCCAAACCTCCTTTTAGATGGACCACCAGTCTTGGAACACTGCAGGAGGCCATCTTTCAAAGGGATATGGATCTCATTCAGATGTTCCTACTGATGAATCAATACAAGGTGATGGGGTGGAGGAGAGAGGATCACCACTCTTGCAGGGGGGATGATTCCAGGGAGATACCACACCAGCACCCTGCCATGGACATCCAAAGCAGTGGCAGGGTCAGAGATGTGCCCCCACTGGGGATCTAGGAAATATTTTGTCTTGTCTATGACATTTCTCATAGGTTCAGCAAACTGATCAATGTCCCATTCTGATACATCTTCCCCTAGACTTCAGGACATGGACTTTGATTTCCATCAATAAGGACTCACAAGGGTTGAGGATTGCATGGGAAATCACCAGGGCAGTCAGCTTCAGTTCCTGGTAGGAAATGGAAGCTGGGGGAAGGAAGTCCTCTGCCATATGCCTCTGGAGGTTGGTCAACTGGGACCTAACTCTGAGTCTATGATAGGGTGTCAAGCAGGGCCTCCATACACCAATGACACTGCTGGCATTACCTTGGCTTCTGGAGGTCATATCTCTGTATTACTGCAGTGCAGAGAGTCTGGAACCCCCAAGTACAGATGATAGGGTGTGATGCACCAAGGCAGAGAGGGCTTGATCAGTGGCTGAGGCAGCATTCATCATGGATTTTGAATCTGGGGTAATGACATATAGGCCCTGGTAAGACAGATGGCACACACAGCTAAAACTTTTAAGCTGGAAAACCTGGGGCAACTATAAGGAAGTGTGCCTGGGCCCTGACTTATTTAAGCACAAAATATAATTAGGGTTAGCATTAGAACCCTTAAACTTCAAAAAAAGACACCATATATGAAGCAGCTCAGTCACATTTCAAGACTAAGATACATGCAAAAGCCACTGTAGAGGGGACACCAGGGGTGATGCTAGGGGTCAGGGGCACTCCTGTGATGGAGTGGGGACAAGGTGCCAGGCATACAGGGTGCAGGGGGTCTGCACATAGACTTAGACTTAGACTCAAGCAACACAAACACCATCATCATAGCTTATCTAGTTGGGTGGTTCTGTGCCTGCCTCAGTTCTCACTATCCCTCACTGTGGCCACTCCACCTGGTGACAACAGCAAGCATTGAACTCATACAGATGAGATAGCTACTTGGAGAGGACTAGTGAGAAGAAGAGGTATGGACAATGTCAAGTCATCTGATAGTGGTATCTCCTCAGTTTCAACAAACCCATCAAACATGGGGGACACCTCCCCATCCACCCCACATCATCAAAACACATCAGCACCTTTGTTTTTACCTGGCCCAAGAAATCATCACAGCTCAAGTGGAGCAAAGTTGTTCCACATTATGATCTCAGAGCAGTGATATTCACACTGACCCCATCTTCAAGACAGGCCTCTAGTGGCCTACAGTTGTATCTGTCACCAGCACAAGTGGGAAATCAAGCACCACAGTATTCAAGACCACCATCACCATACCTTCCACTTTTGCATCCCACAGCCCAAACCCACATGCAAGCATCTAGACTAGCATCATGGTGCACAACTGAGACAGCATGAAAATGCTACCACTCTTTAAGCAGGGCTACATCAGCAAACCAGCTATTCCAATGCCAGCTTTCCAGTAATTCCAGACTTTACCAGACTTAGTGTAGTACACATCATTCCAGAGTTCCAGACCTTCTGTAGGCTTGAAGCACTGCACATACCATTCCAGAATTCCAGACCTTACCAGACATCTTGTACTACCACATTTTTCTAGAGTTCCAAGCAGTCCCAGAAATTCCAGATTCCCCAGAAAAACACTGCCAATCATTTGCAAATATATTGATCAAACTCTGCATGGCTACAAAGAACTTTGTCATGGCAGTAACAACTGAATGACCACTCCACAGCATCCATACATGGAAAACAGACAAGTTACAACTAGATATATAACATAGGGGAGGGAAGTGCTACCACAATTTCGGTTCTCTGTTAAGGGTGATATGACAAAGTCCTCACCTGCACTAGCAGTGTGAGCATCTGACTGTCACCTTGTACAAATACCCACTCCTAGTAATCACTTCAGGTAACCCTTTTCTGTAAGCATTTAGGCTGAATAGTTTCTCCAAACCATTCAAGCTAAATGCCTCTTGGACCAAGGTCATCCCAGGGACATCCATTCATGTCCCAGGGCAAAGCATGTTTCTAGGCACTGGGTTAGATGGGATTTCCCATGTTCCCTGCCCTGGGATTTGCAATAATTTGGGACATCCCATTGGTGCCTTAGGTGTCTGGGGTCCCTTTCCCAAACAGTGCAGCCATATTAGCATTACAAATCTTGTTTCTGAGGAGAACATTGCTATCATGATTCTATATGTTTTTGTAAACATGGTTAGGGTGAAACTAAGGTATTGGTAGGATATCATCCCACAACATGTCAATCTGTGCAAAGTTGGTGGTAGTATCATTTGTGCAGAATTACTATGATCAGAAAGTTTAATAGATATATATATAGAAAGTGCTATCTAAAGATAGATTGTATATGTTTTTGTAAACATGATAAGGGTGGAACTAGGGTGATAGTATGGTGTCTGGCCACTGATAGTCTATCTGTGCAAATATGGTGACAGTATTATTTGTGCAAAATGACTATGATCAGAAAATGTAATAGATATATATACAAAGTGGTATTTGTAAACATGATAATGGTGGAACTAGGGTGATAGTATGGTGTCTGACAACTGATAGTCCATCTGTGCAAATATGGTGACAGTGTGATTTGTGCAAAATGACTATGATCAGAAAATGTAATAGATATATAAATAGAAAGTGGTATCTAAAGATAGATTGGTGTTGTATTTTGCAAATTGTAGATCAAATATGGTGTCATACATCCCATAACAGCAATGACAGTCATGCTCACATATATATACCCAGGTACTATGACAGAGGAAAGGTGAGATCTGCACAAATCAATGATACACATGAATTGTGAAAACACCAATATATCACAATGAATGGAGGACATGTTCATGTGGAGTGTACAATATTGAGAAACTAACTAACTATGCAAATAAATATATAGATCAATTGAAATGGACCAGGCAAATGGTACCATTGGAGAGTGATAATCAGCAAATGTGCAGCAATATCCAATTGCACTCAACAACACATGAGAATGTTCTGACCATGATATAGAGAAGTGTGATGGATGTGACTTATCACAACACCATATACATCAGCAAACACCTAAGTCACTGTACAGCACTGTACAGCTTCTGACAGCCCACTATGGATAGGTCCCCTTTTGTACAGTACTACCACAGCCATATACAGTCCCATACCAGTCCCATACACTACCATTGTGTGATACTACATCTTCAAAATCTTGCCACTGTACAACCCAATACAGCCCTTACACTCTGTATCCAGCTTACAGTGATGGATGTGCTCTTTGGATGTACCCCTATCCTTCCTGGTCATGACTGGTCATGACCTGTGGCTGTGCACATCTGTTAGTATACATGTATGTTCACTTATGCCTGGTCATGACCAGTGGCTGTGCACACACAGAGTGCACATCACCCAGAGTGTTGCTTAGTCAGTAAGGACAAGGTGGTGGAAAAATGAGAGGCAAACAATGACAAACAAAGATAGTATACATGTATACTAAATGAGTGACAGTGACATATGAGTGACAGCAAAACACAAGACAAAGAGACAAGTGTGAAAGACATGGGAGAAAGACCAGTCAAAAAAACAAGCCGTAGACAGACAAGTGACCCCCCAGCAAAAAAAAGCAGAGACAAACAGTGAGTGACTGGCAACAACAACAACAGAGAAACAGAGACAAGTTTGACCCCCCCCCCACACACAGTAACAAGAAAATGACCCCCCCCCCCACTGCAGACACTGAGTGAAGAGTGACACCCCCACCACAGTGACAGAGACAGAGAGAGCAAAGACAGTAACCCCCCCACAGACACCCCCACAGACACAGACACAAAGTGAGGAGTGACACAGAGTGACATAGACAAAGTAAGCAGTGACAGTGACAGTGCCACATATACAGTAACAGAGACAGACACAATAGAGACAAGAGTGACCCCCCAGACAAAAAAAAAAGAGGCAGAGAGTGAGAGTAACCCCCCCAAAAAAAACACAGTGATGACACACCCCCAGAGCCAGAAACAGTGAGAGAGACAGACATAGCAAAAACAGAGTAACCCCCCATACACAGTGGAAGGCACAGGCACAGACACCCCCAGGAAAAAAAGTAGCAGAGAGTGACCCCCCAGGGACAGTGACAGTGACAGACACAGACACAGAGTCAACAGTGATGATACCCCCCCCCCAGACACAGTGACAAAAAAAAAGAGGCAGAGAGTGAGCATGACAGACAGAGTGACAAGTGACAACCCCCCCCCACATGGACACAGTAGAGACAGAGTAACCCCCACAGACAAAAAAAAGAGGCAGAGACCTAATAATCTTACCTCGGCCACAGACCTCTGCAGCCAGAAGTGTCTCTGTGCAAGTTTCTAACCACCTCCCCCCACAACCAGTCCTCTTGGCACCAGAGCCTCTGGTATAATGTGATGTCACGATGTCTCTGTGACATCTCTGAGTGACATCTCTGCAATGTCTCTGGGTGACATCTCTTGGTGATGTCTCTGCAACAACTCTGGGTGATGTCTCTTGGTGACATCTCTATAGTGTTGCCATGACTCGGCTTGACTCGGCTTGACTCGGCATGACCTGGTTTCCCACAACTAAGTGAGGAACTCGACTTTCAGCAACCTGACTTCTCATAAATCCTGATGTAGGGAGAGAGTACTCCCTAGTAGGATATTGAGTGGTAAGACAGTGGTTGAGGGTTGGTTTGATTTTTCTAAGGGGCTTGATCCCCATTTTGTACCTTGGGTTGGGACTTAGGTGCAAGGTGAGTGGCTGATTAGTAAGTGAGGTTGGACTTGGACTCGAGTTTGTAGTAGTTAGACAACAATCACCACTATTGAGGCTGGAGAGCACAGGCTGGTGCAACCAGTCTGTGACAGTCTCTTCTGTTTTCTGCCCTTGAGAGTGAGGTCAGGACAGCTCTAGGGGAGTCCTAGAGTGGTGGGGATTGAGCAGAGTTTTAGTTGGTTTTGCAGCTGAGTGTTCCCTGTTCTTTTTCTTTTCATTCTATCTACTAGTTCCTCTCTCCAGCAGGGTCCCTATTGGTCAAACTACCCTTCAGACCCCATTTCCCCTTACATTTCTTAGTGATCTCTACACCAACTTGACTAAGTCTGGTTAGTCGATGCAACCAGTTAAAGTCACAGGTGAGCCCAAACTGACTTTGAGTTGACCATTGTCAGCTTGAAGTCGACTCCACAGCATATCGTGGCAGCTTCATATCTAGAAATCCCATAGAGCATACTGAGTTGATATGGGGTCACTTTCATTGCTCAAGGTTTCTTTTATTGTATTTTATTTCCTCTCCTTATAAATGTTTTGTTCTATCCATCCCTCTCGTAAATTGGGATTCAAGTTCTACTCGACAAGACCTTCTCAACGGTATATTTTTCATCATAATTGCCTCAGTGTATCCAGAGATATACCCCATCTTCTGGAGAAAGGTTCTGTAGGACAAAATTTGGAATATCTCAGGATTGGGTGCGCCGTTTTCTCCGGTTCCTTGTTCTCCCAACTCTACTTGCACGTCCCTATCACCACCTGAAGTTTCATAGAATTCCACCTAGCGGTTCCTCACCAATGCCATGCTGCCCTCCTCCCCCCTGACTGTGGTTTGACCATAGCTCTTGCAATTCTTGACCGAATCGCTCGATTTCCCAGACGTGACTCTACTGGACGACATCTACCAGACGATATACAAGACCTAGCACACGCATTCATGGTTCTAGAGTTATTTGTGCTTTTGTGTCAGAACAGGGTAGGGAGATCAGGATCCTGTATCTCGCTTGTTTTCGTGCCGGGCCTCTCGCTTTCTCGCATGGTGGTTCTACTTGTTCACAGCTACCTGGTGATACCTTTTTCATGGTGATGCACTCATTGGTTGTGGAGATATGGGAGTTTTTCATGTACAGAGGAGTAGGAGATGGCCTTGCGAATATCTTGGGGACGGGTGTGCCATTTTTCCTGTTTCCTCATTCTCCTAACTCTCCATGCACCTCTCTACCACCTCCCTGAGCTTTGTAGAATTCTGCCCAGTGGTTCCTCACCAATGCAATGCTGCCCTCCTACTCCCCTACTGTACTTGGCACCTAACTCATGCAATTCTGTACTGAATCATTCACTTTTTTCATACATGAATCTGCTGGATGAAGCCTACCAGACACTATGTGAGATGTCATGCATGCATTCGCAGTTCCAGAGTTATTTGAATTTTTGCATCTAAGCAGGGTGGGGAGGTCAGGATCATGTATCTCACTCATTTTTGTGCCATTGTAGGGAGTCCCTACTCCCTAAGGCTGCAGAACATCCTAGGTGGCCTTCCTCAGTCTCATCAGTCGCTTGTCATACATCTCTCTCTGTAGTCACAGCATCACTTCAGCAAAACACCGCCACATGTCCTAATGTCACACCTCTCGTCACATCCTTCATACATCACATGCTCCCATCTCCACCAGCAACATTGCCACCACCCTTCAAGTACCATAATAGCACCAAGCCTGTCACCCACTTAGTAACACCACCCACTGCATCCCAGACTTGTTGAAGAAATCACTGCCTCCCCCTACAATGTACACTTGCTACCCAGGCATGTTGTCTGTACGCTTTCCACTTTTACTTACCTTCATTTTATGGACTTTACTTGTTCTACCTTCATCTATGTCACTGCGGCACATGTGATTTTCCATACATCAGCCTTTGTCTTTTCTCTTATTACTTTTGACATATGACAGATCCAAAATATTCCAATTTTACCTTAGAAACCACTGTCCCTACAATACAAAAGTCCAACATACTTAGAAAAATAAACCACCCATCTTTTGGAGTCACTATCTGTGTGTTTGAGAGTCTTCCTGAGTCCCCAGAGTTGTTTTCAGAGTATTTTTGAGTCTCCAGAGTGTTCCCCAGAATCCCCAGAGTCCTTCTTATTGTCTATTTGCCACCCTCGAGTTGTCCCATGCTAGAAAATCGCCACCAGTTCACAAATTCGGTCCTCCTGTGTCTACAAGGATTGTCCTATCATCTTCAAGAGTCTACAATTGTGGCCCTTCGAGTCCCAAGTCCCTACAAGCTTCTTCCCACTCAGAAAAATCCCTGTCACCTATCTAGGGTGGACTTTCGAGTTCTTCATCACCAACACTTCCCAGTCACCAAGAAAAATCCTCCTTTGCCCTCAAGGCCTCCCTATCCTTCTCCTTCCAACACAGCACCCCTTGGGATGAGCCTAGGTCTAACCTACAGCTTTCCCCACTTTCCCCTTGCACTCTCACAAGAAGAATTTCCCACACTGTGCCTCTCGCTTTTTTGCATGATGGTACTGCTCATTCACACCTATCTTGTGATGACTTTTCATGGCAATGTGCTCAGTGGCTGGGGAGATATGTGTGTTTTTCATGTATGGAGGGGTGGGAGACAACTTGGCAGATATCTCAGCACTGGATGCACTGATCAGTGGGACTGGCTGTGTGGATTTGGTCAGTTGTTTTTTCCACATTTTTCCACAATTCCCTCTACCATTTCCTTTGGTTTCATGTTGATTGCATCAGCAGTTATCAGTTGGCAACTGTCCTCCTCTATGCTGTACACAGCTTCAAACAAAATATGGAATATTTTGGGAACAGCAAAGAGTGTGATGATGAAATTGGTATCATTTTGAAGCTATAACCTAGTAGTATGATTCTGTAAAGTGGTGATATCCACAGTCAAAAAATGGTGGAGATACAGCCCATCTGATGAGGTGCTTGTGCATGGAATTTTCTGTGTACTAAGGATAAGGGGCCATAGCCATGCCCTGACTCGTACTCATGCCATGCCTGAACCCCCAACAGGTACCTGGTCATCACTATAATGTGTGCAACAGTAGTTTATAGTATAACAGACTTCAGCTTGAGTGATAGCCTACAATCCCTACCAGTCAGCTGACTCTGAGTCAGAAGTCATGACTAGCCAAGCCGATTGAGTCAGCTATCATAATTATGGCTCGACTTCATGCAGTCCAGCTAAGTCACATGCTTGGCTATGAGCCAGAGTCACAGCAACACTACATCTCTTGGTGATGTCTCTGCAATGTCTCTGCAATGTCTCTGGGTGACATTTCTTGGTGAGGTCTCTGCAACATCTCTGGGTGACATCTCTTGGTGATGTCACTGTGATGTCTCTAGCCACTCTGCACAACTCATCAATGACTTATGCAGACACTATGCAAATGACAAGAGTAATAACACAGTAAGCATGTCATACTATGCAAGGAGTAATGTCAGTGCAACATCCCTAGCTGGGTGACATCTTTCAGAGACATCACTCTGCACAACTCATCAATGAAGTGTGCCAGAGACTGGTGACATCTCTGTGGTGCCTTTTAGAGACATCACTCTGCACAACTCATCAATGAAGTGTGCCAGGGACTGGTGACATCTCTATGACATATTTCAGAGACATCACTCTGCACAACTCATTGATGAAGTGTGCCAGAAACTGGTGACATCTCTGCAACATCTTTCAGTGATGTCAGTGACTGTGCTGCCACTGGTCATGTCACAGTACCATCTCTTGGTGACTAATTGCAAGTGGTGATGTCTCTCAGTGATGTATTTCTGCATAACTCACTGATGAATTGTGCAAGGTCTGCTTACCCACATTCCAGGAAGAAGTAAATCAATGTACAAATAGCATGGCTTGAGAAATTATTACCAAAATGGTATGGAAACCTTAATAATGGTACTATACAGTTGTAAACACAATGTGTGGGAAAGTTTTGCAATTACCTCTTGACTTTCAACCACCATCATCACTATCTAACACCATGCCTCCCTAATCTTTCTGTGACATCTTTTGGTGACATCTCTGCAACATCTTTGCAATGTCTCTTGGTGATTCTCTGCACAACTCATTGATGAGTTATGCAGACATGAGTAATGAAGCCACCATCTCAGCAAGGCAAGTGTTGTTTTACAATATGTGGAAGTGTGCCACTCAGTAGAACATGTCACTGAGTTGTACTGCAAGACAAGGTAAGCATAACTCATTGATGAGTTATGCAAGGAGTAATGTCATTGCAACATCCCTGGGTGGGTGACATCATTCAGAGACATCACTCTCCACAACTCATCAATGAAGTGTGCCAGGGTCTGGTGACATCACTCTGCACAACTCATCAATGAAGTATGCCAGGGACTGGTGACATCTCTGTGATGTCTTTTAGAGATATCACTCTGCACAACTCATCAATGAATTGTGCAAGGTCTACTTACACACATTCCAGGAACAAGTAAATCAATGTACAAAATGTATAGCCTGAGAAAATATTACCAAAAATGGTATAGAAACCTTAATGATGGTACTATAGTGTTAAACACAATGTGTGGGAAAGTTTTGCAATTACCTCTTGACTTTCAACCACCATCATCACTATCTAACACCATGCCTTGTATTTGCAAGGAGTGTGGCCTTCAGTTTGACACCAGGGGCCTCCATGACTCACACTGGAAAAAGTGTGTCAAGTCTGTCACTTTTATTGCTCCTAATGGAGAAGATGTCACTGTCACATGTGACAAGAATGGTACCTTTGTGTGTTATTGCTCACATGACAAGTGTCCCAAGGAGCATGGCTTTGCCACTGTGGGTGCTTTGCAATAGTGTTGCTGCAGCTTGGCTTCGCTCAGCTTGGCTCAGTCATTGACAGCTAAACACACAGCTTAACTATGAGTTACATAACTACAGCTTAACACTGGCCTGGCTTGGCTCTGTCAGCTGGCTCACTGGTCAAGAGTCATTCCCTGAGATTGCAAGGCAGCAAATCCATTTGTGACTGCACCTTGGTTGCATGTCGTCTTTATGTGTTGTTATCCATTTGATGTTCTAACCATGGACTTCATGTCACTCATTTCTCAGTGCATACACATTGTGAAAGAAATAGAAAACAATGTCTTCGTCATCTCAATATTGTACTAATAGTCCAGGCTACTTCAAGGCAGAAGTGTACATTTACAACAGCATTGTACAATGTTATTGCAATGGGAGGGAGTCTGTGCAACACATTTCTGTGAACAAAGGCTACTGTTCATTAG
Organism: Pisolithus marmoratus; assembly: GCA_024613145.1. Lineage (NCBI taxonomy): Eukaryota > Fungi > Basidiomycota > Agaricomycetes > Boletales > Pisolithaceae > Pisolithus > Pisolithus marmoratus. The sequence continues at coordinate 141,624 of JANFAE010000214.1, forward strand.
CAAGTACTTCTGCCCCAGGCAATCAGATGAACTCACATTTGTGGTGTATTCTGCTTCTCACCATCATCATCACATTCTTGTGCCAGCGCAGTCATGATCACCCATGTTTCCTTTCTCACTGTAGTTAATGATGATGTCACAGGGAGGAGTGTTGCCTGAAGATAATCATAATCCAGTTTCTGGGTGAACAAAAGACTGCGAGCATATGAAAGGAGGGCAAACAGTGCCATCAGCACCTCAAGAGGGCATCTGATTTGGAGTGATTCCTTCGACTTCTGAATAGAGGTGGGCGGTAAACAACATCGACCACACTGAGTCAGCCATGGCAATGATCCACTATGGAGAAACATGAGTGTATATGCGAGAGCCTTGAGGTCATCTCTCTGGCTTAATTCACACCCAAGGTGACTGTTGACAGATGTAAAAGCAAGTGTACTGATTAATCGACAGTGTTCTTGTATTGGAATGTGAATGCTGTAGGCGCAGCAAAGCCCCATCCAAGAGAATAGAGGGAGATTGAGGGTTTGAGGGGAGTTCAAAGGTCTGGAAAAGTAGATGTGAGGTTTCGAGAGGTAGTGGGTGAGCTCGAGGGGGCTCTAGCAGATCAGGGGAAGGTGGTCAAGAGTGGGCACGAGGGGATTGAGAGGTGTGGGGAGGGATTTGAGGTCACGAGGGTGTGTTTGGGACTTAGGAGCGAGAGGAGTGGCGGAAGTTGCCAGGTGCTGACTAAGCCCATGCAGACAGTCAGGCAGGTGTGGAACATGAGGGATACTACTCACTGCAAGCATTTCACAATTTTTCTTGAGAAAACATGCTGAAAAAATTGAAGAAAGAGATACTCTTTTTTGACACATGTTTTCAAAGAGAAAAGGCAATAATAACACTCTGTTTTCTTTGCATGATTTACTAAAAAACATTGATTGATGCTAATACCCATTAGTGAAGATCCTAATGGGCATTACCATTAATTCATGTTTTTTGGCAGAAAAGACAAAGAAAACATTACATTATATTTGCCTTTTTTCTTTGAAAATGGCTGAAATAAAAGAGTATCTCTTTTTTCAATTTTTTCAGCATATTTTGGCATGAAAAATTGTGAAATGCTTGCAGTGACTTTTACCACCCGCTTTGTGCATTGTTGTAAGGGCTTGAACAGGAGCAAGATTCTCTCTGGTTACTCTCTTACTTATCTGAGGGAGATTCATCCTAAGTGCCAGTACTAAGTCCTAGAAGCCCTTTTTGGGATGAACACTCAGCTTGCACTTCCTTCGTCAATCTGCCCTCGTTCAGGGTGTCTTTCTATCTCATCTCTACAACATGCAATGAAGGATTGTGGTACTGCTTCACGATGCCGAAGTCAATAAGAAAGGCAGTATCCCTAGACTTGCCAGTCCCCATGAGAATATTCTGAGGCTTGATGTCATGGTGAATGAAGTTTCGAGAGTGGATATACTCCAGGCGTGATATCTACATAATTGTCAATCAGCTGAATCAACAAGGGAGAGTCAGTATGAGAGTTGTTAAAAGGACTAACCATTTGTAGTCCCAGTTGAGCAACATGACCCAGTGCGAGTCCACCATCAGGGGATGCTTGAGTTATCTCGTCTAAAGATGGTCTGAGGTAGTCCAGAACCATGACCTGATATGATCCCTCCCTGCCAAACCAGAGAGGTTGGGGCAAGCCAGTACCACCTTGCAGCTGACTGAGAACCATGTATTCGTGTTCCAAGTGAGATGCAGCCTTTTCGACAGCGAGTTCCAACTTAATTGCAACGACTTGCTTGGTAATGATGTCCCGAGCATGGTATACCATGGCTGACATTTTTTTGTCATTTAGTTGTCCAGTTCTGTACACTCATTCACTCACCATATGATCCAGTGCCCAACATCTCTTCCAGCATATATCTGCCATCAACATGGACCACCTTCATCTTCTAATGTTTTTAATTCCAGGGATATTTTTGTTGAGCCTCTAACAATTGAAGTTGGAACTTGTACTTGCAAGTAAGTCACTGTCCATGGAACTTCAGCCTCAGACCTGGCACACTTTTCACACCACATTAAACTCCCTTCAACAAGTCCTACCATGCCAATGGAGTTCCAACCTCCAAAATTTGGATTACAAATGTCATGAGTGACAATTCCCATATTCCCTCTAGGCAACAGCCTATCAAACCTTTTCTGTGATGACACATTACAAGGGATTTCATTTTTACCTGATGGCCAGCCACCGAGCACCTCCCAGGTTCTGAGGTTCCATTTGCTCGGGTTTGACCATATCTTGATTCTTGATGGCCAATGCATTGGCCAGCTGGAGGCAGCAAGAACCTGTAAAATGCTCTTGAGGGAGGTCATTGCATCCTGTGAAGCCATCCATCACACTGACATGTTTACTGTGGTCGCAGGTCACCAATTCTTTTACTCTCACCCTAGTTTTACTCCTGTGGACAAACCAGTGCCAGTTACCTCGAGTACTACTGGTCCTGTTAAGTCTTCCCTTTTGCAAAAGCTTTGCAAATGTGTCATCCAAGATCCCTCAGTAGGCAAGGGTCCAACTGCCCAGTGACCTCAAGGCAGGTATGCCCAAGCAGTTGCCTTGCTGCCCACACCCACTTCGCAATCTTTGTTACAATCTAGTTTGTATATACACATCGCTGTCAGGGTTCAAACTTACCCCATCTAGAGTCATTCAATGACATCCTCAAACACCTCATATCACCGGAAGTCGATGCAAGTGCCACTGATGCTGAGATTATGGTAAGACATTTTAATGTGTCAGGGATTTTATCGCTGACATTTATTCCTAACAGTCATTCAATGGAGTTACTGCACAGGAATTCGAAGCTATCTCGCATATTGTACAGGAGTCACCCCTTTTCCCAATGAAACCAAAGTCAGTAACTGTTGTAATTTGTGGTCATTTTACAAACTATGGCGACAGGTTAATTCATGACCCTCAACTGAGTGTCATCATCATGGAGTGGCTGAAAGCAACACATGAAGTTCCCCTGACTGACTTTAGGGACAAACTCAACTCTGCAGTGCAGAATCTCCCCTTTGATAGGTGGCTGCTTCAAGTTGCACTCGAGACAAACTTCTCGATTCAGTCATCACAAACCAGATTCTCTGGGATCCCTGATCTTAGTCTCACCCTCATGTCTATGACTTCCTCTGTGTGAGTCCCTGGTTCTTGATATCTTCAAGTCCTGGCTATAGTAGAATGTGTGTTCTCACAGAACCTGGATTTGTTAAAGGACAAAGTTAGGAAGGAGATTGCTGTGTACCCAGAGGTCGTCCTTGTCATTATGATTCTCATCAAGGAGGCTCCAAATTACCATTCTCCTGCAGAAGGCTCAGCAGCTTGGAACCAGTTTCCTAAACAGAACTGGTTAGATGAAGAAGCTTTTCTTAGCCTTAAACATTCTGACATCAATTCTGACAAGTGTGACCATCCCCATGGGGCAAATTTCACTCTCAAGCCTGTCATAGTCACCAAACACTGTTGGTGTAACATTACCTCAGCCAAGTATTGCATATGGGTGAAGAATGACATTGATCAGAGAATTGATATTGATGAGCATGAGATGACTAGTGGTGTAAGTAACACATTTCATTTTTTGATGCTACTATCTAACATGATATTCCCATCTAGACTGTATACCTGGTGATTCAAAGAATCTTCAGGCCAATGCTGATATGCATGCATTGGAGAAAGCTGAAATATCACTCACCATCGATTGGGGTGTAATTCAACAGGTGCTGCAGCCTGCAGGCAACCTCATGGCCTCCAGCTGTTACCATGCATGGTATAAGTCTCTTCATGGAACCAAATGTACTCATTCCAAAGACAAGTTCAAAGACAAGAGAGATGACTCCAGCACATCCACTGACTCTCCCACTCCCCTCACTCACATTAGAAGTTCCCCTATCCATACTCGTCCAGCTGGGCATTCTCAGAAAGCTGCGAGATTTATGTGAGGGCCCCACTCTCTTTTCTCATACTATCACCACCTATTTTATTTTACACAGGAATCATTTGAGGTTCACAATACTTCACATTGTGGCATTTCTTTTGATCCCACACTTATGTTTTTCGATTATGTGTGCTCCACCAATATTTGTCATCATCTGAACTTACTACAATAATGAAATATCTTTCCAGTTCACAAACACATGAGGCAAGAGCTGGGTGTGCATAAATATAGACCTTCCATGAAGTCCCTGCATTACAAGTCTCATTTCTCCTCTCTCGAAACATACTCATCCACAACCTAGCAGTCAATGCCATGACGTCACTGCCAGCGAGCAACCCAACAAGTTCCTCTTGGTGCACAAGATGCACCCACAGTTCTTGAAGCCACTGCTGTGGTGCCCTTGCCTACTCCTGGTACCAGTTGTCCTATCCATAACCACTGCTTGCCTCGCCACTATCATGATGATGTTGCTGGAACTGCCCAGGATAGCGATGAAGGAGAGAATATCAATATCCATGTCAACTCTGATGGTAGTTCTGAAGGATCACAGTCAACACAACATTGAGGATTTACAAATACCACAACTACTGCTGTCAATATGTCGACCACAGACCCAGTTGCTACCTGGCCATCAGGTCCACACCACTTGACTCAGCAGAAGGCCAAGAATGACATGTATGATATCCACCACTTTTTCAAAAAGGAAGAGGAGTATGCTTTGTGTCTCCCATGTGTGTAAGTTCTTTGCTCATTAATGATTGATTTCACTGATGCAGGGATAATCCAGGACTCCATCTTCTAAGGGAGGCGGAGGGCTATCTGTCGATGACTCTTATTTCAGTGGGAAAACCTCCAATACTATGCTTCATAATCACTTAGAGTCAGTGCACACACTTCTCTACATCAACAAGCTTGAAGAGGAGGGGTGGCTGGTGCAGTCAAAACTACTTAAGGCCACCTTCTCATCTGGATACACATTCAATACCCTCAGAGCTGCACTTGCCCTCCCCGATGTAACAATTGACAATCTTCCACCTCCACCACCCCCCAAAGTCGGTGACTGCATTCCATCTAACCTTGGGTCACTACCCAGGGCAGACATCAGTGATGGCATACTGGAGTTCTCACTCAAGGCTCTGCATGACTATTTAGTGAGGTTTATTGTCACTGATGACCAAGTGCATACCACTTGTTATTAACTTGTTCTTCATCACACCAATTATTGTTTGGTACACCTCTTGAACCAGGCCATCTGTGTAGTGGAATGTCCAGAATTCCAGAGGCTTCTTCTACTGCTATGCAAAGACCTCAAAGATTCAGATATTCCTCACTGTACGAAGACACAGGAGCTTGTTCTCGAAGCCTGGAGAGATTATTGAAATAGAGGTTCATCAGTGAAACGTTGCCTTAAATTTGTGAAATGTGGGTCTGCTTTGACTGCAAACAGGTCATTTGTGATTCCTCTGGACAACTCCCAGTCCTCATTGACCATCCACATACTGCCATCTTCTGCCATTCTTGGTGTGTCCATGTACACTGGGCTCAGCGCATCTGCTGCCACATTGGTTTTTCCCGGTCTATGCCACATGTCTATGATCTGGTATGCTGCTATACCATCTCTCCACCGTGCATGCACCAGTGACAGCTTGTCGTTACACAGGGTGTCCCTTAGCGCTATACAATCTGTTTCTATTTCCACTGGGAAGCCCCATATGGTGTCGCTGAAGTGGTCCATTCCGAACTTTAGTGCTGCGAATTCCAGGACGTACGGTTTGTACTGCTCCCCCATGGTTGACGTTCGTTTAGACACGAACCCAATTGGGTGGACTGTCATGACCTGTTCTCCATTCACCAAGGTGGTAGTGTACTTCTGGGACAGTACTGCTCCAAATCCATCCTTGCAACCATCCATTGTTAGTATGAATGGTGTCCCATCAAACCTGGGTGCTCGCAACACTGGCTCTGAGGTTAGCACCTGTTTCAGCCTCATGAATGCCCTTGTTTGCCGTGGCATCCAGTACCATTCCAACAGCCTGTCCCTCAAGTATTGCTTATACCTCCTCTTGTTCGTTTTCGTGTCCAGTCCCGGTAAGTCCAGGTTTCTTTGCAGGTCAGTTAACGGTGCCGCTATGCGTGCATAATCTTTGATGAGAGACCTGAAGTAGCCTGTGAGTCCTAGGAACCACATCAGTTCTAACAATGATTTGGGCACTGGCCACTTAGCGATGGCCTCCAGTTTCGCCATGTCTGGTTTTATGCCCTCTTTCCCGACCCTTGCACCTCTGAAAACCACCTCTGACATGAACAGCTGCATTTTTTGCAGCAACAACGATACATCTCCTTCCCTGCATGTCTGCAGGAAGAGGTGAAGCCGGTCCAGTAGGTCATCGAATTTGTCTCCTGCTATCCCATTGTCATCTATGAATGTTTCTAGGCCTATTCATACTGCTAAGCCTTTGAATGCGGCCGCTGTCATATCTGCAAAGCAAGATGGTGCGCCCAGCAAGCCCATTGGCATCCGTTGGTAGCACTGGTATCCTCTGCCCTCTGTGTAGATGCACAGGTACAGTTGGTCTTCCTTTTCCACCTCAATAGCATAGAACCCCGACACTAGGTCCATTACACATACATACTGATGTCCCGCTAGGCATTGCTGTTTCGCCTGTATGTCGCCCTGCGGCATTGGTGCTACCTCTGTTACCTTGTTGAGGTCATGGAAGTTTTGGCACACCCGCCATTTCGGCTTCCTCTCTTGACTGGCCACCTTCGCCTTTTCCCTTAGCAGCTCTATCTCTTCTCTTTGCCCCCCTTGGTCCTTGCCTTCTCCACTCTGCTCCTCTACTATTCTCCTGATCTCCTCCATGGTGAGTGCTGGCGCTCCGTGGGCCTTTTGGGCCAGAACCATTGGATGTACCGCCCTCACCTCATCTGACCTGATGTCTCGTAAGATCCCCGCTTTGTTGAAGTCCTCCAGGATTGGTAGGTACCACTCCTTTCATGCCTGGGTTAGTGGTTTTTGGCTGACCTTCAGCAAAAACTTGGCATCTTTTGGGATGTTGAGTCGAAACTTCATGAACGGTACCTGTCGAACCTCCTTGACAGACAGTGCAAATGTGTCTGCGAACTTGGCAACTTTGTCATGCACCCGTTTCAGTTTGTCCGGCGGTAGCGGTCCATATTTGACCACTTCTACAATCGCCTTTACTCTGGGTGGGTAGAACAGGCCCTCCTTTGTTAACCTTGTGAAGATGCCCTCAGACTGTTCCCCATTGCCTCCTCTGGTTTCACACCCTCTCATCATGTCGTTCCCTTCCTCTAGTGGTGCCTCTGCTTCGATGTGCTGCACGTCCACTTCTTCCCCTTCGCTCCCTTCCTCTGGCGCTTCCTGTGTCACATCATTGAGCACCACCCTCGTGGATAGCGCCTGTTCTGGTACTTCTCGTCCGACCCAATTCTGGATCTCTACATGGCCTTCTCCCATTGGTAGATGTATGATGTCCCTACCGTAGTCATGTACTGCCTCCAGTTGATCGAGCAGTGGTTTGCCCACGAGCATCTTCCATGATTTTCCACTTGGGAACACCTCGAACATCATTTGTACACTCATGCCCCCCCATTGCAGGGTGCCTGCCCATGTACCTATGGATGCAACCAGTGACCCATCCGCCATTTGTAATACCTGTTTAGATGGACTTAGCTTTTCTAGCCTGCTTTTCACTCTATCATATGCCCCCATGTCTATTGCATTGATCATTGCTCCATTGTCTACCACAGCTAGGAACCTGACCCGCTCTCCCTGTGGTCCTCCCAGGCTTGGTATGGCTAGGAACGGGCGGCTGACCTTCGGCCTAACCCACTGGCCCATCACATCCAGTGCATAGACATCAGTGACTGTATTTTCAAAATCCTGTACTTTACTTGTGAGCAACATGTGCTGTCCTTGCTCTACCTCACGCTCCTTTCCTCCAACGTCGACCTCTGCAGTATCCGACCCTAGCTCCACCGTAGGTGACCCTTCCCTCTTCTTCGGCTCCTGTACCTCTCTAGACGGACTGCTGTCTGGGGCTGTCATTGGTCCATCATTGTGTGCAGCCCCTAGAAGTTTCCCTCCACAGTCCAGTCCCACTGCTCCCCTTGCTGATCGTCTTGTTCTAAGTTCACTCCTTGCCACCCTTCTCCTGCTGCTACCATGTATATGTGTGGTATGTTCATTTCCACCTTGACATTGCCATGTTGGGGTACTGGCCACATGTATTGAACTGGGGTCGGGGCTGCTCTGAACTGCACTGTTCTCCTCAGCATGCTTGCTACCAGCTGGCGCCATCTCGTTTCATGGAGCCATAGAGTCTCCTTGGCTGAGCATGTATTTCCAATGTGCAGTGGTTCTGTAACCATTCCACAGCTGAAACACTCTCCAGACCCTGCCTCTGCCATGCCTGGCCTTAGAGGGTATGGGCGCTCTAGTGATGGCATAGTTTCTTCTCCAAATGCATGGTGCCAAGCTTGGATGTCCACTTTGTACACCCACCTGCCTGTTTCTGTGTCTGGGCGATGTGGTACCATTCTTGCCTTTTCCAAGATCTGCATCCTCATCCATGGAACTCTTGGAACCATCATACCCCTCATGGCTGCATTCGGTGTCACTCCCGCTCTGGTGTACTGGCCCAGGTAGCCTGGCTGAGTGACCTCCCCTTCTGTGCGCAGTACTGGCCGTGTCTGGTAGGCCTGGGCTGCATTTCATATCGTGAGTTGGCTAATTTGTTGGCGTAGGGCTGCCACTTCGTTCCTGAGTTCCTGCTCTCCCCTTTTTGCCTCCCTACTTCTCACCAGCTTTTTCACCTTGACCTTCCTCACTGCCTCTACAAACTCGTCCCAACTGTCGTACTCCTCTTCTAACTCGTGTCACAGACTTTGAGGGGTCCCTTCCACAGTGTATTCAATGAGTTTACCCTCCTTGTCCCCCATGCTCAGCACCAGCCTCATCACTTTCATTGCCCATAGAACATGGCCATAGTCTCCCCCTTCCTTACGCTCTATCCACGTTCCCACCTCTTCTTCTTTCAGTGTTAGGGCTCAGATGCATTCGCGTTGCTGAGCCTTCGTCCACTTTGGTCTCTTGGACGGTGGCCACCTCTTTAAGAACACCGCCTTGAGCATTGCCAGGTTCATCTTGTTGCTATATGGTAGGTCCATGAACCATTTGTCTGCATAGCTTCCTGCTGCAAGCTAAAGGCCAAACCGGTCCACCTTCATGTCCTCCGACCACATTGCCAGTAAGGACAGTTGGCATTCTGTGAACCAGTCTGCAGGTTCTTCTTTGCTGGAATAGTCCCCCCTGAACAGCAGAACAACCTTTGCCATTTCATTGACATTTATGATTTGGTATGGCATTATTCCTCCTGGGATTGCTTGGGCCAGTAGGTTGGTAGATTCTGGCACTTGAGGTCTATGCATTGGCATTTCTGCTTGCTCAACTTTTCGCTCTCTCTGCATGGTTGGGTCTCCAAAACGTGGGGGAAAGACTGCTGGCTGCAGGTAGTACTGCTGCATGTTTTGTGTTGTGTTCAAGCTTCTTCGTTTTCCTCTTCCTTCCAGCTGCGCTGCCATGCTACTACCTGGTCTGCATGGGGTGAATAGGTTTAACTCTTCTGTCCCCTCTTCCAGTGAGAACGAGACACTGCTCTCCATAGTACCCATTCCACTACCCTCTGGTTCTTCGGTTCTTTGTTTGCCAAGTCCACAAATTTTGGCTACTTCCTGTAACGTACTTGACTGTGGTAGATTTCTTTCTCCTGGGGTTCGCATTCCCCTCTCGTCACCAGATGGATATGCCAGAGTTGCACACACTGCTCTGTGCCCTATGCCAAATGTGGTAGACTGTACACTGCTTACTAAGCCCACTGCTGACCTCTCGTCTCTCCCCCAACCCAAGACCCCTGACACCCTGCTTGCCCCCCATCGACCTCTCGCTCTACTCCTCCCCATTACACCAGACATCCCACAAGATATGCAAGCATCTTGTATGACATGATTAATCAGCATCAGACACAAATGCTGCCACCAGAAAATCATCATCGCTTACCCCTCCATAACTAGACATCATCATCAAGTAGAATTCTGAGAATTGCATGAAGTCAGCATGCCAATAATGCACACCTGTGGTGTCGAACTGTGTCAACATTTCCCATACATACATAGTCTTGCCTCAGCAGCTCTCTCTGCTTCAAGGCATTCCCTTTGGATTGGGGAACCAATTTCACCTGCTGGTAATCAGACCCCTGTGCTTTCATTATCTTGAAGAGTTGGATAAGCCCCTCCATCAGCAATTCCATATAAATGTGCTTCATTTCATTCTGCAAGATGTGCAGGGCCAGAGATTTGTCAATCATACCTGTGGGAGGGTATCAGCAACATACCCAGTGCATGCATCCATAGTCCATAACATAGCCCTTTCCATACACACATATCTGGATATGAAATGATTTGCACACATCAGCCACCCATCATTTGTATGTAGACACATTCTACACTTACCCAGCATCTATCACAGTGGTACTGACCACGCAAAACATTGGATAATGTGTTTTGCACACTGGGAACACCCATTTGGAGGAGAACATGACACTTACTTTTGTCAAACAGTGACACCAACCACAATCCCTCATATGCCATGATCCCTTCCAATGCATCTTTCTCTTTCTTCCATCCCTCATTCCATTGTTTCAGTTCATTTTCATCTACATCAGCTGGGTCTTGTTGCTGAATAGAATGTTCTTTTGCAATGTATTCATTCAGTTGCCCTTGCTTCTTCTCAAGCCAAATCTCAAGAGCAGCAATGTGATGCTGTCCTCCAGTGGCAGGCAGATTCCAATTGTTGGGAGCATCATCCCTTACTTGAAGAACGGGGATGGTGGTGTTGCTAGATACTTCTGTCATGTACATACATAATATATGCACCTTGCTCCCTTCACCTGTCTTGGCCTTTGTCTCTGATGATTTACCCTTTCCCTTTGACCCTTTGGGTGGCATGGCAGACTTGATGGTGGTGGGTTGTGCAATGAAAGTTGATTCTTGATCTCAGTTTATAATATTGTGATATGTCACATCTGTCACTCTCCTCTATGTATGTCAGGGTCAAAACATTCTCATGTGTTCTGTTGTCCTTATCTATATCAAATTGTAGTTATTGGGTGCGATTTGATATTTCGGTGCATCTACTGATTATCACTCACCAATGGCATCCCTTTGTATTGGTGCAATTCAATTGCTAGATATATTTGCATATTTAGTTAGGTGCTCAGTATTGTATGTTGTGCATGAACAGGTTCCCATTCATTGTGATATGTGGATGTTTTTCGCAATTTATATGTGTCATTTATTTGTACATATCCAACATTTTGCTAGACTGTAATACCTGCATATATATAGAGGTGATTGATGTTACTGATATGGGATTTATGGTATCATTTTGATCTACAGTTTAAAAATATAACATCAATCTATCTTTATATAACACATGCTATTTATATATTTGTTATATTTTTCACCCATAGTCAGTGTGTGCAAATCATGCTGCCAACATATTTGTGCAAATGGACTGGCAGATGACAGACACCTTGCTTGAGGATGTCTTGCATGATCCCATGTCATATGTTGTTCTTCTCACAAGTCAGGTGTATCGATGATTTGTGCAGATCTCACATTGTATCAGGGGTGGTACAGGGATGATATCTTCAAATGTGTGGTTGACATTACTGAACTGGGATGCATGATATCATATTTGATCTATGGTTTTCAAATGCTAATATCTAATCTATGTTTAGACATTAATTGCTATATATATTAAATCTATTTTTCATGCACAGTCATTCAGTGCAAATCATACTACCCCCAACTTTGCACAGATTGACACCTACCCAATTACTCACCAATGGCATCCTTTGCATCAGTGCAATTCAAATGATAGATATATTTGCATATTTAGTTTGTTGTTCAATATTGTATGTTATGTGTGAACATGTTCCCATTCATTGTGATATATGGGTGTTTTTTGCAATTTATGGGTATCATTTATTTGCACACATCCAACATTTTGCTGGACTATGATACCTGCATATATATATAGACATGATTGACATCACTGATATGGGATTTATGACAACATTTTGATCTGCAGTTTACAAACTATAACATCAATCTGTCTTTAGAAACCACTTGCTATTTATATATCCAATGTATTTTCACCCATAGTCATTCTGCACATATCATGCAGGCATCATATTTGTGCAAATGGACTAGCAGAGGGCAGATACACTACTTTCACCCTACTTTCACCCTAACTGTGTTTACAAAAACATATAGAATCGAGCAAGCACAGGAAGGTCAAGGAGACTTGCAGAGAGATCATGAGTACGGACAATGAACCCTTTGAAGAATTACACCAGACATCCTTGTCTGACTGCCAGTCATGCAAGCACAAGAGCAGGGTGATGTGTGCTGATGGTAGAACACTGGAGCTTGAGGGCACAACGTGTGTCACATATTCACAAGTCTATGATAGGTATTCACTGGCATACTCATAGGGATTATATGTCCCATCCAAAGAGACAACACCTGCCTGCTGAAGATCTTGATCCTACCATGGTTAAAGTGCAAAAGCTCACCAAAAACAAAGATCACCCTCATGCAAGAGACTATGATGACATTACTCAAGAATTCATGGCGACTGTGATCAGGGAGTATCATGTTCACCTTTGTGTGCAGGCACCTATGCCAGATCACACACAAGAGTCAGCATTGCTGAATGCATCCTGGGCAAGAGCATTTCAAGTCACCAGCATGAACCTTGCTTGTACTCCACAACTGGCAAAACTTGTTAGTACTGCAAGTCCCTTCTTTCCCTCTGCAAACATCCTTGTTTTTGTACTTTATAGGTTACCATTCGAGGGTCACAGGTGCGAGGTCAACTCAAGAGCAAGCTCTGGCTGCTCATTGAAGCCATCTACAGCATTTATAGCAGCCAGAGTAAATCTGCTATCAACAAGAACTGGGCATTAGCAGAGGAACTTAAGGAGGGGATGAATTTCACATTCACAGTCAGGTTTCCATGGTCATCATGCTTAATAAGTACTTATATCAGTCTAGCATATGGCAGCTCAGGAGGATGGACAGCACAGGTTTCTCAAGGCCATGCTCATTCAAAAGATCATGAACATGATGTGGTTTGTGAACAAGCATGACAATGGCATCATATTCCCCAATCACTTCAAGCCATTTCCATACCCAGCACTAGCGTTAGTCCTTACTGCTGTAGGTGGATTGCCCTCCCTGTGTGGTGAGGGCATTGATGTTGACAGAGTGGCCTAGGTTGAGTGTTGTATAGATGAGTGGATGACTGGCACATGGATGGACATCGCTTTCACCATTCAAGAGTATTGTAATGTATTTGACTCGCATCTTAACTGCCTTCAGGCATTCAAGGAGGCAACCAAAGAGGTTGGAGTATTGCCCAGGATTTGCAACAGGATGTATGAAGTCAGACAGTGTGTACAGTCTTTTTCCATTAGTCACCGAGCTAACTTGGCTATGATCAGAGTGCATTTGGGTGCCACTCCCCTTATTGCCCCATCACAGAGTGCTGTGTCCATGTGGGTCATTGCAGATGCCATTAAGGAATATGAAGAGGGCTCAACCATGGACAACGAGTTGGAATGATCACATACAATAGTAGTACTGTAGTATGTGCAGTGCCAGGAGCCATTTCAATGTGCTACTACAATATTAGTAAGAAGATGGAACACTATGTCATGCTATGTTGCTGCAGTAGCAAACTGCTGTTTGTTCAACCTCTGAGTCATGGTCAGACTTTTTGAAGGTTATGAAGGATGAGATTTCGGACTGGACTAAAAAGAATATGTATCTCAGGCTTTGTGACAGATGAAGACTATAGTACTAACCTAAAAAGAATATGTATCTTAAATGTAAATTAGTACTGTGTCTAACATTAAAGGTTATGAAGAAGACATTACCTCAGGCTTCATGACAGATGAAGACTGAGGGACAAGGGAAAAACTATCCTGGCTAAAACCAAACACAATTATGTAAGCAACAAGAGAGTAAAAATGTTCTCGCTGTACCACACAACACTTGAATTTCAACACACCCACTCAGCGAAGAAACATTTTAACAGACAATGCCCATACCATTAGTAAAATGAACATGCTTCTCACATGCAAGTCCTTTCGTGAGAACATCAGCAACCTGCATGTTTGTTGGCACATAGTCAACAGTGACTTTGCCTGCCTCCAACTTCTCACAAATAAAATGGTGTTGGATCGAAATATGTTTCGTGTGATCATGAAACATCGAGTTCTTCACTAATGACATCGTGGACTGGGTGTCAAGTAAGAGGAGAGTTGGTTTAAGTGAGATCCCTGTGTTGAGTTCTTGAATTAATGTGCAAATCCAGATGGCCTCCTTTGTCACTGCAGACGCAGCCATATATTCTGCCTCGGTACTAGATAGTGCAATAGACGTCTGCCTTTTTGATGACCAGCTGACTGCACCATTCGCAAGAATGAAAACATATCCAGTAATTGAACAGCAGTCATTCACGTTGGAAGCCCAGTCGGCATCTACATATCCAAAGGGGCTTTGCATCGAATCACCTGAGTATGTGAGTCATGCATCAGCTGTCCCATGCAGATACCGATAGACTCATTTGAGGGCTCCCCAGTGAGCCTCTCTGGGTGCAGCGGCATGTCAGCTCAGCACACCCACTGAAAATGCCAAGTCAGGGCATGTTGCAAGCATAGCATACATCAGTGCACCAAGTGTGCTCTGATAGGTCTTAGTATCAACCTCCAGCTGTTCGAGCTTGGCAAGTTTGAGGGTAGATTCAATAGGCATAGTGACAAAGCGGCCCTCGTGCATCCCAAAATGCTCAAGGATATTCTCAACATAGCGCTTCTGTGATAACTCGATCACTTGCTTGTCATGGTCTCATATGATCTCCATACCGAGGATCCACCTCACCTCTCCTAAATCCGATAGGTCATACTCCTTTACAAGTGCATGCTTGAGTTGCTCGATTGCCCTTAGGGACTTTGAGAGTATTAGTTTATTGTCAACATATACTGCAATGATTATAATTGTGCCATCCACAACCTTGTAGAAAAGGGAGTGATTGGCATGACTGTGTGTGAAACCCAAAGATTCGAAGACAGTACGGAGACATTTGTACCATGATTTATGGGCCTGTTTTAGCCCATAGAGTGCTCGTTGCAGGCGCCATACCTTGTCACTAGTGCCACGGAAACCCAGAGGGAGTTTTAGATAAATTTCCTCGTCAAGTTCGCCATTGAGAAATGCAGACTTAATGTCCATCTGATGGATTTTGAGGTCATACTGCACTGTGAGGGCAAGTAAGATTCGAATGGTGGAAAATTTAGTTATGGGAGCGAACATCTCCATGTAGTCAATCCCTTGGGTTTGTGTGAATCTGCATGCAACCAGACAGGCCTTGTAGCACTCGATTTCACCTGTAGGGCCTCATTTTATTTTGAAGACCCACTTCAAGTCGATGATCTTTCGATCGTGAGGGCGCTCAACCTCCTTGTACAACCCAATCCTGTGAAACACCTCCAGTTCATCCTGCATGGCCTCATACCACTTGTCTGCATCTGTGCGTGCCATAGCTTCATCAAACATAGTCAGTTCACCATCATCAGCAGCTGCAGCATGGTACATCCATTCAGCTTGTTGGTTTTTCTCACACACAGCCATGTCAGCTTCAGACAGCTGCATGTCATCCTGTCCGCTTCCCTGTGGGCCCTCAAGCTCAGCTACGGGTTCGCTGACTGGTAAGTCACCCTTGGGCTTCGGTAAAGTGTCCTTCTGATAGGCATTAATCATATATCTTGGGTCGTCATCTCGAATAGGGACTTTTCAAGCTCAGGAGGATCTTCTGACAGCTGGAGGGGGAATTTGGTGAGGATATGGCATTCTCGGGCCTCTCGCTTGGCTGGGAAGTCGTGTAGGCAGTCGGGTGACCTTCTCTGATGCAGTAGGTGCAGCATTTGCCAGCGCTTCATCACGTTTTTCCTCAGCTTTCGAGTTCTCCCTTTTCAGTGACTTTATGCTATCTGAGGGAGATCAGGTGAGATCCGTTGCACCCTGCCTCTCGTTTTCGTCGTTCCCTGGCTCCTGGATGGTCCCGTCATCGCCTTGCAAAAAATCTCCCTGATCTGCCAAGTCTTCGCTATGTGGCAGGGTCTTGTCCTCCTCCTGGTGAGTTTCTGGCATTTTCAGCTCATTTTTTCAGAATAATGAGTCCTTTTGCTCTCTTGTCTTGACATTCTCCTCAATTAGGACATGCTCTAATCCATCTGGGGTCCCCTCGTCAAAGACCACATCTCTGGATTCAATTATTGTCCCACTTTGCCTGTGCAGACACTGGTAAGCCTTCTTATTCTCTGCAAAGCCAATATGGATGCATTCTATAGACTTTACATCCAGCTTCTTCCACTTTTCATCTGGTACATGGACATGTGCCTTGCATCCGAAAATTTGCAGGTGTGATAGCGAAGGTTTGTTTCTGCTGTATGCCTCATATGGTGTAAGGCCATCCTTTAATGTATGCATAGGGGATCAATTGATGATGTACACTGCATGGATGATCACATCCCCCCAGTATTTCTTTGGAAGATTGGCATCATTTAACATCATGCGAGCACATTCAACAAGTGTCCAATTCATGCATTCAGCAATGCCATTTTCCTGAGGAGTGTAAGGATTCATTTTTTCATGATGTACCCCTTTTGACTTCAGGTAGGCATCAAAATCTCAGGAGCAGTATTCTCCTCCACCATCACTTCAAAGGTAATTTGGCTGTTTGCTGGTCTCGGCCTCGGCCCTGGAGAAATATTCCTTTGTTAATGGTAGCACCTCATCTTTCATCTTCATTAGCTTCACAACTAGATGGTGCAAGTGCCCATCAATGAAGGTGACGAAATATTTATGGCCTGTTTGTGCAGTCATTTCCATTGGTCCACATACATCTGAATATGTCCTGTAGAGGACACTTGGGCTCTCAGTGGCCAACTTGGTTGCAATGGGATTCCAACTTTGCTCTCCTGCAAGGCATGATTTACAATGTGCATGATGAGGGTCCTTCAGTCCAACTATCTCCATGCTGCTGACCATTTCCCTTTGCTCAAGTGCGAGCACTGACTTTGGACTTATGTGTCCTAGGCAGCAATGCCAGGTTTCCAGACTCGCTTTTGAAGTCTTTATACATGTTGCAAAGGCAGATACTGTGGTCATGGGATCAAGAACAGTCACAGGTCCAGTTACTGTGTAAGCAGAGTGCGTGCCAGTACATGGGGTTGCTGCTAGGATATAGAGGGCATTTTGTTTATTGGCCATGGCTGCAAGACGACCATTTGCTAACACTTTGCAGGTGTTCTCTCTGAATATGACCTGTAGGCCCCTTCCAGTCAGTGCTGGGACTGAGACTAGGTTCATGTCCAGTTTGGGTACGAAGTATACATCATGAAGCATTGTGCTCTTTTTAGATCCATCTGGGAGATGCATCTCAACCTCTATGTGACCTTTTCCAATGGCTTGGATAGATGTGCCATCTCCGATGATGACTGGCTGAGGGGGAACAAGGGGACTAAAGGAAGTGAACCAGCTTCATTGACAGGACATGTTTGCTGATGCACCAGAGTCGATTATCCAGTCATGTGCTCTTGGTTTGCCTCGGATATTCACCATGAAGAGCTCAAGGGAGCTCTCGTTGTCTCCAGAAGTAACCTGAGCAAGTTTGGCTGCTAACTCTGTTTTCTCCTTCAGTTTCTCCTTGTCTTTTTCCTTGTCACCTGCCTGTGTACCCTTTGCAGCTTCGTCTGCCTTTTTCTTTCAGCATTCCCTCTCAAGGTGGCCCATTAACTTGCAGTAGTGGCACTTCTTTTTCTTTTTGTTCTCTGGTGCCTTTCCTTTTCCCTTATCTCCAGCTTTTGCTGCAAGGGCAGTTTGTCCACTTGATAACTGCTTCGACCGTTCTTCGATGAGGACTTGTGATATTACCAAGTCTACTGTGAGTTTGTCGTTGTCGACATGAGGATGGTGTGGAGGGTGGAATAGGATGGTGGAAGTGATATGACCATTGCAATGGCTACTAGCGCATCATCTAATGGTTGACCAAGTGACTGTATGATTGATGCCTTTTGCTGCATTGCATTTAGCTGTGTTTCGAGTGAGGAGTTGTCTGTGAGGGTGCTGTGGAAGAGCTCTCCAATGAGATATGCAATGGTCTGCTTTCCTTTTCCCTCATATTGCTCACTGAGTTTGGTCCAGGCCTCTGCTGCAGTCTTTGTGTATAAGACACTGCTCAAGGGTTCATCCTTCAAGGTAAGGAGGATCTGTGCCCATGCTTCCCTATTTCTTATGTCCCATTCCACATGCTCATTTGGTTGTGTCTTGGGGTTGGGTGCTGTCTTATCTGCACCACCCACCACAGACCAGAGTCCACACACATCCAACACCATCTCCACCCATGCCTTCCAGTTCTGGAAGCTTGACCCATCATTGTCAAAAGGTGGGATGTCATACAGTCAGCTCAAGCCTTGAGTAACTCTGCCAGATGCTGTCATAGTCGAGGACGTTGGCTGTGCAGCCAATTTTCCTGCTGTGGATGCAGAAGGAGGGCTTGACATATCTGAGTACCAGTGCCTTGTCATATAGACTTTCTAGTTAGATTTTCAAGATTGGGAATAGAGCTGTGCAGTCAGGGCTCATAACCGTTTGAAGGTTATGAAGGATGAGATTTCAGACTGGACTAAAAAGAATATGTATCTCAGGCTTTGTGACAGATGAAGACTATAGTACTAACCTAAAAAGAATATGTATCTTAAATGTAAATTAGTACTGTGTCTAACATTAAAGGTTACAAAGAAGACATTACCTCAGGCTTCATGACAGACAAAGACTGAGGGACAAGGGAAAACCTATCCTGGCTAAAACCAAACACGATTATGTAAGCAACAAGAAAGTAAAATGTTCTCGCTGTACCACACAACACTCGAATTTCAACAAGACTATGTAGCCTAAGTAGCCTATATAGCAGCCTGTCTACTGTAGTTACACAGATGCAAACCCTAATTGATAGTGCGATGTAGTACTATGTATCTGTGCCTGCTGCTACTGGTGACTATATATCAGGGACTTATCTACCATACTACAGGCACTACATAGGCTACATAGCACTATATAGCCAAGTGTTTTTTTCCTGATTAGTATGTGCCCAACCTCAGATTTTTTGTCGCAAGTGAGTTTGCAACTCAGACAATTGGGCAGTCCTAATGGCCTTTGCCTGTGGTGCCAGCGATCTGAGTGACTCCGAGTTGCTCACAAAGTGGAAGGTGTGGTTGAACATTCACCCACACAGCCCGGGGAATAACTCCTCCACAGATGTGCACAAAGGCCATCAGCTACCTTGAACAGGGTCAGCATCTTGAAAATCTGTCATGGAGACTCTGGCATCTCCAGTCCCTCATCACCGACACTGACAATGCCAAGCCAAAAGGTGAATTTAAAAAACTGTCCAAGAATATGGGCAACAGGTTCGACAAAGAAAAGGGCAGGTATGTCCACCATCCTCTCAGACACAAACCACACCTACATTCTCCCCATGGGAGCATCGAGGAACCTGAAGCACCCAATTTCAAGCATAATGCTTCCACAGGTCTCATCTGCCAACGCACAGCCAAATGTGAGCACAGTCACGAAGCTAGTCAGAATGCCAAACCTGGCACCATCAAATGGATGCAGTTCACCTTCTCTGTCGATCAACTGTCCCCTACAGCCCCCAACAATGTAGTCAGCAAACCTGATCTCAATCCCTGTCCTGAATTCAAGGAACCCTACATGTCAGCTGCTAGATGCGGTCATCAAGCCACTCGTTCATCCAACCACAACTCCATCACAGGCAATGACTGCTTCAACAACCAGGACTGGTCTCCTCTGACCATGGTGTCCTGTAAGCGAAACCTGACATCTGTCATTTATGAACTAGAACAGCCCACCCTCAAATTCCCCTCTTTGTTCTCCAATGATTTCGGCCCTTCAGCTCTCCTATCAGCATCCCCCACGTTGACTACACACATGAACTATGGCAAAGACGTCACACACTCTTCTTCCATGTCTCACCATGCCTTGAGTATCTTCCAGCCAACTATCAAACTCCCCCTTGACAAACTCCTCGACTTCTGCAATGAAGAGATGCCCTTTGCGTCTTCTGCACTGGATACCAATACTATGGCCAATGCCATGGGAGACAGTGACAAGACCTCATAGGTGCATAGCTGCACACATCGATATCCCGAGCCAACGCCTGTGCCATTGGCCAAGTCCCTTCCCCTCCTATCCCCAAAACAGGTGCCTCTCCTACACCCAGTCCTACTGCCACCTTAACCCCTAATGCAAATCCGTCACCATTAACTGCAACACTAGCACTGAAGCTCATTTGATGTCGGGCATGACTCCAAAATACCAACTTGGACCTAGGTCTAAGACACATGGTTGTCTCTCTCTGACACTTCGAACTTCCTCACACTCGACACGGTCCCTGACAGTGCTAATGCCACTGCTTCAGGCATTTTGATTGTTGGTCACAGTGCAAGCAGTGTGGGCACCCCGAGCAATGTGAATGTCAATGAGGTGCCAATGGATCCATCAAAGCTGCATGCTTGAATTGTGGTGCAACACGTACCCCCTTGTGGAGACACAGATTGAACGATGGACTGAAACGTAATGCATATGGCTTGTATTTATAAATTGTGCCATGTCTCTTCTCTGTAACCGACTCTCCACAATTAATTCTCAACACAGCACAAACATCCCTGCCCCAACATCATGCAGTCCACCTAGGTTGAGCGACACTCCAATGCCTCTGCATCTCATGTACCCACACATCCATTTCTTCGAACATGCACAGTGGACATAACAGTAGTACTGCACAGGGTGGCGATAACACTGGAGAGGCTGCTCATGGAACTGGGCACACAACTGTGCATGGAGGCCACAGGGGGAGAGGAAGGAATAATGTGTCAGATATGTTTTCATTCTTCTTTGCTTTTGATTGGACATGGGGTTGGTTTCCTTGTTTTAGTGCTTAGGGGGGAAGATGTTTTTGGGGGAGGTGGGGGGATTCTAATACTGACCTCGACCATGGTTTTTTTAGGAGGGTTCATGCACTGCAGACGTGTGCATCCAACGTCCTTAGCTGGAATGAATGGGTCAGCACAATGTTACAAATGTCATATGACTGCAACACCACTCTGGAGGAAAAATGACAAGGGCAAGACTGTTTGTAATGGGTGAGTGGTTATCTTTTGTCAGTCTCAACAAGAGGGATGATGGACATGTCTTCACGGTTGGTTTGGGGGTATCACAGATGTGGTCTCTAGTAAGTCTTCCTTGCATTCTCCAGTGCTATGATGCGATGAAACATGAACAGCTACAAATTTCATGGCTCTGCTTGACATATACCAGTGAAATCAGACATGATACATAAATGATCCCACCATGATGCGTCTACTACTGCAGCTGCAGCTGCAACACGCCAATCTAATGCAGATACCCATACCTCTCAAGCATCCTATACCAATGCAAGTCACAGTATTAGCCCTCATCATCATGATGCTCGAGTGCCTGGATCTGGGTCAGGTACAACTTCAGCATCTGCCTCACCAGGTGCAAGTGGCAGCACTTCACCAAACATAGATACCCTCCATGTGAGCGAGTTGAATGGTAGTTCTGGCCTGGGAGGGTTGGGTGCAGGGGATGGATCTCCAACATTGGCGCTGGATTCAACAATGCAGCCTGCTGCATATGAATTTGGGGAAGATGGGGTCATCAATGTTGGTGTTCATGGTGTGCACAGTGTGAGTACAGCAGCGATGAGTGTGTCAGAGTTGATGGGAGCTTTGGGTGGAGATAACGTCACCTCCGGGTATGGTTCCGTTTCGAGTCTCAATATGGATGGACTTGGTGGTATGCCCATCAACATGACCAGCATGGGTCTTGGTATGGACAGAGAAGGAGTAGCCAATGGGGTCACGTTAGGCGGGATCCATGTCAGGAGCGCATTGGGACATGCCTATGGGACATTTGGACATCATGTGTATCTTGGCCCATGTCACCCGCATTACTGATATTGACAGGATGGAGAGGGTGGAGAGTCCTACCAGTGGCTGTGCAAGCAGAGGAAATGAAGGGGAGAGAACGAGGCAGACATGGATGCACATATAGGATCCCTAAACGCCGCCGGATGCATCCCAACTCGGCAAGCAAACCACCTTCGTCGGAGGTGTCGTACTCGTCATATATGGAGAGCATGATGTCGGCATCTACTGCCCCAATGTCAGCGATATCTGGACATTCTTCCCACACACAACAGCATGACCAGGTTTCGAAATCACATGGTCATTGGCATTCACAGTCGATGTCTGCACAAAAGGTCACAGTCAGGCGCAATCAATGCATCAGTCGCAGGTCCAGGAACAGAGCTTTTTGGGGTCACATTCGCATGGACATGCACACAGACACTTTTAATCGCTTTCTTCGCTTCTGCATTCCTCCTCGTTGGCACATGCACATGGTCACTCGCATTCACTGTCCCATTCCGCCCTCTCTCATCTGCATTCCCAATTATCCTCTAGCTCTCTCGTGTCTCAAGGGCACCACATTCCTATTCTTCATAAGCAACCTCGCGTCATCCTCTCGTCTCTCAACACGCATTCTCTTCTCACTCGCAGCGATCGAGCATGGATTTCCCATTTTTCTCCTCTACGGTATGTTCCCAGGATCGGTTCCGAGCACGTTCTGGCATCCTCTGATGGTGATTGCTGAACCCGATCAGTCCCCCCAGCCGTTCATTCATCCACTGATGTCATTGCCGGATGATTGGCTGACCAGTGGTGAGAGTGGTGGGTCCTCTTCATCGGGTGCTGCTACTGTGTCGCCATCGGGTGTGGTTTCTGGTGCATCTTCGGAATGACATTCAGTGTCCGTACCGAATGATGGGGGTTCAGATGGGGTAGGGTCGTCTTCTTCCAATACTACGGGAGGTGCGGCAGCCACTACTATGGGAAGATACTTGTTCAGTGCTGGGTTCCATCTGCCCATGCTATTACCCGAGGAGGAGAACATGTTTGCGACGTATTTTCATCCCCCGATGCTGTTACCCCCTGAAGACGGGGACGCGCAACAGGAAGGAGGCGATAGTACATACGCAACATGAACTTATTGACACATTGCACATACATGCGCGCCCACACTAGCGCCTCCATCAACAATGTGACAACATGGACATCACTACACTTCCATCCGATATATCTGCACTCGAAGCAGCTCTTCCAACCGCCCACGCTATCCTCGATGCCATCTTCGGTTTCTCATTCCAAGGACCTGCCAGGGCACCGTTCGATGTGGTGCCCGACAGGATTCAGGCATCAGGCAAACCGATCGTGCTGGTGGATATACCGAGCGGATGAGATGTCGAGAGAGGACGGCCTCACGGTGATTCATCCGGAAGTACTGGTGAGTTTGACGTCGCCGAAAGAAGGTGCGAGGGAATTTAGGGGGAGACATTTTCTCAGCAGGAGGTTTGTGCCTAGGTAAGTTGGCACTTACTCTCATAAGTACCCCATCAATTTGTTTTTGAATATGGAATGATGATTTCGATGTACGATTTTGCACAGGTCACTGACGAGAAAGTTTGAATTGAATCTTTGAGAGTATCCTGGTGTTCAGCAGTTTCTGGAGCTTCCTCCGGTATAAAGAGCAGAGTACTGGCGGCCAGTACCTGTGAAACCGAAGAGCTAGGATTTGAAATTGTTGTCTCACTCGTGTGAGGTATTACTATTGCAACATGTTCGCAATTCCACTGGTCTTGTCTTGCCAACCTACAACACTTGTGCGGTGTAATCCCCTTTACGCCGGTATTGTATGCCCCACACAGGATCACATAGCGTATACGTCCAAAAAACCATCTAATGACAGTATTTCAAGGAGTATTGAATATAGAGCTCGACAAGTAGGAGTTCGGTTGTTCGTGGTCATGTTACCGATATGTCCCTATTATAGGTTTCTTCTTGCAGACCCGGGTAAGAGATATCGAGCTGGTCGTGCTGCTTAGGAAAATCAATTAGAAGTTGATGATAAAGATACGTCCTTTGTTTGATGGAGGCTCATGATGCCAGGACAGAAATACACACTTCATGTCCTACTTGTGTATACATACACCCCAGTGACCGTGCATGTATGATGCACGAGTTGATGCGGTGCCTGGGGTGTACGCGACACGGAAAGAGGTAGATCAGGATCTGCTTCTGTGGATTCTGAATTTTAATGGCTGGGCACAAGACTGATTGCCAATAAGTCTGCAAGTTGTTATCTGCGTGTCAGCCTCGCCATCGAAGCACGGTGCAAGGGCGACAAGTCAAGCAGTTTTTGAAACACGTGTGTCTTTACCCCTATTTTAGGGAAGGAGTGCTAGGTTCCAGGTGCATCCGGCCCCAGAGCCTGACCCCCTAGGGCAGGTCTAATCATGGGTTAGGCTGCCATTGTGACGTACGGATGCAAAGAGACTTAGCCGCAGCATCAGACTCGGGAGAGCTGGCAATGTCTCTGGGAGTAGCAATCGAGGCCTGGTGTTCGGATGGAGCGCACTGTTTCAAATATCGTAAACTCACAGGAATTAGGTTCCAGGGAAAATATAAATATGTGGTGAACATTTATGAACGACTTTGGAATGGAGTTCACAGGGGAGGCAGCTGACACAGATGGTAGGCATTCAGCATTCGTATCCAGCACAAAAATATGGCCCAACGAGTAAAATGACAGCTGTATTACAGCTGAAGGGAAGAAAGATAGTCTGAACACGAGAACGGTAAATTGGTTTCTTATATGAGACCCACCTTGCTATCATGCAGTGCCAAAAACGGAGGGACTAGAACAAATTTTAGACGTCAATTCGCCAGTGTTTTCAAATCATTCTATGTGAGGGCGTGTGAGAAACGCCGAAGAACAAATGTTAAAGCGCTCGAAAAGCGCTGTGCAAATAATAAACGAGGCAACTGTCAGGAGGAACATTGCATATTGGGAGATCGTGATCGGCTTTCGAGTGAGGGTGTTTGTGACTTGGTACGTACCAAGCTCAACACATTAAGATTCGATCTGATAAAGTCGTTGGTGATTCAATTTCATATCTCTGCTGCGCGTCGTGCACCTGGGACTTGCTTGCCGCATCATGGTGGCTATCAAACGGAAACTGATTTCTCTCCCTATTACCACCTGAGAGCTGTGGAACGCATCCACCGACCAGTCCAACGATCTGGGTTAGGGGAAATGCTCTTACAGGTTTCATGGAATACTTGAAAGACTAACGCCATGAACTCAACCGAAGGGTGGGTGAATATATCGAGAAATGACATGTTAAATCAGGTTTTCCTTACCAAAACTCTGGCAGCGACACCGGTAATGCTTTCCATGAGCTGCCCCACATCAAATGGAAGATTGTTCATCATAATCAGTGCAACTGTGGGCACGCCAGTTATCCTCAAATGATGGCGACAAAATGAATGAATGATGCCCCAAACGAGAGTTGTTGGCGTTTATAATACATGTGTAGTGACGTCTCGGAGGTGTTTTCTGTGACTTATGTACCGCACGGGATTGTGAAGTTACCAGATGGTCGTTCTCCGCAGCAGAGACCAGTAGCATACTGTGAGTTTACATAATCTACACGCGGGAACAACTTTAGCTTCGTGTCGCGTCCCAAGACTTGTCAAATCCTTGTCTCACAGGCCCGCTAGCGTTGGTCCGATGCCTCGAGCTCGACGCTAACTCGAAGCTGACATTTTTGGTGCCCTACCCACCCTCACAGCTCAGCTCGGTCACTCGGGTCAGGCTTCGGATTGGAAAACCTATCGGCTTGACTCAAACCCAGCTATCTCACCACCCGCACTGTATACCTCGATACACTATACCGTTGCACCATCTCGTACACTCCTTCTCTAGCTAACAAGTCAATCGTGTAGACTATGTCCCGTGCAGGAGAATCGAGGCGTCGGAGTCGGAGTAAGTCTTTTGTCGAGTGGACTCTCGATGGCTCTAACGGGACGAAAGTACAGTATAGTGAGGTCAGAACATCAACGTAGGAAGGATGGATGACATCTGAGGCACAGCGAGGGAGGGAACCTAGGAATGTGAATAACCTGACACAGAGAACACTACAGGTGCGCATCTCAGTCACCTGTCCACTGACAATTTTGTGAGCCCAGTTTGCCGAAGGACTGCGTATTCTGGGCACCTCTCCGGCAACACTAATACACTCCCTTGGGGCGCTCTGATCCCGCCCTCCTCACAGTTTGACCAGGCTCATTTGGATGCCTCGGTTCGTTATGTTTTCGTGGCTTTTACTTGCTTTTCAATCTCTTTCCGGGAAGTGTGCACGGTACATGTGTTGACTCAGCAATGTCGAGGAGCCACTTTCAACTGGGTCTCGTCCGACTTGGGTCGCGTAAAGCGCATGACGAGTTCAGTGGGATGTCCATCGTGCCATCTGCAGTAACAGAGACTCTTGGCCAACCAAATCTCCGCTCACAGGTCCTGTCCCACCAACTGTGAAAAAAATCTAGTAGTCGCCATAGTATCCTTGAATAGTACATACTAAACGCTTCAGCCACTTAAGAATCTTTTCTCTGCCACCCTCAGGGAGTCCGTTGGCATCAAAACGTGTCAGTGTGTCAATGGAGAACCCCGTACAGTGATAGTGATTTACGAGTGCATGAAAATGCATAAGCGCTGCTGGTGAGCGGAGATGGGCCCGGTGCCATGAAGCAGTTTCTCAGACGCTAAACCAACCTACTTTGACAAGAACAGTGTAAATGCGGTTGATGCGTTCAGCACTACTCTTCTTTCTCCACATGGTCACTGTTATACAGGATGTCTATGTCCTCCTTCTACGTACCCTCACCATCAACAACCTTACCCTACTCCTGAATTGCAGAGTCCATACGCAGTTCCACCCATTGTGACTGGCACACATTCTAGCCAGCCTTTGCAGGGACTGGGTGGGAACAGGCGTAGTGATGGCGGCACTTATTCTGCCGGCCAGACTAGGTGATACGACGACCCACCTCTACCACTGTCTGCCTCGGGGTAGCGACAGGATACTTGTAGTCCACCTCCACTTCTTTGACTGTCGCAGGCACTGCATCGACTGAGAATATTCTGGGTCTATGGTTTAAAACGAAACTTACTAAGGTCAATCACCGCATTCAGTGAACCCCACAAATCATGTCGAATATCACACAGGACCGATCCTGAAGCATCAATGAGTCGCCTCTGCAGAAACGGCAGTTGCAGTGCCCTGGTTATGTTGGTATTTATTGCCAGATATATATGGAATATGAAGACACTCACTGAGCATCCTCGCCAATGATAGGTACTACAGCTATAGTTTGTTATATACAATTCCTGACCAATCTATCCCTGAGTGAGGCCCCCATCAGAGTTGTCATTCAAACGATGCCGTTTCTGCTGCAGTGCGGGAGGCGGAGTAGTTGACCTCTTCAATGACCCCGAAGATGCAGACAATAGTTGAGAATCGGTCTCAACACGCTGTGTAGCACGCTGCCTTTGCCTGGAGGTGCCTTCAGTGATCGCTACAAGCTTTTTACCAGCCCCATCCTTGTCCGGCCAACCTGGGCATTCAAGTGCATCCTGGATGGTGCTGAGGAACCATTCCGAGCTGCTCAGCCGCTCTATGCCCAGGAAGTACATATGTGCCGGATGGTCCTCAACATCATCTAGGTCACAAAGCCCATCATCGAACTTCTCATGAGACGTTGGTACTTATTAATCTGGTTTGTGGTGGGTGCTTTGCCGTAGTGTGCTTGAAAAGGTGAGGCGAGGACCTGTATCAGCTCCAGAATGGGGGAATGCTCTGGGAGCGCAAACTCCTTTGGGGATATTCACCCAATGCTAACGCATATGCCTTGCTATGACCACCTTCTTCTCTCCCAGACGAATCCTTCCAGCCGTGGTCATACAGTAATGACACCCAACCTTTACAGCGATTTCCATCCATCGGACCCGGGAGGTAACACAGGATAGTCCATCCAAGGACATGCACGAAAGACTCAATGTCATCCTCGAGTGCATGCAGTTGTACAGGATTTCTAAGTAGTGCCACAGAGATGAATTGCCACGTTCCCTTTCTGGCACGTCAGGAGTTTTTCGAGAATGACCACAACGCAAGTAACTCACGGTGCGATCATGTCTCTTTAGTACGTTGGAACCACTATTGTCATCGAGAAATATAGCAAGCTCCCAATCAATCAGGACGCCTTCGCCATTCTCGTCGATGAGGATGTTGTTTACGCTGATGTCACGATGCAGGACTTTTGCCTTTTTGAAAGCTTTCCAATGGGCTGCCACACAGAGGCGAGTCAGCATGAACGATAATCCGCATTGAAAAAAAGTCGTTGACCTTGCATGGCGTGCGACACAACCCAAGCCAGTTCCTTAGTGCACTTGAATTGAGTCAGACGACGCCCCACAAAGGCCAGCACCAGCCTGTGGAGATACCGGTGAATTATAGGGCGTGAACCCGCCTTCCTTGCATGCTCATGTGTTCTTGTTTCACCGTGAGGCACGTCTCCCCCACAAATCAGTGGTGCGATGTGCGGAATATCATGTTTTACCAAGTGCTCATAAACCTCGACTTCACCCCGCATTCCCTCCGGACGCCAATACTCCTTTAGAAAGGCCTTCTTACCAAGTTTGCCTTCGACGAAGTCGCAGACAGGCACCGTGCGAGTCGATCGGCCAATAAGAGAGCGAACGGGGAAGGGGAAACGAGGGCCATAAAACAATTTATCCCCGTCCTTGTGTGGGACTCCGAAAGTAAAGAGAGCAGTCCCTGCCTTTAAATCCAATACCTCACAGACCTTTTTTGCGTCTTCCTCAGAAAGGTTTGCGGGAGACACAGAGGGGTCGTGGCCTCTTCCCTCACGTGACAAGTGGGAAAACCTCCAGAAGAAGTCGACCAGAATGTTCGAATTCTCGACGTAATCGAACTGAGCGCTGATGATGGCACCACCACGGTCCCATCGCACAAACCGTGCGCGATTCCCGAAGATGACGAGCGAGAATGCGAAGAACCGAAACTGGGAGTCGAACTGTGTGACTGCATACGTAGTTATCTGGCCTCGAGTGTTATTGGCGTCCACGGTGTCTTTCTCGAATGGATCGTTGGACTTGCCCTTGCCCGTCCCCACGTCGAGGTCCTCAAAAGGGTCGTATGAAATATGGGGTTTAACCTCTATATATAGCTCCGCTGTAGAGAAATTTGTCCGTTTAGAAGTCTCAACGGCCTTGTCGTAAAGACAAAAGTCCGGTTTGAGGGGGAAAGTATTGCTCGCCGACTTGTTGCTAGATTCCACAAACACCATATCACAAGCATATCTCTCGAGGGCAGCTTTCTGTATAGCGACGTATGTTAAGGCGATGGTGGCAACAATGGTGGCACACTCACGAATGGCTGATACATATTGTTTTCCGATGTTGCCATAGCGGCCTCCTTCAGAGTGTCGAGTTCCTTCTGGCTGAGACAAGGAGCAGCAGGTGTGGAGTCCAAGCAGGGCAAATAGTCGTCCAAGAACTGCGAATGGCTCACTGGACCGACGTATCTACGCTTAGTTTCATCAGCGAGTGTTGTCTTCATTTTATCTTGCAGAGGAGGAGGGTCGCAGTGGTAATGCGAGGTGCGGGCTCGCCTCGCGACAGGCGTGCTACCGACGTTGGCTGGGGGCGCTGCTTCATCGGATGAGCCTTCGTTAGTAGAAGTCATAATCAAACAGGAGGGGGACAATGCTTAGTTGGCTTCTACCCGCCTTCGGGGTCCAGGCTTATGTTACCACGTCGCACAGTGGCAGTTTCAATGTTTTCACACACTCTAACACCTGATACTCCCGCTTACATAAATAATCTAATAATCTCCTTTCCGAAGTCAAGCACCTATATGACACCATTTATGTCACTTATTAGTAACAGGCTTGTACTGCTGTCCTCTCACTAATTGGAGAGAAATACCTACTACAGCCAACTCAGCAGTTACTGCAGCACTCAGGAGTGACTTCAATAGGCGGAAAAACAAGTCCCAATTAGATAGCTAGATAATGTAGATAAGTGTAGATAAGGTTATGTCAGCATCAACCCATATTGGACAGTCCACTATTCCAGTCGCACCCTCATCGTTTCCCACAATGCTGAACACCCTTTGCTCATTGTCCCACACAGCGAGCATGCAACTTCGTCATTTCTCATGCAGTTTTTTTTGTTCTTTCACTATATGTAATATCCATACTATCTATGTAGTTTTATTGTAGTAGTTAGTGGTAAACAGGCTAATAACTGAAGCCTAGTGTATGGCCATTATCGGAACAACTTCCGGTTGATCAGCACATGACATTATCAACGTGGCAGGATGCAGTTGATTAGCATGTGATGTTTCACCACATTCACACATTTGCCATTTCATTTCTGCAATATTAATTTGTTGACCAGGCTGTGCAAATCACGGGATGTGGTTGATTAGCACGTGATGTTTTGCCACATTCACACATTTGCCATTTCATTTCTGCAATATTAATTTGTTGACCAGGCTGTGCAAATCATGGGATGTGGTTGATTAGCACATGATGTTTTGCCACATTCACACATTTGCCATTTCATTTCTGCAATATTAATTTGTTGACCAGGCTGTGCAAATCACCATGTGCCAGCTTACTAAGCTTCTTATTGCCTTCCCACTGCATGCTGACCTCACTGTTGCCTCCCAGCATGCACTTCCTCACTGTCCTCCCCGTTGTCGTCATCATTTCTCTCTACTTTTGACTCTCTCGACAGGTTTCCCTTCAACAACAAATTGACAGGACAAACTAGGGGTGATATGGAACCACTGGGATACCAAGGTGAAGTTGACAGTAGTGGCATCAGCACTGACGGTTTTCTTAGGATTATCAGATGCATCGCACTGTGCTGGGCAATTGGACGGACTGATATGAACATCCACAACAGATCGCTTGATACCCTGGCAGTGTAAGTCTTCTTCCTTTCATTGTGTTCGCTCGGATATCTTATTTTTCATTCAAACGTACTGATGGCTGCAATTTCTTTCATAGGGGACACTGTTGGAGGTGGCCATGGAGCCCCTTGTTGATCATGAAGGTGAGTATTTGTCAGTTTTGACCCTTCTGAAGTAGCAGTGTCATACTGACAATATAATATGATTGTAGGACGCCTCTCATGATTGTAACTGAGACGATCAGTATGTGAAAGGCTATGGCGGATTGAACACATGGAAAGGTTCTATCAGTGCGTGTTTCATGACTACTGTGTCATATACACTCTGAATCAGAATCCAAGAGTGTTTGGTTGTCACAAACTTAAGGATGCAGACGTAACAGCTGGTGCCATTTTTTGTGGCATTGATCATGTTCTCACTAGGTACTAGCCAATCACTTCATCAATGTAGTGCCCAATATTGTGCTTGCTAGCTTCATGCACATGAAATCGAGAAAATAATATTATCCAACGTGCTGGTTGTTATGAACTTAAGATGCAGATTCCAGAGGTATGATTGCCAGTCCACATGCAACCTTGTTACATATACTCACCTGATAAATGGTCAGCGACGCTAACATGAAACACACAGTATTGGAATGCCTGCATATCATCGGAATTGTGTTGCAAGGTAGGCAAACAACAGTCCCTAACTGTAATTCCTGCCAAAATCATAAGATTGTGCTGATGGTTACATTTGCTCACATGACTAGTGATATTAAATAATTTGTTGAGAAGGCTTATGAACTCCCTATAGCTGCTTCATTACCCTCCCTACTGTTGCTCCTCTCTGCCTCCCAATGCCTCGACAGGTAGCTACTTGTTCTACTTCTTGTCAAGTCAAGATGACTGTACTAGGGCTGAATGGCCCAAGAACAACTATGGCAGGTCTTCTGCGCATCCAACAAGACTGGTTGGCTGCTGAATGGGAGCTCGAGATGCATGCTCAACATATGTTCTTTTATTGTGTTCTCTAATAGTTCTTCTCATTTCCATGTCAACAGAACAACATGCTGCAGTTTTACCTGTAGAAGCAGCGTTGGAAGTGGGCATAGAACCCACCTTTGATCATGACATCGAGTCCCCAACAGTTCCTTGCCTCGATCACTCAGAACTGGCTGATGATGACAGCGGATGGAGTAGTGAGGATAGTAGCTCAGGTAGTGAAGATGAAACTCCTGCATCATCAAGAGCATTGACAAATGTATATTCAGCATATTCACAGCTTCAACAACAGATGCAGTAAGTCATACTATCCTCTCGCTACAATGTGCACATTACATGGTCTGCATTAGCACTCATAGAGCATGTGGAGACCATCATTGACATGACCTACACTATGCAAGTATGCATTCTGCATGGGATGTGCAGCTTCCTTCCCTCATTGATGCTTATCTGCATTGGAAACATCACTCTGCAACAGCACCTGAGGGGTCTCAGGAACAGGTGGAGCATACTTTCCATGTCACCCATGTAGCTGTGTTTGGTATGTTTTTCTTCTTTCCTGTCACCTCCTACAATCTAAACTACCCCATGGTAGACTCAGATCCAAGGTTTACAGTTTTCCAGTGGGGTAATGAACTTGCAAATGTGTCTCTCATTCGAAATGGCTTGCTCGGATGTACACCAACGTCACCCAAGCTTGCATTCACTTTCCAGGCCTTGCAACTGTACCATCAGCTGCAACAGCATCAGTCTTCATTCAGCATTCAGGCCTACACAAAAGTGCTCTGTGTACTACATGGGGTAAGTCCATCCAAATCCTATGTGATTGCCATTGATTTGTATTGAGGTTACATATTGGCCTCACTTTCAAAATCAATTTTCTATGATGTTTGATGTCTATCTTGCAATTCTATGCACTATCCAATCCCGAATAGACCAAGCACTTGGGTGTGGTGATCCTGACTGGCGCCTACAACACTATTGTCCTGTGTGCATGTTCAAAGTATGTTTTCAACTCCCTACTACATTCTATCTAACAATCATTTAGCAACCCGGTGAACCACTTCTTATACCCTCGAGTCTCAAGGCCATGGATGGCAACAACTCCACCAAGTGGATGGATCGCACAGGTCACACTGACCACCATGTATTTCCTAGTGCATATATGATTTCAAGAGCTGACGTAGACACATTCAAAGATGATGTGCGCATGTGACTGGGTCAGCATGGCAATGCTGAGCATCATAATGGTGGTGGTTGTGCTGACACATGGCAGGCTGCTAGTGCAGTGGATGAAGATACTGTCAAGGTGTTCAAACAAACTGGAATCTTCCTATCTGCATGTAGACATGGCATTATACTGACATGTGCAGAAATGCTGCATAGTGGAGAGCTGTACATGTCTGAACATAACATCAAGTTCATTGTCGCTGACTGTGTTTTCATAGCACCAAGTATCCCTTAGCAATGATCAACAAACTTATTAGTGTGCACAGTAATGATCAGGTGATTGGAAGTGACATCGGGTGCAGTCTCTCCACCACCTTAGCTGTGAGCTCAATTGCACAGATGGCAAGGGCTGCAAATGTGCAACTCATTGTGAACGCATTTCACGGGCATGCGCACAACCATATGTGCCAGCTCCAGTACCATCCTCTTTATCTACCTGGGACAGGTCTCGAAGATTTCGAAACCTGTGAATGCATTTTCTCCAGCTCAAATGCCACCACTGCGCTTGTCCACCATGCCTCTTACCTCCATTATATCCAGTACCTTGAACTTCATTTCAGCCAATGGGATGCTGATAAGTATGCAGAGCTTAGTACATCGCTTCACTTTCGCTTTGTCTGACAGTTAATTTGGTTCCAGGTCGCTTCCTCTTTAACAACTACAAGCAGGCTCTCAGGATCATCTCTGCCAACACAGCAGAACTTGATGCATATCACACACTCCATCTGAATCAAAACCTAATAATCTTACCCAGGCTCCAGAGGCCCTGGGGCAGGGAGGAGATTATTAGGTGGATGGTGACAATGTAAATGAGTGTGCCCAACTACATTCAGCAAGGTGGGCCTTCAGAGGAATGGATTCAGATTCTTGCTCACATTGAGAGGGAAAATAATGGGTGTGAGCCGAAGCGATAAAGAGGGCACAGCAGACCGACCATAGGTCTGGCTGTGATCGCGAAAATGTGAGGACTCCATTGCAGGGACGGAGGGAGCCACCTGCAGTGGCAGC
>JANFAE010000215.1:0-175865 GCA_024613145.1 Pisolithus marmoratus
ACGTCCCATAGCAAGGAGCGTACACAATGTGATCGCAATGGTAACGTCAACCGCTGCTGCAGTTCCATTGGATGCATTGGCGAGTTTCTGCAAGGATTTCGTGTGTGCAATGAGAAACTAAGGAGATGTGCTCTGTACCATAAGAAGGGGTCCCGATACAGCTTCAACAGTTGGTGTGATCAATCCTTCCACCGTGTAATCTGATGATGTCAACAATCAGAACATATCCTGAAGTACATATTGTAAAGCTCACTAACAGATACTCAAAACTGTAACACGGCAGGAATCAATCAATTAGTTGCAGTCAAGAAAGGTGGTGACTGGTGCATACCGGGCTGGGCGATGACAAAGGGCATCAAAATGAGTGGGATAATCCACTCGGATGGCCCCTGCTCACTAAATTAGGATATCTGTCAGCGCAGAAAGAGATAACTGACTGCCAGTGCCAGTACGTACACGACCATATCCTCCATACGAAGAAGGATTGGACAGTGAAAGAAACCAAGGACTGATGATTCCTGTAAAAAGACCGTTCTACTCGTTCACGGAACAATCAACTCACTGTAACCACTGTGGCCAACAATAAAGGACTAAGACAACATGTTAGCACTATCCGGACGGAGCAACCTAAGATCATTGATACGTACGGGTGCATCACTACGAGGTTGGCAAAATCTCCATAATACTGAACAAGATATGACCACACTGCGTGAGATCTCAGGTGGGATCTCACTTTAATACTACCCTGGTGGACTTACCGCCAGCACAAGCCAGGAACTGGTGCAGCGTATCTAGTAAAAATACGGCAACAACCTACCACTGTATGGTCAACTATCGATAGCGAATTTGAAAAGGTGGATCAGGCGAACCAGAAATTTCAATGACATCCTGTCCTTCGGGTACCTATTGCAAAGCCAAGCAATTCAAGTAGTCAGTTAGCGTAACGCAATTCATAGATGGAGTACATACTGCACATAGTAGATGAAGCTTTTATGTGAAACAGACAGCAGCCAGTGAATGGGATTGACTAGATTCATGAAAGCAGATACATACGTCTGAAGGATGCTGACACCGTAAAGTATCAACGAAGCAAATGTTCCCGCAAGTATAGAACCCCAACTGAGGCTAAGGTCGACACTAACGGTTGGAAGGGTGGTAGACATCTTGACGAGGGCGGAATCAGAAAGTGGGGAAGGCTTCGAGTCGACGTTACTGGGAGTCTGGCGCTTCGCATCTTGGGAGTTGCCCGAAGGCCACTTATTTCCGATCTTTCAGTATACGTAAATGAGATAAACTGGTCCGGAGTCTGCGCAACGGAGATGTTGTTTGCGTAATCTCATCAAGCCACATGTCGGACAGCCGCTAAGCACCGTAATAGACCGTAACGGCTATGTCGTCACGTTGTTCGCTGAGCATTCCGACAATTCAAAAGCAGTTCAAAGGCTGTAGGATCATTGCGGATGCTGATGGGCCTGTAATTCAGGGCCCGTCTTGCAAGTAGTAACTCATCACTGGGCTCGGTATTCCGGGACGGGTAAGCAGTTCAGGTCTGTATGTAAAGGATTTGGAGCGTTATACTCACTCTTGAGACTTCCTTGAGGGCATAGTAAGGCTAGGTGACTGATATGGCGCCATTGCAACCGTCGGTCTGTCTATAGGGAAACGTGTGCAGGCGTCAGCCCGGTGCAATCAAAGTCGGCCCATCAATCGGAAGGTGATCAAAATTCAAGAAACCAATATACTATAAGGACGGCGTGGACAGCCTTAGGATCTTGCATCGCCCATAGAAAGCCTGTATATTTGGCTTACGGTGTGCGCTCATTCAATTTCACTCCACCGTATCCTTACTGTCGTTCGTCACAATGAACATCGAGTTATGGACAACCGCAAGCTGTACTATTTTGGCCGTCACGGCCTTCATTTATCTCTTCGAAGGCAGACGACGTTCTGAGAAGTTACTCCATGATGTCCCCATGCCTGTGAGTGCTCGAAGAAAAATGATTGCGCTTAAAACTCTAATTTTTTGCCCAGGACGGTGCCTCATTACTATGGGGCCACGAGATGATAGTTTCACGGATGACTGTAGGAGAGGCGTACGCACGATGGATGGCCCAACTACATTCACAAACTATCAAGATCCGTGGAGCCTTGTTTAAACCTGACATTGTAAGGATTTTTCAAATGTAACAGGTCGGACGGTGTGTGACCAGCTGACTTCTCTCCTGAGTAGCTCGTTGTGGCAGATCCTCTCGCAGCAACACACATCATGCAAAGACATATTTACGAGTATCGTACGTAAAGTCGTGCCGTAGATGCCTTTGAAATTGACTTGATCTCACTCTTCGCATTCAATAGCTCATAGTGACGTGGTACGGGCTCGCATTGCCAGGCTTCTTGGGAAATCCCTGGGCTGGGTTGAAGGCGAGACGGAGCATAGACGAATGCGCAATCTCGTAGCACCATCTCTGGCTCCCGATGCGTTACGACGCGGCACCGCTGATACGTATGGAGCTGCAGAAAGAGTACGTCTAGCCATGTGCCATTATTCACAGCTGACCCGTGAATAGCTTGCGAACAACCTCGAAACACATCTTTTGGAGCAAGGTGGCTCAACCGTCGTGAGCATAGTTGACTGGGTCAATCAAGCAACGTGATTCCCCTATCACAAATATCACTCGAGTAAAGGTGCTAATTGAGTCATGTAGATTGGAAGTCATCGGTCGTCTTGGATTCGGACATGATTTCGGTGGCGGACGCAGTAACGACGCTCGGAAGATCCTAGGGGCCTGGAGGACCATGGCAAATATGGGGGTGTCTTCTATGGGCTTTATGGTAATTGCTTTAACCATGCACGAGCCCCTTCCATGCTTATAAGACCCAGGCCTTGATGATGCTCCGCCGTTTCCCAACATTGAACAGCCTTCGGCCATTGAAGGCACTTCGTGTTCAAGGTGATGTCCGTGAAACAATCCATGAGGGTGTGGCAAAGGAACTCCTTCGTCGCAATGCAAACACAGACTTGGGAGTCGAGGACAGTGATCTTCTCACAAGATTGAGTCAGTACTTTTTAGCTATTCGCAAATGAGTGTGAATCCTAATTCTCTCTTTAGTCTCCGCTCACAATTCCGGGTCAATTGAGAGGGACGAGCTCATGGATCATGTAGGGTTTCATGACACTAAGGTTGATTTGACCTGCTAACTTTCTTTCGGAATATCACAGATTAGTATGTTCATGTACGATATATCCAGCTCTCTCACAGCCTATGTTTACGGGTATTTGCTAGCATCGCAGGATCAGAAACGACAGCGCAGTCACTTGCGTACGCAATATGGGAACTTGCTCGCAATCCACACGTACAAACGCGCCTGAGAAAGGAGGCTATGGGTTACCATGGCTCACCATCTTATGACGACTTACAGACACAACTCCCGTACCTTGATGCTGTGACTCGTGAAGTGTAAGTTTAGCGTTGATTCATTTATCGTGCTCATGTTCGCCCATTATGTAGTCTCCGGCTGCACCCTGCAGCGCCATACATGGAACGAGTTTCTTTGAAGGAAGACGTACTGCCCCTTCGCCATCCTATCGTCGGAAAACAAGGGCAGGAAGTCTCGTCAATTGCGATAACTGCTGGACAGGTATGCTGGTTTGACGAAGTTCGATATGAAGACCAAGCACCGTGAGCTCACCATTTATAGATGATATTTATTCCTATCACAACCATCAATACGATGTGCTCTGTTTGGGGTGATGGCAAGGTGTTCCGCCCTGATCGATGGATGGATGAATTGCCGCCAAAGGAACTTTGTTCTACTGGGTGGTCGCGTATGCTGACGTTCAGTGATGGCCCTCGAACGTGCATAGGCTACAAATTTGGTGCGGTCAACCAACGCATCGTCTCGTATTGATATTACTGACGGCATTCGAAGCTATATTTCAATTCAAGGTTATCCTCCTTACTCTGGTTCGGCGGTTCGAATTCAAAGACACAGGTGAGGTGATCATTGATAAAGTTGCGTCAAGTCTGCAGCCTGTGGTTCAAGGTCAAGAAGAGCTGGGGCCACAATTACCTGTCCATGTATCATTATGTTAAACACACAATAGGCTTTGTCCCTTAAAAGCATTCAGATACTAGCTGTTGTCCCATGTACATACTGTCACAGTTTATGGTGTCCAGTATACTTGCTCATAATATAGAGTGTGAGCAATTCTCACTTGTATGCAATGAGAAATATTATTTCAAGGCCCAGTTTGGTTTAGTCATTTAATGGGCTTTCAACGTCCATCTCGCATTCTTATATTCTGTCTTCCAGATTTCGCAGCATTGTACCTTGTCCTTTCATCGTGCTGTATTTGTACCTGTCAAATTGTCAGGCGGGGCTGCTGGTGTTGTGACCTTTTTTTCCCTATTCCTTCTCCCTTTGTGTCGTTTGAGCACCTTGCATCGATTACGATAGTACGGCGTACGCAAAAAAAAACCGAAAGCTTCACCATGGTTAGCATGCTGTGTGGCAATGTTCGCGAAAACTCCGACGGCAGCCATGTCTGGAAGGCCAGCTGGCATAGAGTTACCTACTACTTGTAGTACAGATACCTAAGTCATGCATATCAAGGTTTCTCACTGGGATTCTACCTCCAATATACAAGGTTTTGTTGCATATTGACCATATGTTCTCATACATATAACATGTGTTCTGGCATACATGGTTTGTAATGTTGTAGAATTGAAATGTATGATCTTATAGCTGACTGGTCGTCGGTACAATTGGTGTCAGTCCATGACTGTAGTTAATGCTAATTCTCATGATCATCCCTTATAAGCACCCCAAAATCTAAGCCACGACGACACATCCTGCCTATTAATCCGTGGGGTATCCCGAAGGGTGTCAGAACATTGCAGTCCGTTTGTGAGAGCCATTTCGATAGGCCCATGTGCAATATCTTCAACGATGCTGTTGAGAACGGTCGAAATGCGGTTTAGGCTTCCCCGAGCGTCTAAAGTTGTATCCTTTTGGGCAGCGTTCAGCCCATTGAACCAATCTTTGAAGTCGACAATGGGAATTTGAAGTAAAGATGCCACTTCCTGTAGAACCAGCATAGAAGGAACCGGCTGCGAATTGGCAAGGTGAACATAGCGATGTAAGTTGGACCTCATCTCAACAATCACAGCAGCAGCCGAGTCGACCGGAAGCCAATAAAATTTCTGAAAGATAATTGTTCAGCTTAAATAAACTCGCCGTAACGAACAATGTGTTATTTACTGTGTTTATTCTTGGTAAACACTTGAGGATATTTGCAGCTTGAACAATACATGGGAACCACTCATTGCGGTTCCAATGTCCATTCGGGCTACCAGACAATTGACCTATTCGGAATATGGAGACACAGAGTCCCCGGTCAGCGGCCTCTCCCAGAATCTGTTCTGCTGCCCATTTAGATTCCGCGTATCCCAGACCAGCGGCTACTGCGGGATCGGGCAGGGCGATCTCAGGGATAGGCGAGTCTCCTGACCAATCTGCGAAGGTAAGAGATGAGTCGAAAGGCATCCAGAGACAAAGTAGAATATACTTTTTAAGACGCTCACGCTAGATGTGAATATGAAACGGGGACACAAATTAGAGGTTGTGTATCGAGCAAAGTTAATCAGATTTCGTAGTCCTTGAAGAGAACGCGTATACGAGGCAAGAGTGTAGTTGAAGTTCACTGGCCACGCTACAAGACGACAAGAGCGTGAGCAGTCACTCGATAGTCAAGTGTGCATCTGATAACGCTTACCAGCGTGAATAATGAGATCAACGGAATTCCGGAGCTGCAGAAAAATCTATGAAGGAAGCGCAGTAACTAAATCAACTATTTCCCTTACCTCCTGAAAGAGGCTCAACTCCAGGCCCAAATCATCCGATGCAAGGTCTGAGGGAACCAGAACCACCTTTCCATCTCGAAGTATCTCGGGAGCTATCCCTCGAATCTTCAGCGCATCTTCCTGCCTGCAACGCAAGCCGCTCAGATCATCCCGATTGCCACGATTCAAAGCGTAGATACGTCTGATGTCTTTGCATTGGTGGAGGTAGTGAAGGATATGCGAACCAAGGGATCCAGTTGTTCCGGTAACTAAAACAACCTCACTGCTTTGAGCAGGTGTTTTAAATGGCGCATCTGCAGCTTGCACCTCGATCATTTGTCGAACCAAGTCGGTCATTTCTAGTATTTTAACACCTAATGGCACGGCAAGGTCGCCAGTGGTTCGCGAAACAAGCGCATTTGCCATCTCCTGTGCAGTAGGGTGACGGTAGACGAAGTCCTGTGGCAGTTGAACAACGTGGTCCGTGCTATGTGCATGTTTTTGGAGTACGGAAGTAAATATGCTTCCGATCCTTAGAGCTTTGAGACTATATTGCGATACACAAGTTACATCGATAAACATTTTTGAAGAATTGACGTACCTATCGCAGCCTAACCAGAAGATATCGGTATTGCATGGCACCGGACAGCGAAGAACGCGTTGCAGGAGATCCTGGATCCAGTTGACAACGTGATTTAGGTCCCACTCAGACGGGCCCGCAATGGTGTATGCAGGCGTCAATTCGAATTCAACGTATGCGGCATCGATTTCAGCTTGGTGAGCGGCGAGAATCGAATGTCGGCGTGGGTTTCCTTTCAGAGTATAGTCGAACATCCTGGAAGAATTAGCAACTAGGATCATCTGCATAATGTGAGCTCGTGGACCACAGATTTAGATGCGCTTACCTCCTCATATATTCTAGAATGTGCAGGGGCCAGGGTGTTTGCTTCGTCCACGAGCGCTCTGCAGATGCTCAGTATACCAACCAATCAGACCAATGGCAAGACATCATCCTTACGATATAGAGGTGCGGAATGTAGCAAGATGGTCTTTGTCAGAACTGTCAAAACGATATGGTGGCTCTAGCTCTAAGAGGATTCCGTTAAAGAGACGACCCCGCCCGAACATCACCGCAGCTGCTATCCCTAGGGTCCTTGCAAAAGATATACTCTAAAGTAACCCATCAGCCACACGAATCCAGTGAAAAAAGGTACTTGCCTATAGGACCCGGATTCGTCTTCAAGTAATGTCAGAGTTCGTACCACTCGCGCTAGGGATCCCGTGAACATACCTTTTCACCGGTAGATAGCATAATTTGGTCGTCGGAACGGCCATAGACTTTCCATAAATCAGGATCTTTGGGGTGCCGAACCAAGAGGTCCTTGGTTTCAAAAGCCTTCTTGCCGTCTA
Organism: Pisolithus marmoratus; assembly: GCA_024613145.1. Classification (NCBI taxonomy): domain Eukaryota; kingdom Fungi; phylum Basidiomycota; class Agaricomycetes; order Boletales; family Pisolithaceae; genus Pisolithus; species Pisolithus marmoratus. The sequence goes on from JANFAE010000215.1 coordinate 7,254, forward strand.
CATGACAAGAAGCGACAATTGGAATGTATTCGCGTGTTTCCTGCCATAGGTTAGCCTCGTTATTCCGAAAGAAAGCGGTCGTTTTCATTACCGCAACGATCAGCTCAAAGACGTCAGGTATCTCCCATGGGAGGAGGTTAACATGAATCGATGAGGAAAGGTAAAAATATTCCCACTTGTCTCGTAGTGGTTCCTCTTCAAAACGCGTTAATGAATAGGTCAGTGTCCGCAGAAGTCAAGCACACCAGGTAGCATCATAGAAACTGTCCCAAATTCCGTCCTAGTGATGTTCAGCCTTGGCACCACATTCCGGTTCACAGCAAGATTGCGTACCCTCCATAGACGGTGTACAGATGTACACCCTGACTTGTAAGATAATCGCCGACAACGTGACTGAGTGGACCACCAGCGAAAATCTGCATAGAATGAATCCTCTGCTTTCGAATCACAAATATTACGCACCACAGCTTTCAGTGACCTCAGAAGTCTCGACGGCACGAGGCTCAGACGACCAACGCTATTAAGATATCAAGATTTGAGCTTGGGAAGCATTTTACCCAAAGAACTGTACCTCAAGAAAGCTTGGGACACACGGAAGGATAGTGCACTCCTCCCTAGTAATACCTTGTAGTAATTCATCAGGAGAAGGTACCATTGGTGGATCACGGGGTTCAAACACAGCAATGACCATAGCCGCCACTGCCTATCAGAATGCGTTAGCGGATGGTTGGCTGTGCGCTGTGCTTCTCACGTACTGCTCGACTCATACTAGTCATCCCCATTGCATCTGAAATCAAAATTAGTAGATCCCGTGATAGATACGTTGTACTCCACTGACGAAACATGGGTGTAGCGTGCATTGCATGCACTTGACCTGGGATGCCCAATTCACCCGTTGCTACAACATTTAATCAGAAGACTCTGAGGCACATCGTAAAGTTTCATGCATACATCGCAAGCGAGCAAACTGAAGGAGATCTCGATGACTATATGTAATCGGCCTGGGGAATCTGGTCGTTCCTGTGACCACTGAATGTTAAACAATGCGGCCGAAGGAGGTACTAGGACGAACCAGACGAGTGTAAAATCAAACACGGTGACAACATGTCAGGGGTAACCATGGGTGGGAGCATGTCATGATTAAGAGGTAAGTGATCAACCGCGTCGTAAAAGTCATTGAAAGTCGGCATCTCGAGGATCTTCAAGTCGCCTGTATGCATTTCGAGAACCGACGAAACAATGTCGCATGTTGCTCGATCACGACTGGCATACAGGATCTTCGTTCCAGTCTGAGTGAGGAGATGTGAGGTAGCCGTTGGCGAGTTCCGAGGAGAAATAGGAAACGGAGTGAAGCCGGCACGCATGACTCCGAACAGATGAACTAAATAGGTGATCGAGTCTGCACAGTGGATAATAAGGTATTCACTAAGTATGACTGGAAGAAGACGATATGGAGGTCAGTACCTGCAACTCCAAGTATCCCTACTGTCATGCCATTGGGAGTACTGTCTGAGTGAAGTTTCAGAGTCTCCAGTGCCATTTTAGCAGCGCCGTGAATGCCCAGAGCCACGTGACTCCATGTCAACTCGTGTCGGCGAAGAGAGGACCTTTCGTAACGGAAGAGGGGGTAGTCAGGGGACTGATGGGCATGGAAATCGTAGATCTGAGGAATACAGAGCGAGCCATCCAGCGGCGGCGTAGTGAAGATAGGTTGCGAGTCGATCGACATCTTGTAGTACTCTGTTGAAAGGAACAAGGACTGTGATCCAATCGATTATATCCGCGAATTATACTAAGAGCCTGACGTCGGGTGGCAGTCCGACCCATGCAATTGCGTATGTAGTTGTACAGGTGTTGTATGACTTGTGGGACTTTGATTAGACCTGTGTAACTACCCTAGAATTGAGGCTTACCTGCTAAGGTATGGTGGCTCTGCACAATGCATCCGCACTGATCGGGCAACTGATCGGGCATATACAACGGATGATGATCAGGAGTGACCACAAAAAAGTTCCTTGCGTGGGGATTATGTTATCTCATTTACAGCAGGAATTTCGAAAGGATATCAATGGCAATGCAACACTAGTACTCATGCGCAGTCACCAAATCAGCACGGCATTCATAGCATGCGCTGCGAGCAGCCACACCTGCAGAGCCACCTCAACGAGGCACGATCTTTGTACATCACGTCACGGCGACAAATATGACGGATCGCGCTGTATGTACTGGCTTCCATGAACGGGTAGCCCCATCAATTCAAGGGGAGAGGGCGCTAAGAGAGCAGCAATAGACCACACCGAGACGGCGGGAGAGCAGCTGGCATCTATGGCCGTGATGACGTGAATGGTTGTGAATATCAATAAGCCACTGCTTCATGAGGCCGAGAGTGACGTATCGTCGACGGAGGCCTTAGAAGTAAACTAAAGGATTCAGACAATGAGATCTCTTGGAACGTACATTCATCAACGCGCAGAGACGTTGATGGCTCGGCGCCAGTACCGCATGAACATGAAAAATTACATCTACTATGGATCGGGTAAGTTTGGGGGTATCAGATGGCATGGAGTGCAGGGCAACAACCATACGACTGGCACTAACAGACTTCACGTGGAAAGCGATAAATACGACTCAGAGATAGTCAATTACGGAAACCGGAAGCCGAAGCGGTGTGATTGGATAGTGCTATGTAGTTGCGCCACTGTGCTCGTTGTCAAAGTATGTAAATTCATCGTTCATTCACAAGACTTCCTTCAGGTCTGGATCACGGACCTCCAATCGGCAAGCGAAAGGCAGTGGTTGGCTATGTTGTAATTGTTGTGCCACTCAGTAATAACAATGAAGAAGTTCTTGTACTCACGATGTGAACGAACTTGTGAAACCCACAGTCGGGATCTGTTCCGTGCCATCCGGGCCGACAGGTGGCAATATCCGAAAAAGAGCGATGACACGAGCAATGACAAGAAACGTATGAGCATTGGCAAAATAAGCGCCTGGACAGGCCCTACACGGTTGCGCTTGAGAGTGACAAATCACAAAGGACACCAGAGTAAACGTTACCTTCTTCCAAAACCAAATGTGAAACGCCGTGGGTCAGTAACATTGGAGTCAAGATGGCGCTCAGGATGAAATATATCAACGTCCGAATACAAGGTTTCATCGTGTGTCATGGACCTGACAAGACTCAGCGACGTAACGATGGACTATATCTTCAGACTCACCAAACGTTGCACAGGACCCAAGTTTTTCGAGGAATGCGGTGACCATCATAGTCGTCATCAACAAGTGGACTATGGGAAACGAGATTAACAACAGGGTTGTATCTGTGAATCTCCCTGATGAGAGCGTCAATGTAAGGAAGGTGAGGCTGGTCTTCGAGCATTGGCAGCCGCGATGAGCCCAAAAGGGATGTGATCTCATCCTGAGCTCTCTTCTGGACATCCTGGTGCGTTGTCATCAGTAGGAAGAAGGAAGATAGGAAGGCTGCCGTCTGATATACGTTAGTAAGCATGCAGGTTCGCTATGTATATGCAAACGCACAGTATCAGTCGCAGCTGAACGAGCAATCAGCAAATTCACACACAGCATATCAAATGACACACTTACCTCCATAGATACTGCCCGCAGTAGCCATGAGAATGCTTTCATCCACCGGATTAGAACCATCAAAGATCGCCCTCAGGTTGTCCGCGACATATGAAGAAGAAGCTGTCTCGCTCAGCTGTGAAGTACGAGTCTTTAGATGCGAACGCTCACCAAGGGTTACGACTACTCACCACTGCAGATCGAGTTACCAGATATGGCGCCCTTGTACATTGATGGAACTTCTCCCTAGCCATCTTTGCCCAGCGCTTGAAGCCCATCCCCGGGAGCCATGAAGGGAACATGGTCACTAGAAATTAAACCTCAGGTCGTCTACTACGTCTTTTCTAAAAATGTCACTGGGGATTGACATACGAAAGGGAAATGAATCTGCAGCCCATCCTGGTTGCAACGCCAACCCTGTGTGACGGGCGATCTCTTCGGCCAGGTGTACATACTCGTCAGTTGCATCTGACCCATACGTAAACCGGACGAATACAGACGCTACGTGTCTGCATTATATTAAGCTTGAGCGAAGCTCAGACACAAAACAGGTGCCCCACTTTTTCAACAGATGCTCCCAGTCTTGGCTCGATTCCATAAGTTGCTTTAGCAGCATTAGAGTCTGCTCCTCCAATATGATACCCCAGGTTGCTTGAGTTTGAGGTCCCCAACCCCGAGTGTAGTAGCCTCCTTGCCGTCTTAAGCTTCTCGCTATAGTACGTGAATCCCACATTGTCTTGACGGCCAATGAGATCTACCATCGCCCACGTAGGCCGATCAGCATATATCTTGGAGCGCTTTTCGAGTAACTCCTCTGCTATCTGTGCGCCATTGAAAACCGCGATATCCCTTCCAAAAAGGCGGAGAAAGAGTACATTTCCTGCAGGGCTTTCAACATTGAGGTACGGTGATGGTAGGTCAAATTCGACATACCCCATTTCCGCGACCAACGCTGGTATGTCTTCCATGGGTGAGAACGAGGAATTTCTCTTAGATGCCCGGTAAAGAAGGAACGCGGTGGTCCCTAATCAATGGTTAGCGAAATCCTCAGGCCTGAAGCACTAGAAGGGCTTACCTGGTGGTACAGGTGATCTACGACGATAGATACAGGCTGTCAGGATTGCAACAGACAAGCCAAACAGGGCCGTAACAACTGTGATGTTACAAGGAATGGTGCACTCGTATGTCATGTTATTCAAAAAGAACTGCGATTACAATTGTGTAGCGGGATTATGAGACGCTGAGGAGTGCCGAGAGGATTACGCTCACCAGGGGTGAAACTAATATCTGGTGACCGCATCAGAACTGCCCATGAGCAACACGTGCTCGGTATGATCACTACTTGAAGAGTTTACTCAATTCTGATGCGGATGCTGTCCAAAATATCATTTGATGGGATTTCAAGTTGATGAGATCCGAACCCGAACTGGTTGAAATTCCACTTTCGAACCGAGGACTTTACGTACACACTCTGACTCCCGCCCTGTAAGTCGCACCCTAGGCTAGTCCCACCGCCACTTGACCAGCAAGATAAACATGTGCCAGCCTGAGAAAGCGGCAAGGAAGCGGCACAAATATTCCTCCTTGTGTGTTACAGCAAGAAGTATATAAACCCAGGTATGGCATTGCCCGTAAAGGAGATCAAACAGTTCATATAGGTCCGATATCGGCGCACTTCTCCATAGTAGCACAGACCGCCTGCAAACGTTGCCAGTGCCCATGTTCGCTCACTCCATAGTCATTGCTGCCGTCTTTCTGACTGTATGGCTTTGGAAACGTCGAGCCCACCTAGGAGCGGCGCTCGAGAGGCTTGCCACTACCTCCTGGGCCTCGCAGGAAACCTGTTATAGGCAATCTGCTCGATATACCACGATTCTGCGCTTGGCACAAGTTTCTGGAGTGGAAGGAACAGTATGGTGCGAGCCTTGTGTAGGATGGAAATTGTACTGCAGCTCATCAATAGCTCTCCAGGGGAGCTTGTCTATGTGGAAGCACTCGGCAGCCGAATTCTGGTTCTCAACTCACTCGAAGCCGTATCGGATTTGCTCGAATCGAAGCCAGCGAATTATTCCGATCGTCCAACCTTCGCCATGGTTGGTGAACTTATGGGACTGGATAACGTGTGTCTGCCTTAATGACACTGCTCTCTGGGCTAATCGTACCTTCAGAGTATGCCGTTGCTTCAATACGGTGACCCATCTTGGAGAAAGCAAAGAAAGATCGCACATCTTGCTCTTAGTCCCGAGGCTGTGAGGACGTATGACCTAGTTGGCGACAACGTCGCAAAATACGTGGATAGCTTATTGGACAAACCCGATGAGTTCGCCCCACAGCTTCGCCTGTAGGTTTGCTACCGTTGGTCTCGTATACTCTGCTGAGAAAACGTCAAACTTCAGCGCGACCGGGCGTATAATCTTGTCCGTAATCTATGGCTTACCAGTGGATACGCCAGATGACCTGGTAAGGACTTTCCTCAAACTTAGTCACCTCAAGTAAATCTGCCATTAGTATATAACTCAGGCGGAGTGCACCATGGAAATGATCGGAAAGGCAATGGTGCCGGGAACGTTTCTGGTCGACCTCATCCCAACATGTGAGGTAACGCTAGTTCTGAGGTCTGTTATTAGCTAACGTTGCATGCCTAGTGAAGTACCTTCCCGCTTGGTTTCCATTCAACAACATCCATAAAGTGGCTGCAAGTGGTCGGGCTCAAATTCTTGAACTGGTCACCCGTCCATACGAGCACGTCAAGCGGGAAAGAGCACAGGGTACAGCTCATCCTTCTTTCACATCCAACTGTCTGGACAAGAGTGAGGCCAGTGACCCTGTCGCACGAGCGGAGATGGAACACGTAATCCTATGGGCAGCGGGATCGATGTATGGTGGTAAGTGGTCTTGCGTGTGTAATTAGAGTTTTATCCTAACAATCTACCTAGCTGGAGGCGAAAGCGTAAGCTACTTCTATATATGTGTAGTATTCCTTTAACACCAGGCTTGACTACAGTCATATTCAACCACGATGAGCTTTATACTCGCTATGGCCATGTTTCCTCAAGTTCAAGCAAAGTTGAAAGAAGAGGTATTCAGAGTTGTTGGAAGCGATCGCCTCCCAGCCCTCCATGATAGGGATGCAATGCCATATATGAACGCCGCAGTCAAGGAAGCTACACGGTGGAAGCCCGCACTTCCTCTCAGCATCGCGCGGAGAACGAAAACTGCAGACTTCTATAAAGGTGTTTAGTCTACTTTACATTGTCTTCGCTAATCTATACTCATCATCTACTCAGGATATTATATTCCTGAAGACACGATTATCCTTCCCAATGTATGGTATGGTGCTAGTTCGCCTCGACTCCGAGTGGGATTAATCATCCATTTTCAGGGCAATTTCTAAGGACGACAAGAGCGGCATACCACCTGAAGAGTTTGCTCCAGAGCGTCATCTAGCAAGCTGCGTCAAAGAGACTTCAATAGACCCATACTCATATATCTTCGGCTTTGGGCGCAGGTACAGATACGTGAAGTTCGGATTTCGTGTCGTACCAGAGCTGAACCAATACCTCATAGGGTCTGCCCAGGCAAATATCTAGGTGACAACATACTATTTCTACTCTTCTCTAATATCGTGTTTGCCGTTGATATTTCGAAGAAGTGTGATGCAAACGGAGAAGAGATTCCTTTACCCCCCTCATACAGTCCCGGGACTCGTAAGGTGAGTGGTTTCCACCTATGCTACAACAAATAAGCCAGACTAAATGTGTCACATACAATTACTCAGTTTCCCAGAGCCCTTTGAGGTGAATATATCACCTTCGTCGAGGGCGGCCATCTCCGTGATTAAGGAAAGAGTGCATCAATTTTCCTGAAGACTATCTGGATTTGTTTCGGGAATCTTATCAGGTTCATCATACATTTCAAAGTGTATATATCGTGGTTAAAAGTTCTACCGTGCACTTGGCCAAATAATATGACGCTGCATCTGTACATTTAATAAATAGAACAAATCAATTCTGGCAGCGCACGACTTCTCCTGCGTAACTTTTTTTTCTGTATCCACAATTCCTTTTGCAGTAGACCCACCACAACGTTTTAATCCTGCCTCTGGGCAATTTATGGGGTGTATGACCATCACAGTAAGCAGGGAAAAGTAATTAGTACATGGGTACAAAAAGTGGCGGCTTCAGTCTCTTTCCAGGGCACTGATCCTGTCTTTCATGCAATGACTGGGTAGAAGCTAGTTTCAATGATAACACAACTTATTGGCATGGTATCTGTAGATGTAAGGCATTCGCAATTGGCTGGGGGATGGTGCAGGTGTACATTAGATGAGGCCAGCATAATCGACATCGTTGTGTTGTGGGATGTGAAAACCTTGCCAGCACAAGGGCCAGTCCATTACTGTATGCTCATCATTATACATATGTGGAGTCAGGTAGTATAGTGTATGGTGGACATTCTGAGGCATCTCAACACCGGGAGACCTTGCTTTGCAAGCAAGGTCGCGCCAAATAAAATAAAAATACTATACTATGATGTAATATTCTGCACTCATCTGTGAGCAGCTGCTTTGATCAAGTCCACTGCCTATATACTAAAGTCAGTATACTGACTAGAAATCAGTAGTGGTCAGGCTCACGACTGACCTTTTCTGCGATAGCATATACCGTTGCTTGTAAATGCGTGGCAAGTTGGGAGGGTAGAACACTGACATCGACTACACGGAGGTTCGAAGTACCATAAACTTTCAACTGAGGGTCTACGACACCTCCAAGTGACCGGCTTGCCATGGTAGCGGTGCCCATTATGTGATCCCCAATAGAAAAGGTCTGACGAATATAAGCAACAAGATCAGAACCTGTTAAATTAAGAGGAGGCAGGATCTGGGCAGTAATATATGAAGATAGCGGCTCGGTGGCCACAATCTTGTTGTTATAGGTGAAGAACTCCAGGAGGAGCTGGACGTCTAGACGGACTTCAATATGTGTTCACAACATACGACATGGGACGAGAGCATACCAAACTCAGCAGTGAGAAAATTCGATACGATATTCGGGGATGCCAGAGCATTTGTGGTGTTGATGTGCTAAACAGCCATGAATCGCACAACACTTGGTTTTGAAATGCGGATGCTTACGACTGAGCCACGACTGATGGGATGCTGTGACTGTTGTTAGCCAGACTGAAACTTCACATGGACTTCAACTATAGTACCATAGCCCCGCTTAGTAATGACATGTAATGTTTTCCTGGGACCGTTTCAGCTAGTCCTTCGGCGAGTTGAATGATTTCCATCTGTGGTACAGTCCCATTGGTGAGCCATGAGCGCTGGATCCCTAGCTGCGCTTTGACGAGGGGTGAAACTGAACCAGTGCTCTCCAGTAATTGTACCGACTGGTCGAACGCATTCAGAAGGGAAGATGTCGCCGTTTCGTCAAGAAACCCGTGTAATGGAAGGAAGAGGAAGGCACAATTCGTTGCTGCCAGCCAGCCTTGACGAGTCTTGTTACTGGTTTGATAAGATTAACAAAGCAAAGTCTGGATGATGATTAGTCCCCACTTACTATATTACTTCCTGTGTACTAGCAAAGGTAGTGTTCGCAAAGTCATCTTAGACAGGTTATATTTAGCGCAGTGAACCATGAAGGCGACAAACGTCACAAACCAAAAGTGACGACTTGGAAGGCATCCGTCAGTTCGTACTGGCTGGCGACGAAGATATGCTCCTGAAGATTTTCACCAACGCCTGGCAGATCAACAAGAGGACTGATCCCTAAGCCCTTGAGGAGAGTCGCATTTCCGATCCCTATTATCAAATGTAGGTTACTACGCCATTTGTGTACAAGGATCAACCCACCGGAAAGCTCTAGTAATTGAGGCGTCTTTAACACGCCAGCACTTAAAATAATCTCTCGTGACGCGTTCACGACATACTGGCTACCGCCAGACACGAAAGTCACTCCCGTCGCTGTTAGATTGCTGGTACTGTTCTCGAAGAGAACTCTGGTGACGGTAGCGCCGGACAAGACATGGAGATTAGGGCGCTTGGCAGAAGGACAATAATAACCGGTCGCCGAGTCGGACCGTGACCCACTGTTCCGATCAACAGCTACGAGAGTATTCCAAATCCCTGAAGTATTGCCGTCCAAGGGGTTGTGGTTTATTGAGACCCCGAGTTGCTCCAACGCATCGATGTAAGGTGGAACAATGCCACTGTACTCCGCATTAAGGGACGTCTGTATTGTGGAGATCAATGCCAGCCGACTAAGTCATAAAGCATCCGCAGTCAAAACTCACTGCAATGGGACCATCAAGGCCGTTTTGACTGTAGGAAGTGGAGAAGCCCGAAAGCCCGGGGTCGGGGTTAGCCTCTCTCATCTGACTTTTTAGGAAATACGGGAGGAGACTGTCCCAGTCCCAACCACCAGAGTAGTCGTTAAGAGAATCCCACGTAGCATATTCAGAAATAGATGCACGAGACCATGCTAAACTATTTATCGCACCTAGTTCAGTCAGTTCACAAAAGAGACGGAGTAGACATCAAGGCATACTTGAGCCTCCAAGCAATTTGCCTCGGGGAGTCTCTATCGAACGATTTCCTGTGTTGACCTGAGGAATTGTGGACAACATCCAATCGTAGTCTGGATGGAATACCGCATTGTTGACGAAGACTACGGACACGCGCATGAGACTATATATCCTAACAAAAGACAAAAGCATACATGGAACGGAGATATTGGAGTCGGGGATATGCAAGTCACCAGCTTCAATCACTCCCACACTGAAGCTAGTGTCCTCTGCAAGACGAGTAGCGACGGTCAATCCCGCTGTTCCTCCTCCTGGTCCATCCTGAGTGAGTCACATCATGGATTCAGATAGTTTATATGAACTCACCGATGACGAGGTAGTCATATGTCTTTGCGAGAAACTCATCTGCCGAAGAAAGAGGTGCTGGGCAATGTGCAGTGACGAGAACAAAGCAGAAGACGAGTGAGGATAAGATATGCACCCTGAGCATGGTGATTTTCAGTACTGTGTACGGCGTAACAGTAAGTGGAACACTGGACCATCAAATTATATAGAGGCTCAAGCCCCCGCTCGTCTGGATCATACCGTGTTCCCAAGTACGCTATTGACACCACCATCATGTCAGTGTATCGGCTACTCGGCCTCAGTAGATGTACCAGTGTGTACCTTGCGTATATATGGCAACTATTAGGTCGAACTTGCTGTGATTACTACACAATTTAACACCGTAAATAGTTTGTAGTCGCTTCTTTCTTAACACACACCACCTCGGGATAGGCCCAAGGGTATGTGTTATGAGGGTATGAAATGTAATTCTAGTATTCGCTAACATAGAAATGAGCTCAACCTTTCAATACCTCACTCATAATCAGAGGGATTGTCCACGGCCTCGACTGCCCGTTCTTCATCAACCGGATTACCATCACCCGATCTAGCCACTCCCCCTGGTCAACTCATCACGGAGATAGCTCGCCCAGCCTTTAATGCGGCTGTAAGCCCCTGGGACAAAACCTATGTATACATGATGGTGGAGTGTGGGTGAGGCAAGGCACGTGTTACGAGGGAGTCGCAAGAGTACATAGCCTCTTGACAATTGACATAGCCGAGCCAAAGTGTACAAACGGTTTACATCGTAGGCCACTTTGTGCCGAATCAGCTGAGGCAGGTGGATAGCGTAATTTAGTGATGGGCGCGTCCTCGCCGAGTATTGATGGGCCACACGGGTCCGCACTACTAGCGCAACTCAGTACTCAGTCATCAATTACGGTGGACCAGTGTGAGCAGGCCACTTCTACCTAACTTACGTATTATCACGTGGATCTACTATTATGTAATACTATGGATCCGTGGTCACCAAATCAGTAACCTGGAACGGGCATTCATAGGCAACACATGCGCTGCAAGCAGCCACACCTACAGAGCCCACGTTAGCAAATGATACGAAGCACGATCTAAATCACATCACGACTCACGTTATATAACAAATACGATGACTGATCGTGCTGTACATCCCTGAATCGAAAGTACTGGCTTCCAACGAATAGCCCCATTGAGAGGAAGAGCGTGCCACACAGCGGTCCGAGACCCCAAAGCACTGAGAGAGCAATAGACCATGTCGGGAGAGCAGCTAGCATATATAGACGTGACCCTTCTGGGGCAACGATGGGGAGTGTTCGACGGCCTGAGAGGCGATCACCGTCGGCATCTGCAAAGTCTTGGGCGTGAATAGTTGTAAATATCAAGAGACCACTGCTTAGTAAGGCCAAGAGCGACGTATGGTCGACGGAGGCCTTAGAAGCTAGGTAATCAATTCAGACGATGAGATCTCTTCAGACACATCCGACTTACAGATGATCATGACGGCACCCAATTCAAATGTCAGATACCCGCCAACATTACAGAGATTCTTGAGGACTGGGTGCGAACTGAACCCAAAGTCGTCGTGGAAGATCTCCACCAGTGAGAGTGCTGCACTGGCCAAGAGGACGCCAGTCCCGTACCATCGAGAAAGATACAGGCAAACGACAAGTAAGAACCAGCGAAATCGCCAGGTTGCGTCGACTGTTATCCTGCCGGATGGTAAAGGGCGCCATGGTTTATTAACGACGTCCTCGTGTGCTGAGAAGGCTTGATTGGACACGTTGGCTTGTAATAGATGAATCCACACCCATATAGCTGTATGAATGAGTTGTTTTACTCCTGCAGGAGGTGCAGTCGCAATAGCAGAGATGATCTATCCACTACAAGGTTACTCCTTCAAGCCGATCACAACAGAATAAAACTCACCACAGGGAAGAAGATTGTTTTATAATCAGATCGGGTAAATAGGTATGTGGTCTCGAGGTAGAAGGCAAGTCTGGGGAACAAAACTCGAGGATCAGGTATCGTCATAATGAATATAGGGTATCGCAGGATGTGAGACCTGACGGCGAAATTCAACCGTCATATGTACTAATCTATCCGCAAGATCGTGGTCGCAGCCAGCTGTGATAAGCCGTGCAGACTCGCGGAACAGGTTACCTGATATCACGCAGCCTTGAGAGCCGGATGCTGAACAGTATAATTACCTTGGCACAACATCGGCACTGTACTAGTTGGGTCACATCATTTCTAACAGCGAAATCAACGCGTACAATCGTTGTTAGCCCAGCGCCAGTACCGCATGAACCACGGCACATCATACCTACGATGGATCGGGTTAGTTCAGGGACGGGGCAACGACCACACGACGGGCACTAACAGACTTCACGCGGCAAGCGATAAATAGGACTCAGACCAATCACGGAAGTCGGAGTGTAATCAGACTGCTGTGTATGCACCCCTGTGCTCGTTGTCAAAGTATGTAAGTTCATCGTTTATTCATAAGACTTCCTTCAGGTCTGAATCGCGGACCTACAATGGGCAAGTGAATGGCAGTGGTTGGCTATGTTGTGATTGTTGTACCACTCAGTAATAGAAAATGAAGAAATTCTTGTACTCACGATGTGAACGAACTTGTGAAACCCACCATCGGAATTTGTTCCGTGCCATCCGGGCCGATGGGTGGCAATATCCGAAAAGAGTAGTGACACGAACAATGATGGGATACGTATGACCACTGATAAAATGAATACCGCACAGGCCCTGCACCGCACGATTGCGTTTGAGTAACAAAGGACACCAAATTAAAAAGCAACTTGTTCCAAAACCGAACGTGGAGTGCCTTGGGTCAGTGACATTGGAGTCAAGATGGCGCCCCGGGTAAAATGTATCAACATCCCAAATGCAAGGTATCATCGACCTGACAAGACTCAGCGACGTAACGATGGACCATATCTCCAGACTCGTCAAACGTTGTCTAGGACCCAAGTTTCTCGAGGAATGCGGTGACCTTCACAGTTGTCATCAACAAGTGGGCTATGGGAAACGAGATCAACAACAGGATTGCACCTGTGAATCTCCTTGGTAAGAGTCCGACAGTAACTTCAGATGAATGGAATGCTATGAGTGAAAGAGGACACTCACTAATCATGCTACACCTGTGCGACTGCCAAGCGACAACTTCCCTCAACCCAACCCCGTCGTGACCAAACTCGATCAAGAATTGGAAGGTGCCAGCGTACTTTGGCGTGCGTCAAGTAAGTTCTGCGACAAGCCAGACCAACCTGTACCCCATAGCGAAACTGCTGGAATTTTTTCACCGTGGCACTTTATCGGGAGGAACACTTCATTCAAACTGGACGAGATTGCGGTGACCTCCCCTCTCAACATTCAAAGAGCTGACACGCGTTGTCGTGTGCAAGAACTAGCTGATGGTCAACTGGAAATTTTGTCTCTAAGGTGGGGGAAAGATTTGAGGTGTGCGATAACGTCTTCAAGAATCTCTGGGTTCTGCCACCTGCGCTTCAACGAAATAATGCCCCAATGTTATGCAGAGCACGCCGCCTCAAGAGGTGCGATGTGTTCAAGTCGACAGAAATTCTGGTGGGAGGGGTCTGGTGGAAAAGTGGTCTAGGACCTGACAAACAGACAAACACGTTTTTTCGACAACTACAATCTTCTGATTCCCCTTCGTCGAGAGGGAGGTGTCAATTGATTTTATCTGGTAATCGTCCGTGTAGTTCCAGTGCTCTGCGAAGTGGCCACCCAATTTCCTGTCCACAAACATGCCACACTTCGCATCACCATCGACCAAGTTTTATGTAACTGCAACTGCCACGTTGTCGATTTTCTTTGAACAACCTGGGACTCTGACAGTGCCTCGTGTATTTGTTGGGTTTGAGCTTCCTTGCACAGTCGCCCGTCTAGTGCCGATGATCTTCCTACGTGCAGAATGTCCCCTTCGCACAGCCAACCCAACTAACACCTCGGTCGTGAAATATGGACGCGTTGGGCGCAGAGCTGGAGGACGAACGACCTTCTCCATCTTTTATGTATGGCCTTCTCGAGCGGACTCCAAAGTAGCTTGAAGTACCGCGGGAACAAGAGACACGACTTGGCTTGGTGGTGGCAGTTGAACGACCCCTGATACTATTCTAACTTATACCCCGGTCTGCTGAGGCGTGACAGATCGCGTCTTAGGAATGCTGCTTCGCGCGCGTGGCTACCCCGTGTATTCAACTGTCAGGGTATCTGGTAATACCATTGTACTTTCCTGCAGGTGGGGCATCGCTTGTATTCTGTTCGCTGCCTCTTGGTCCCAAGCCAAGAAATGACGCTCCAATTCATGAAATTTCAATAAATGCGGGGGAACGATGTACATCTGGTGGGTACTTCTTCGCCATGTTTAATTTTCACTATTGCTAATACGGACCTCCTGGATTACACCAGTCGATATGCATGTCATTACTTTGTAATGAGGGTGATATGTACACATACCTCTCAGCGAAGGAACTGACTACCGCATTTGTATGGCAAGAGTGTTGTCGCTCCTCGTTCGGCGGATAAGCATGGAAGGAGGTGGTTGTTAGATCGGGAACTGAGGCTAAGGCCTAAGGAGTAGCTCTTTCCACTACGCCCCTTGGGCTTCCCCTTTTCCATGAGTCACATTGATAGTGTACTAAGCCTATCCCCAGTGCCAAGATGCAGATAAACTCTCATTTCTACACACTCTGGGTACAACATGCATGCTTGTCTTCAACTCACCGAAGTTCTTTATCTTATTATCGAGTTCATGGTGGATGACAGAGCTAACAACGCGTATAAAACCTGTGCTATTCGTTATGGGGACATTGCAAGACTTGCAAGGACCTGCAAGGCATTCGTGGACCCTGCGCTCGACGTTCTGTGGCGAACGCAATCTTCTCTGAGTCCACTCATCATGTGCTTGCCTGATCACCTCTGGACTTCAGAAGTAGAGTCCGGCGGCAAGACTGTGGTATGTCGTCTGTACCTGTGATGGTGGAGTCACTGATGGCTATTGCCAGTCTCTCATCGAGGACCATCAACCTTCGCGTGAGCACTGGGTCAGACTGAGAAAATATTCAGATCGAATTCGAGCCTTCGATCGTTGTACGCTAAATCCACCTCCTGTGTCCGCGAGTACCTTGGACATCGTCTTCTCGAGGAGTCTATCTCAGGAGCTTTTCCCATCACTGCATACTCTGACCGTCGAAGTCTTAACCAGAAGACTGCCTTCTAATCCAATCTGGATCCTCTACCGCCTTTGTTTACCTCGACTTGTTCGGCTGAACTTCAATATGCCTTCATCCCACCGATGCACGTACCCGGTTCTTCATTTTGTGCCAACTTCTATGCCATCTCTCCAGGCGTTGGCAATTGATGCTGCTGCTTCTTTCGACAAGCAGCGGCAGGGGGCACGTACCCCCTTGGTAGTGAGCTTCAGAAACATTCCTTACCTGCGTAGCCTCCACCTCTCTCGCAATCTGGATCCTGTCTCGTCCAGTACTGTGCACGAGCTGATCCATTTGCAATATTTGCGTGACTTGAATGTGGCCTTACCTGATGACTTCGATGTTGACAGGCATCTGTCCACGCAACCAATCCTCCCCTCACTCCAACGTTTGACCGTCGACGGTGGTTCTTTGAAACAGTGTTCCAGGCTACTTTCCTCCATCGCTTCATCCGAACTCAGTTCCGTTAAGGTTTCCTCTCGCTCGCTTACTCAGAGTGACATCTATGCACTCTTCTGGGAGATCGAGCGCATCCACGAACGCTGTCCAGACTTTCACATGCTCGACGTAGGGTGCCCCTACTACCTAATCAAACCCATCACCGATCCTTCCTTCGACCTCTCGCAATCAACATTGACACCCCTCTTCACATGCTGCCACTTGCATGTTCTCAAACTCAGATCTTTCAATAAGCTGGATATCGATGACGCCTTCATCACACAGATCACACTTGCGTGGCCCTACATCAAGTTCCTTGACCTGCATGGGGACCTACCACAGGTAGAAACACGTGTAACACTGCAAGGTATGTGTGAGCTCTTGCGAGGCTGTCCACAACTTTCGACACTCGAGATGCGTGTTGATGCAACGATTCTGCCGGAGGAAGAGCCGAAAATACGGTCGTTGTCTCTTAAGAGACTCAATATTTATGGATCTCGTGTGGGAGATAAAATGGCAGTAGAACGCTATCTTAGAGTCCTCGCACCTAACTTGAAATCGTTGTCTCTATAACCATTGTAGATTCCAATTTCCTAGTGTTATCTTCGGGATCTTCCTTTGATGGCGATAGAAGAACCTATGTACATATGTATGAGACTCACGGGTTGTCAAACAGCATTTACTGAAGTATCACCTAGAATGACTTGAGGGTACAATTCTAACTCACAAGGTAGTGAGAAGAACTTCTATTTGTTCCCAGACATGGCCATTCCTACTAACGGAGGCGACCTGCACCTGTTGACGACAACTCTATACAAACATCCTCATAACAGAATTACTTCTTGAAAATGTAGACACTGTCAACTTCGCCCAAATCCGTGCACAAGGTTGTTCGAGTGAGGCCGGTTCTCCAACGGGTCATCTATTCAATCGGCGGCTTGGGACCTGCAATAGCAAAAGACAGTTTAAATTCGGAGAGAAACATTAAGGTGTTACTGCGCGGTAGGATTAACAAAAATGTGGCCAGCATTGTGGCAAAGAGTCCAGAGGAGACGATGTCATCTCTCGAGTATGTGGTCTGTCTCGGGGAGGCTAGTGGCGAATTGTGAGTTGTCTGTGGATAGAAAAACTGTTGAATTTTGTGAATGGGGGACATTTCACCAACTCCCTGGTGGATACATGATGTGTAAGATGGGTTGAGCTGGTAGTGGGAGTAAACAAGGTGACCGCTGCGTTGCCTCTCCCTGTAGAGGTATGATGTATGAGTCATGATGTCCAGAGCTGCAAGGCCATGCCATCGACGCCATCGATATCCACTTGACAACATACCCCGGCCAATAAATGGACAAAAGTAGTGTTCGTCTTCATCGCCTGCATACTTTTCCAATCATTCCCGAAGAACCTTCATGAACTGAACGTGTTCGACTACGCGATTCCGACAAGAAACATAATCCAATAGCCCATGGTCAACTGCCCAATAGAGTGCTGGGAACCAGGTGCGAGCACTTCCCAACTAGCTGAGCGATTTGCAAGAGAGTAACCTTCATTGATACGACCCTCAATGGCAAACGCCTCACCTTCCCCGAGTAGTTTGTAATCCCCACTAATCCTCGAAAGCAGAATAAACGTTTTCACTTTATTGAGGATCATTCGTCAGATGATCATCGGTCCCAAATCATTTGAGTTGAAAGGCTTCCACGACTTGCAATTTGTTATACGTGTGACGCCCAGCATAATTTTGGTGTATGAGTGAATCTAAGACAAATGCACACACCCACGAGGAATGCATCAAAGGCCTTTAGTGGCTGGAGATAAAAAGGGGTAGTATCCGTTCGAGCCGTCGGAGCACCAGTATTAGTGATTGTACAGAACATGGCTTCAATCCTATTTGCGCCGGAAACCTTCGGGGTCGCCCCCTGGGGTACCTGCAAAGGCTGGGTCAGTAGTGTTTCTTTTACACATCGGGTTTAGTTAAGCGACTGACCGATGCTTTATCTGATGCGCTTCGGGAAGGAAACCTGGCCAGGCCCCTCTGACGACACTGAGAGGCCACAATTTTCTACCTGTAATTCAGCTATCGTGAGGATCCAGCTGAACCTGGAAACACAAGGCGCACTCTTACTTTACAAACTTTATGGCCCATGTCCGTTAATACGTCGACACTAACATTTCGGACTATCGTTTTGAGTGTCATTTCGTTCCGAATTGAGGGATATCGGTAATCTACGTCTTTCTTGCGAGAATGGGCATCACCTCTCATGATGGAGACTCTGGCCAGTTGGGTCCGGCGCGGGACGTGATTGAGGACACGGCTTTCACAACGGCCAACACCCTCTGTATATATGTAAGCTAATTGGTTGTAGCTGTCGTACCCACCGCCATCTTCGGGATCGGGGGCGCTCCAGTCTGAGAGGAGTTCGCTCGATGAGATGGTGAGCACTAGGTCTGTCCTGGTATGTTTTATTTTTCACGCTTGTGGCTTTCTTAGTCCTCTGGCAAGCAGCGCATGAGCTCCTAACGACGTCTGAACTCGTCATCGGATACTTGTTGGCTCTGCAATGTCTGGTTTGGGCAAATTTTGAGATGCAACCACACTCCGGTTGGTGTTGGGACATCCAGTCCATCCAAAGATGTCATCCCGATAAGCCAAGAACAGAATCGTTGGTTGCGCCACTGTTATGTTCGACGCTGATCTACAGCCTCCGAGCTTGGGGGCATCATAGCAATGACAAGGAAGGTAACATTGTATTGTTGCTCGTGTACTTCGGAGGGCGCTTTAAAGCTAACGCGAACGTGTATACTGGCCTTCTCTCATATAACTTGAATGCTACTGCAAGATCCTCTGTTAGTTTGATGTGCGTCAAATCAAAAGCCTGTGTATGACCCCTCACCATGCCTATGCCCACTGTCTTGTACAGGGGTCGAGTTGCCAGTAAGCACACTAACCTTTGTGTGCAATTTAGTACTTCTCGATGCCCGACAAGTCAAGAACCAACTTCTTTGATGGGAAGACGACCTTCATGTCAACCTGGAGTTTATTAGTTGATAATATACATGACATGTAAAATTGTAGGGGATAGAAGTCGTTTCATCGGCATTGTTGAAACTGGGACTCATTGGTAAACGGTAGGGGATGGCTTGCGACACATCAATAGCGATAGGTCCTAGACGACTCACGATGAGACTCTACATTCCGTGACGAAAGTCGCTGTACTTACTACCACCAGGGTGGATGTGCTCAGCTTCCGCGGGGCCGCAGGGACAGAGTGGGTGATGTTCACAGCATCGTCTAAGTTCCGTGCGATGATGCTAGACGGATTCTGAAGCCAAGCACGTCAATGAAGGAACTTCTGTGAATGTCGCGGAGACCTCACAGATTCTGGGACAACAGTTGGATAAGATGGGATAAAGCATTGTCCGTCAGATAAAACGGCATCATCGTTAGCGGTGTACAGAACAGCCTAGTCACCGTGAACATTCCAAACTAACGAGTTGCACAAACACCTAGACGTACCTTCACTCGCTCGCGGGCAGAGGGCTTCATCCTCGCGTAGGGATGGAATCTGAACAAATACAACGATCTGTAGGTCGGCAGTTTTCCGGAGTCCATCAGTTGCGGTGGAGAAGATTGCAGAGGGAAGAGACTGAAAAAAAAAGAAGATACCAAAGACCCAGTGCTATGATCCCGAGTTTAAATAACAAAGCGGGGTCCAAAATATGCAGCAGGAGAAATGGGGGTAGTGAAGCCGAAAAATTGAGTTAACAGTCCGTGTCGTACAGAGTTGAAACGCTGAAATCTCGAAACGGGGACCTGTCGCGGCGCTTATTCGAATTGACATTCGCCACATGTGCTGGGCCAACATACATCTGTTTCCACGGAAGCATCCCACGAGTACTAAGAGCTTCGGGCACGTCCATCGCGATGAAAGACCCCCTGCGCAAGAATAAGCTGTCTTCGTTGCCAGCCACGCACGACACGCCCCCGTGGATCACACCAGACTGGAGGACCATCCATCCGTAACCACCCTGTAAAAAGGGCAGTGCTGAAATAGATTCCTCCTTCACATCGTAAGTGTGTTATAATGTTCACCGAAACTTCTGAATTCTGTCATCGACAATGTAGGAAGAATTTCGATCGTGCAACTGAGCTCCAGTGTCAGCGGTTACAGTTTCTGTCTTCTGTTCCATCCAAAACAAGCTGCAGCACAAGACGTCACCGTTAACGTATTCTCCTGTACCCAATCGCTGGTGCATATACATCTTTTATGCCATCCTCTCCGAACGCAAATCGAGTGCTAGAATTGCGTGACCTGTCACACAAAAAGGGGCAGGTCACGTCACACTGGTGACATATGCTCGCAGGCAAGTTGCTCACAGCCATCATGAGACTTGGAGGGCGACTCAACTTGTGTGCCCTCAAGTGCCCCAATTTTCTCGTCCAAGGCCGCTCGTGTGATGGAGGATGCTGAAAGCATAAAGAAATTGTCCGCTCCAAGTTTTGCAAGGGGAACTGCCAGCAAGAAATCTGTCTATCAACCGAGGCTGCGTCAATACCCTCGTCCGACAGTAACTCCAAATGATTGGGGTGCGTCGAGTGAAACAAGACACTCACTAATCATGCTACACCTGTGCGACCCCCAAGCGGCGACTTCCCTCAACCTCACTCCGTCGTGGCCATTTGAACTCGATCAAGAATTAGAAGATGCCAGCGTGCTTTGGCGTGCATCAAGTGGGTTCTGCGACAAACCTAACCAACCTACACTCCATAGCAGTACTGCTGGATTTTTTCACCGGGGCACTCTGTCACGAAGGGCGCCGCATTGAAGCTCGACGAGAATGCGGTGACCCCCGCTCGATATTGACGGAACTAACATGCACTGTCGCGTGCAGTAGCTGCCAAACGGTCGACTGGAAATTTTGTGTCTAAGGTGGGCGAAGATTTGAGATGTGCGATAACGTCTTCAAGTCCTGCCACCTGCCCTTCAACGAAATAATTCCCTAATGTTATGCAGAGCACGCCGCCCCAAGAGGCGCGGCATATCCGAGTCGACAGAAATTCTGGTGGGAGTGTCTGGTGGAAAAGTGGTGGTCTGGTCCCTCGAACTCCGCAAACGATTGATGGACCTGACAAACAGACAAACACGTCTTTTGACAACCACAATATATTCAAGTCTTCTGTATTTTTCACCGGTTCCCCTTCGTTGAAAGGGAGGTGTCAATTAAATTTCTCTGGCGGTCGTCCGTGTGGTTCCAGTGCTCGTCGAAGATCTGCGAAGTGGCCACCCAATTTCCTGTCCACAAACATGCCACACTTCGCCACATCGCCCTCCAAAAAATTTTAATCGTGTCCGCCATCTCTTCGATTCCGCTGGAATGACCTGGGACACCAACGATACCTCGTGTGTTTATTGATTTTGAGGCCACGAATCTAGCGCTGCCGATCCTGCAGAACATCCCCCTTCGCGTGGTTATCACCGAAATACCTTGGCTGGAACAAAGGAACGATCGGAGCACAGAGCTGGAGGTGGAAAATCATATTCCCCTTTTGCTGCTCGTGGTTTTTTATCAGCGGACCAGAAGTGACTGGAGGCTTTGGGGGAACAAGGATTGCAGCTTGATTTGGTGGTGGTACTCGAGGACCCCTTCTCAACTGTCCAACTTACCCTCCCGTTAACAGAGACGAATAGCAAATCCCGGTCCAAGAATTGCTGCTATGTATTCCAGTTTGTAACACGGCAACACGAACACGAGATACCGAGTGGTATCTTCTTACATCGTACGGACATTCCATGCTGTCGCTCCCGTTGCTGAAGTATTCGTCATTCACATCTTTAGCTGCCTTATTCCCTGATTCACGTGGTAACATTGAATGACGGAGGAGAATGCATATCTGGTGGGTATTTTAGTCTCCAATTTAGTTACCATCACCACTAACTCTGGCCATTATCACACTTGTCTATTACACCAGTCATTAATGTGCATAGCCAGAATATGAATTCAATTTCACTTGGTCGTCTTGCTCGTCGTTTTGATGCGGGTACAACGACTCGTGACACGATGTCGCTTTGTACACGTATCCCTTGGTGGTGTGGTGAAGACATTCACTGTCGCATATGGTAATAACGAGATCTCTCCAAGTCCTGGTCACTTTTGGCGGACAAACGCTGAAAGAGGTGGCCACTAACTGGCACTACTCCTGGGATTGGAGCCTAGTATCAAGGCTAGAACGAGGACAGTTCAAGTGGTTATTAGGCGTTTGGTCAACTTTGTCACACATAGATGGTCGTCATTGCAGACGACCGGCGCTGATACGAAATTTCATGAATGACGAAAACATCGACTCCAAGATTCTCCCTCCCCACTCAAACAGGCTGCGCAGAAGCGCCGAAGAGCGTCATATGTTGAGTTGTCTGGCCGCCTCCCCTAGTCTTTCATTGGGAAACCTTCGAGCCTTGTCTGGGCCAAGGCTGAAGCGGTACTCGTACCGGGTCCGCGAGCCTTCAGTAACACCGGGCTGGTGCTACCGCGCGTCGACGAGGTTATAAAGCCATGTTCCCGGCAGACCTATTTCACAAGCTCTCTCCGTTGCTTCATACCCTGTACCCCTGCTTTTGGCAGCTCCTTCAGAAGTCCACTCTCATTACCCGCCCCTGTTCGTTTACCGCATCTCATTCATTTGAACTTCGAAATTGATCCACCCTCGCGCTCAGACTCTGGCGAGGTCCTTGCGTTTTGTGCCAGCTTGCGCACACTCTCCAAGTGTTGAAAATCGATACGATGTCTTACCTAGTAGTATGCACGAACTGATCTACTTGTAATCTTACCCGACGATTTCGATGTCGAGGTGGGTTTGTCCACCCAAACGATACTGACTTCCCCCGCTTCAACGCTTGGACCCTACCGTTGGCCCTTCGAATCGTTCACGGAGCTCCTGTCCTGAGTCTATCACTTCGTCCGACCTTGGCTTCATCTCAGCTTTCAAATGCTCGTCTGCTCCTCGGGGCGACATCCACGTACTCTACCAGCTCATCCAGGTGCGCTTTCCAGACGTCCACACGCCCAGGATAGCAACCTGTTCACCCGTCATTGACCCTTCTTTCGATATCTCGCGATCAACGGTAAAAGCCCTCTTCGGGTGCCATCGGTTGCACTCTATCCCTTTACTCTAGCGGGTGCCATGAATATCGACGACACCTTCATCGCACAGACTGCTCTCGCGTGGTCGAACATTGAGGATCTGAGGCTGCACTGAAGGCAACGGAGCAAGTTGCCCCCGTCATGCAAATCGATACGAGGATTCTGCCCAGTCATCGTCTCTGAAGCAGCTCCATATTTATGCTTCTCACACAGAAGATCGGCTGGGGTTAGCCGTTAGACCTAAGATACTCGCACCTAAGTTGGACTGGTGTTTCCGGAAAGAGAGTGGTCCGAGTTGTCTGCATGATCGTGCTGCTTAACTTTTCCCATTCCAGATAGTTCTGTGTGGAGACTGCAAACCATTTCGTTGCCAACTTGGGTAGTTGTCCTTGTTTTCGTGCATGGTGGACTATCATATGGTGCCTTTGTTACCCGGATATTTCCAGGCTATACATTAAGCAAGAGACTTTCTACTGTGTCATTTCAGAATAAACCAACTTAATATAAAATCCAAGGTCCAGATCGATTCACTTTTGCGCGGGTTGACACGTTTATGTGGTACGACTTGAGGAGATTGAAACAACTAATGCTGCTACTGATAACCAGAAGCTGCCGATCCGAGAGCGCGAAGCACGCAGCTGCAAGTACCAGACCCATAACTGGCCTGGCGGCACCTTGTTCATTCGTTCTCGTCTCATAGTGAAATTTGATATTTGGTAGCTATCCATGCGACTGACACATATTTCGTATTTGCTCTGCAAAGGGCTCATTCCTACTTCAAGATCACCGTTTGTGTGTTGTCTCACCTGTGTCTCAGTGATCTGTCTGAGTTGCCTGCTACTTACGCCCGATCGGCGTAACTATTTTCTTTTTATGGTATGAGTCTGGATCCACGAGCGTCGTAGTCTCAACACCTAGCCATGCGCAAGCTTTCACACAGCGAATAGGGGCACCGGGAAGCAACGTCATAGCCGCCTTGTCGACAGTATATTATGTAGATCATTTAGGCCTAGCATTCAATCTCCCCTCCCATCGCACGCACAAAGAAAACGACAAGTTCATCTTGCTATTGTGTCTATACTACGCCACACGTATATTCTCGATAGGTCATAGGCTTTATCTCGCACATGTAAGTTGCAGGCCCAGGAAGATATGTAACCGTCACGCTTACAAAGCTAGCGGCTGCTGTCCAAGATGTCCATCGTACGCGTTGTCGAAGGAAACTCCCTTGCAGGTAATAGCCCTACAACGGGGGGTGACCCTGGGGGGTCCACTATTGCAAGGGGCGGCGCCATAACGGCAGATCGTCCCAGTATTAGAATTTCAGTGGGAGATATACTCTCATGCAGATTCGGTAAACTAAACAATAAAAACTGGCGGGTGTGGAAGATACGCATGACTAGCGTGCTCCTCGCCTATGACCTATACGATATTGTCACGGGGGCCGACAAAAGGCCACCCGATGACCAAGTGGACGAGGTCCGATACTGGAAACGGTGTGACCTTGCACTCCAGGCATTAATCCTGCTCAACATCGCGGATGATCGGTTGTTTCTTATATCAAGGGCGGAAACAAGCGCTGAGATGTGGAAGCTCCTGCATATGATGTATGGATGAATGAGTCAATTTAGTACGCCCTATTATCGCATCAGTATGAATGTACTTTGCGTGCTCATGTTCTCGACAGGTAGTAAGTTGGATGGATCCCTCTCACTTCCTTCAACTTTGTGGATACCAGCTGGCACTGATACACCACTTTCTGTCTAGACCGCTAGCAGTGAATGAGAATGTGAAAAAGTCCATTGGGCATGGCTACGTCATGCTCGCGGAAAACACAAGTTCAGTAACTCACCTACCGAACGTACTCGGCAATGACGAAGAAAACAATCAGTCTCCTGTCTGCCTTTGACTCCCTCGCAGTATGGCATGTATGAACTAAAGATCAGCGAATTGTATTTGTTATTGCCTACCCGATATCCATAAGGCCACGGAAGCCTGCGAAACATGAGTCCAGTGGCCTTTAGCTTTTGAGAAAGAGCCGAAGCCCGAGGTGCTGAAGGCCAACCATACTAAGCGGTGCCTAGCCATAATGCGTACGCGAGGAGTTCTCGCAGCCAGATGCTACATCCGGGCTGCCCAATGGGCCGAAGTAAGACGACAGCAAGTTGAAGCGGATTGAATGCGTTGGACATTTTCCATTATAACTTGCAGCGCTTTACACAAAACATACACGATATGTCGAAGGTCTGTTAGTCGTACGAAGGAAAATAAGTCTAACGAGGATTAAACGAAGATTTACCTAAAGTAGATGCCATAAAGTCACTTTCGCCTATTCGACTCCGAGCTGAACACCTACGAATGGACGGAGATGGTTTGCGACAGAGTCAGCGCTAGGTCCTATCCATTCTACATTGGGCTCCATGCATCCTGCAATGAAAGTAGTTCACCTACCAGTACCGGGGTGGTTATACTCAGCCTCTGTCAGGGTACATCAATGGAGAGCAGGAGGTTGATCACGTCGTTCAAGTTCCGAGCGACAACGCTGGAGGATTCCGGAGTCAAGCTAACATCAGACCATGGATGGTTGAGAGTGCACCTGAGACCCCACAGAGTGCGCAACGGATGGTTGAAACGACCAGGTGAAGTGTTCTTCGCCAAGTAAGAGGCCATCCTCCTCCGTGGCGTACACAGTGGCCTTCGTATTATCAACATTCCCAAGTGGCGAGCCATAATGAAGCTATGAGTGCGCCCAACAAGCCATGCAAGTGTAAGGACTTACCATCACTCTTTCGCGGAAAGAAGGTTTGAACCTCGCGTACGGATGAAACCTGGGTAGGTACGATTATCTGTAGTTGGGCAGTTTTCCGGGGGCCATGGAGAACAGAAAGACAGTCTGTGAAGTATGGAAGAAAGAGATATCACAGGCCTTGCACTGCAGCCTACTAAAATATCCAAGCGAGCATTCAATATAAAGGAAAAAGAATAGAATGGTTAATACATAATTTGAGTCGGCGGTCTGAGACTCCGCCAGGGTTGGCTGGGAGGTCTCGAAACGGCCGGTGGCTTATTCGGATTGACGTTAGTCCCATGCACAATGGGTCCACGCACAAACTGTCTCCGTGACAGCATTTTGGTCGTCTGAGAATACAAATGCAATGCGAGAGTGGAGTAAAAGTTACCCTTGCTGCCGGAGATGCACGACCTCCAAGATCATACCAAACCACCTGGTTGTCCTCTCGGAACGACCCTAAAAATGAATTGTTGCCAAACAGGCTAGAAATCTTCCTTCACACCGTAGGTCTCCTGTGGTCAACGTGTGGTTTCTGAATGGTCCGTGTTAGCAACATAGGGAGACCGTCGGGGGCTTGCTTCCTGGTGTACAGTGGCAGAAACAGTGCTGCAGATAGGTTTACACGGTGTTAGATCCTCCGACTAACCGAGACGAGCGGCATCACAAAACCTCTTTCTTCAAATTTCATACACAGCACCGATTGCTATACCCACTACACAAGTCCCTGTCGTGACACGTCACGGTAAAAAGGGGCATTGTCACTATCAGGCAAATCACTCACACCATCACGTGCAGCTCAGCATGCGCCCTCGAACGCCGCAACGACTGTTTCCAACCCAATTGGTGTGGTAGAAGGCGACGAATCTGCGAAGAATCTGTCCGCATCAAGCTTTCGAAGTATGAGGACTGTTCGCCAACCAAGGTTGCATCAATGCCTCGTCCAATCACGAAGGGAACACAGCTCAATGAACCGGGACGCTCACTATTCACGCTACACTTGTTTGACTCTCCAATGACGACCCTCCTTGACCAGTTGCCATATCCACCACTTTGGAGGATCAAGAAGTAGAAGATGCCAGTGTGCGTTGGCGTGCATCAAGTAAGTTCTGCAATCATTGAACTAGTTCCGCCTATCCTCCATTGCAAAGTTACTGGAACTCTCCAGCGTGGCATTTTCCATGAGGAGCGCCTGGATAATATCGCGGTGACCCCCTTCTTATTAAAGGTGCTGACATGCGCTGTGGCATTCAGATGGTCGACTAGAAAATTCTGTCTTAAGGGGAAGATTTGATATGTGCGATAAAGTTCTCCAAGAGTCTGGGTCATACACTTGTCTGTTTTCCAAGGATTCAATCAACGAAGGCTCGAGCAGAGGCAGCCCATTGCAAGAGGTGTCAGCGTATTCAAGATGTCGGAAAGTAGTTGGCTGAGTAGTCTCGCGTCGAAGTGGTGTGGGTCTGCTGACTCTTACTTGAACTCCGCAAATGACAACGGCTTCAATTGGTGGACTTGATAAACAGACGATCAAATGTCTCTTGGCAGTACGTACAATCAATCCATTCAGATACGTTTTCCTGGGTCACCCTCTTCGGGAATTCGCATGTTGTTGAAGACCCTGCGAAATGGGCAGCAAATTTCCTGCCCAGAAACTTGCCACACTTGGCCCAGTCCGTTGTACGTTTTATTTTTCACATTTGTCGATTTCTTAGCCATTTATTAAGCTGTTGACCGCCAGACAGTTGTCGCGCAATGTCTGGTTTGGGCGAATTTTTGCGATGCCGCCGCACTCAGCCGTCGGGACATCCAAGCTTGTAGCCTCAAGGGTGCCAGTCGATGGGGCCCGTTCGAGCGGTTTATGTGTATTTTACCGTTCTTCAGATGGGAGGAGACTTCAAGTTCACAGGAACGCGTGTACCGATTTTCCCTTAGGTTATACGGCTCCTTGTACGACTTGTATACTGCTGCAAGTTCGTCAATCGGTTTGATACGAATCAAAAGACCACGCTGAAAGTGCTTCGTATTAATTTGAAGTCTAATTTGAGGTCTACAGGATATCCATGTCTGTTGTTTTTATATATATGTAGGAGTCAACTTCGCAGCAAGTAGACTGGTCATCGGGTGAGCAGTACAGCACGTCTCGGTCCCCAAGAAGTCGAGCATCCGTTGCTTGGACGGTAGGACGATATTCACATTAACCTACAGTTTACATGTTCTTATACACTTGATAATATACATGACATGTTCAAAGATCTGCTGCTATTAGACGTGTAGAGGAGACCAAGGTCGACGATTATGACAAGGGAAGCGCAGCTGAGATAGACATTGGACAGCTGACAGCATAGAAGGCATTTCATCCACAATTTTGAAGCTCGGATTAGTCTTTCGTGCTCACGGTCAAGCACCGGAGGGTGGCTTGCGACACATCAACAGTGCCAGGTCCTATGTGATACATAATAAATCTTGTTGCATTCCGCAATGAAAGCTGCTGTACTTACCACAACCAAGGTGGACAAGCTCAGCTTCCGCTCGGGCACATGGATAGAGTGCCCGAGGTTGACAACATCGTCTAAGTTCCGTGCAACGGCACTAGAGGGATTCTGGAGCCAAGGACGTCAATACAAGAGCATTTTGGAATCTCGTGGAAACTTCACAGAGTCCAGGGCGACAGCTTGATAAGACGGGATGAAGTATTGTTCGTCGGATAAAAGGTCGTCGTCATCAGCGCTACACAGAGCGGCCTAGTCACCGTAAACATTCCGAACTAACGAATTACACAAACGTGAGGACTTACCATAACTCTCTCGCGGGCAGAAGGCTTCACCCTCGCGTAAGGATGAAATCTGAACAAGTACGACGACCTGTAGTTCGGTAGTTTTCCCGAGTCCATCAGGTGAGGCAGAAAAGATTGCAGAGTGATGGGGACGAAAAAAAGATACCAGAGACCCGGGGCTGCAATCCAGAGCTTAAATACTAAAACGGAGTCCAAAATATGCAGCAGACGGAGAAAAGGGGATAGTGAAGCCGAAAATTGAGTTAACAGTCCATGTCGTAGACTCCGCCAGGGTTGGAATTTCGAAACGGGGACCTGTCGCGGCGCTTATTCGAATTGACATTTGCCACATGTGCTGGGGCAACATACATCTGTTTCCGCGGAAGCACCTTAGAAGTCTCAGGGACTTTGGTCACATCCATGCCAATGCAAGACATCCCGAGCCAGAATAAGCTGCCTTGCTTGCCAACCACGCGCGGCGCATTCGGGATCATACCGGACTGGTGGGCCATCCATCCGGAACCGCCAACCGGTAAACGGGGCAGTGGTGAAATAAACTTTCCTCTTTCACATCGTAAATCGCTTACGCGACCAGTTTTCTGATTTCTGTCACCCACAACATAGGAAGAGTTGCGACGGTGCGGCGGAGCTCCACGGTGTCGGCGGTTACAGCTTCGGTCCTCTGTTCCATCCAAGAACGACATGCACCGCAGATGTCATCGCAAACGCATCCTCCTGCACGCATTGCTGGTGCACATACATGCCTTACACCATCCTCCCAGTTCTGGTTCTGTCGCGAACACGAACTCGACGTGAACCGAGAATGCTGCGTGACCTGTCACAAAAAGGGGCATGTCACGTCACACTTCTGCCATAGCGCGCAAAAATCCCACAGGCAAGTTACTCACCACCATCATGATACCTGGAGTGCAACTCAACTTGTGTGCCCTCGAATGCCTCAATGCTCCTCTTCAAGACCACCGGTGTGATCGAAGATGCTGATGCTATGAAGAAATTGCCCGCTTCAAGTTTTTCGAGGAGAAACTGCCAACAAGAAATCTGTCCATGAACGGTCAACCGAGGCTGCGTCAATACCCTCGTCCAACATAACTCCAGATGAATGGAGTGCTTTGAGTGAAACAAGACACTCACTAGTTATGCTGCACCTGTGCGACTGCCAACGGCGACCTCCCTCAACCCGACCCCGTCGTGACCATTTGAACTCGATCAAGAATTGGGAGATACCAGCGTACTTTGGCGTGCATGAAGTGAGTTCTGTGGCAAGCCAGACCAACCTACACCCCACAGCGAAACTGCTGGAATATTTCACCGAGGCGTTCTGTCGGGAGGAACGCTTCATTAAAACTGGACCAGATTGCGGTGACCCCCCTCTCGATATTCAAGGAGCTGGCATGCGTTGTCGTGTGCAGAAACTGGCCGATGGTCAACTGGAAATTTTTGTGTCTCAGGTGGGCGAAGATTTGAGGTGTGCGATAACGTCTTCAAGAATCTCTGCGTTCTGCGACCTGCGCTTCAACGAAATAATGCCCGAATGTCGCGACAGATCATGCCATCGCAAGAGGTGTGGCATGTTCAAGTCGTCAGAAATTCTGGTGGGTGGGGGTCTGGTGGAAAAGTAGTTTGGGTCCCTCGATCGAGCTCGAACTCCGCAAACGCCAGCGGCTGTCAAGACAAACTGACAAACATGTCTTTTGACAACCACAATGTAATCCAAAATTGCTGGACAGTTTTCACCGGTCCCCTTTCATCGAGAGGGAGGTGCCAATTAATTTTCTCTGGCGGTCGATCGTGTGGTTCCAGTGTACGTCCAAGACCTGCGAAGTGGCCACCCAATTTTCTGTCCACAAATATGCCACATCACCGTCCAAAAAATTCTCATTGTGCTCACTACCCGCCACTTCGTCGATTCCCTTCAAATGACCTGGGACTCCATTGGTACCCCACGTCATTTTTGAGTTTGAGCTTTCTTTCACAATCGCGAGCATAGCGCTGCCGATTTTGCTACTCACAGAATGACCCCCTTCTCGCAGCCAATGCCGAGTCACTTTGACCCAGAAAAACGGACAATGCGAGCGCAGAGCTGGAAGACGGAAAACTACTTTCCCCATATCCTGGGTGTGGCCTTTTCGAGCGGACTGAGAGTGGTGCAAAGCTGCTGGAAGCTTCACGGGGACAATGTTCACAACTTGGTCTGCCGGCGGCACGTCCCGAATGACACTTCAAACTTACGCCTCTGTAAACTGAGAAAGTGGCAGATTATCATCCCAGGAACGCTGCTCCACGTTCGTGGCTACCGTATATTCAACGCTGTAGTATGGTAATATGAAAAGAGAATATTCGGTGATAACTCGTTGCGTTGCATGATCCTTTCTCTGGGGTTGCTACGTTGCTCACGTATTTTTCAATTACGCCTTTCGCTGTCCTCTTGGTCCCAAGAAAGGAGATGACACCCCAATTCATGCAATATCAATAAATGAGAGAAAACGATGCTCATATGGTGGGTGCTTCAGTCGCTGTGTTTAGTTTCACCATCGCTAAGGTGTCCGTATTTGCGAATTCCACCACTCAACATCCACGGTTGTCGCGTTGCGTTCCAACGTTACTTTGTGGTCTCGCTTGTTATCTCGGTGCAGATACAACATTTCGCGACATGAGGGTGCTATGTATACATGTGCTTTAGGGAAGGAATTTGCTGTCACATGTATATGGGCAAGAGCGGTGACCCGCCCTGCCTTGATCATACTCGATGGATAAGCACTGAAGGAGGTGACCGCGAGCTGCCACTGCTCCCAGGATACGAACCCCACAGGGCACTCTTACCAAATCATAATTATTGGGCCGCAAGGCTGGAAGGAGGTCCATTGAGGCAATTATTGGAACTTCTTGTATGTTCAAATGATAGCAACTCAACTTGCAAAGCTACAAAATTTTATGATCGGTGGCAGATTTTTGCACTGGGCGTCTACATTTTTCTGCGTGACTAAGAAGGCTGGGAAGGAAATTATATCTTCAATAGTCGCCTGATTCTTGAGAACAGGACATTGTCATCGGTGCTACCGGCAGGAGGCAGAGCTTGGGATGCCCAGACTACGATTCCTGTAGACTGGTCATACAGATCAATACTTTTGAATTACCGTCCATATGTTATCATCTTACAGTTTCTGCAGGTACCCCCTAGCAATAGTTCAAGTCCGACTTTCTGCCAGTACATCCTGGTGCTACCCTAGAAACTCCAAGGGGGCAAAGCGACCTAAAGGGTATAGGAGAGGACCTTAAAGCGGAATGGAAACGCTCGGCGATAGCAATATTAAACTGCGGATTTTATGCTTCTGTACACTAGAAGTTCGGAGAACTTGTATTGCTAGACTGAAGGAAGGATTAGACGAGGGAAGCGTAGGTATGATATGAAAGTCACGGAGCTGTACAAATCAAGATAGAAGTTGTTTCATCTACGCCGTTGCGGCTGGGACTATTGAGTTTTCGTACTCACGGTCAAGCGGCAGAGGACGGCTTGCGACACGTTAACAGTGCTAGGTCCTGGGAAATACACGATAAATCTCGTTCATTCTGTTATGAAAATAGCTGTACTTACAACCATCAAGGTAGATATGCTGAGCTTCCGCCGAGGTGCATCGTTGGAGTGCGTGACGTTGACAGTGTCATCCGGGTTCCGAGCCATGGTGGTAGAGGGATCCTGGAGGCAAGGAGATCAGCACATGGATATCTGAGGATGTCGTTAAAACCCCACGGAGCCAGGGGCGGCAGTTTGATACGACGGGATAAAGCCTTGTTTATCAGATAAATGGCTGTTGTCGTCGGTGTAAAGCACGGCCTAATCACTGTCAGTGTTCCCAGGAAGTGAGATGTGCACTACTGCCAACACTCACCGTTGTTCTTTCGCGAGCAGAAGGCTTGACCCTTGCATACGGATGGAATCTGAACAAGTACGAATACTTGTAGCTGGGCAGTCTTCCCGAATCCGTCATGTGCGAAAAGGGCAAAATTGCAGAACAAAGAGAAAGAAAGAGGAAAAAACCACAAACCCCGTGCAGGGCTTAAAATTTAAATAGCCAAGCGGGGCGGGCCTGGAATACCAATAGAAAAAATAAATAAAGAAGGGAGCGATGCGTGCAACAACTGAGTCGTCCAGTCAGCAGGGTTGCGATCGAAATGGTAGCCCAGCGCCTACTCGAATTGACCCATTTCAATGTATCCATATACGATCTGCTTCCACGGCGGCATCCGTTCGTCTAAAAACTCCTGGCCACGTTCGAATCCAATACAAGACTTCCTCCTGGGTGGGACAAGTACCGCTGCCAAAGAAGAGCGACGTCCACGAACACATCAGACCACCTTACTGTCCTTCTGGAATAACGCTGCAAAATGAACCCTCCATCGTACCGTAGGTTTCCCATGATCGTTACTGAACTCATTATTGCCGTCCCAGTATACGTTCCATGGCACGGCAGTTTACTTCCTGGTACCAGGCTGTCGTAGCGAGTGGGGTTACACCACGCTGGGTGCTCCCTTCTAGCCAAAACCCGACTGCACGACGAAATAGCATCGTTGAAATGTCCTGTACGCAGCGCTCATTCACGTGCATGCCATACCCCATCCTACATAGCTACACCCTGCTGGGAACGCAATATTAGCGCTTTGGCACTGCCCTCGAAGTTTCGTGACGTGACACACGGAAAAGTGACTCGTCACGTCACGCTCAAATCAGGCAAGTTCACTCACCACATCATGAAACTTGGGATGTCGGCTCAACGTGTGTCCTCAAACGCCGCAACGATTTTTTTTCGTTCATTTCGGTGTGGTAGAAGACGAAGATACCGCGAAGAAACTGTCCGCATCAAGTTTTTCAAGGGGAACTGCCAACCAGAATCTGTTCGTCAAACGAGGCTGCGTCAATATACCCTCTTCCGATCGTGCCTCCGAATCAATGGAGTGTGTTTGAGTGAAACAAGACACTCACTGGTCATGCTGCACCTGTGGGACTCTCCAATGGCTACTCCCCGTGACCAGATGTCACGTCCGCTCTTTTGAAGGGTCAAGAAGTAGAAGATGCCAGTGTGCGTCGGCGTGCATTAAGTGAGTTCTGCGATGAACCAGTCCCGCCTATCTCCATAGGAAAGTTCCACCGTGGCGTTCGTCATGAAGAGCGCCGTGACGGAGCAAGACAAAATTGCGGTGACCCCCCTCTTGATGTTAAAGATGCTGACATGCGATATCGCGTTCAGACGGTCGACTGGAAAAACCTATTTTAAGCGGAAGATTGGATGTGTGCGACAAAACTTTGGTCTGTGGGTCGTGCCCTTTGCTGTGCCCCAATGCTTCACAAACGAAGGCCCAAGTAGAGGCAACCTTTGCGAGAGGTGCAAGTGCATTCAAGGTGTCGGAAACTTTAACTGGCGTAGTATGGCGCTGAAGTGGTGTGGGTCTGCTGACTCTCACTCGAACTCCGCAAGTGACACGGCTTCAATTAGCGGACCTGGTAAACAGAGCAAACACGTCTTTTGGCGATGACGATACAGTCAATTCTTCTGGATAGTTTCCCCTCAGTCCCCTTCATCGAGAGTGGAATATCCAACCGCCTTTTTCTGGCAGTCAACCACTCGTTTTTCCAGCTGTTGAAGACCCCGCGAAGTGGCAGTAAATTTCCAGTCCACAAACTTGATTTGGCCTGTGACAACCCCACTTAAAATTCTCAAATCCGCCTCACCGTCCACCGAATTGGCTACATTGTTCCAAACCACACTGCTCCATATCTCCACATTTAGTCTACCCCGTCTCTCACCGCTGCAGGTCCGGCCCTTCCGCTTTTCCCGCTTGGTAGAATCCCCTCCGCGCACCAATCGTCGTGACATGGGAACATTTACACTTGGAAGTAGGAGCTGCCACTGTCGGGTCTGCCCCAGGTG
Source organism: Pisolithus marmoratus (assembly GCA_024613145.1). NCBI lineage: Eukaryota > Fungi > Basidiomycota > Agaricomycetes > Boletales > Pisolithaceae > Pisolithus > Pisolithus marmoratus. Next base: position 42,054 of record JANFAE010000215.1, read on the forward strand.
GCTACCCCTCTGGGCGGAGTGAAGGAGAGTTCGAAGCAGCCCAAGGTTCACATGGGAATGAGCCACAGTCTGGCCTGATGGTGACATTCGAGCGACGTTATCGACCAAGCCAACTTACACTTTGATGAATTGAAACAGCCGGCGACTTGCCTTCGCAATTCTGCTCCCAACTTGCCGTTACCATTCCAGTCTGCAGCATGACAGCAACATGTAAGAGTCATACGGCCTCGCAGTATACGTCGATCCCGCAATTATCCCCTCTCGACATCTCTTTCGTATTCAGTGCCTTGCGGTCGTCGGCTCTTCCGACCCAATGTCGCTGAATGAGTGAATACCTACGCGGGGGTGGGTACTTCACTTGGCACATCTAGATTTTGTCGCCCTAACGTCGCCCAATGCAGGACTTCTGGAGAAAACCAACCTTTGAGTCCTGTCGATCTTCTCTCAATCGCAAGGACATGCCTGGTGGTGGCCGGGTCGCTCTGAGTAACGGCGCACAATGGTGGGTAAGTCAAGTGCATAGATTCCAACGCAGGCGGGAGCGCTTATCCGTCATCAGACTCAGACTTCCTGTGTTATTTGAATTGTGTGCTTGTTTCCTGGAATCTCACATTCAAAGTTTCATTCCGTATTTCGATGCGGGTGCATTGCTTCACGAACTGAGGTGCTACGTATATTACCTTGCTTGCAAGGTTTCTGTCTGAGCATAATTGCGTGGGAACCATCCTCCATCTGAAAGACCTTCCTTTTTCAGCCTCAATGTGCATCTATCCTTGTATGCACGGACTGATGACAAAATGAAAACAAGTGGATGGTTGTCAGTTATCTGTTGTCATCTGTACCACTGGTCTCCTCTTTCAACAAATGCAGGTGATCATCCTCAGTGAGCAAGTCTGCAGAGTGAGCACCCAGAAACAATCTCTCATCAAAGGTATCATGTCCTAAGCTTCTTGACAGAGTGACATAAAGGTTGAAAAGATTGAGGGTTCCAGATGACTGTACTTGACAGATGCTTGTTCTCTTGTTGCCCCCATGAGCAGCATCTACATAGATGGTCTATACTCTATTCTACTTAAACACACATTCAACCTGCATATGAACCATGCAATGTATGAACTTCTTCATCTATGTCATTTGTATCAATGTTGATATGGGATGAGGTCCTGCACTGAACACACTTACATGTGCAGTACATATAGAATCTGTTTGTATGCTACATACATGTTGTCAAATCAGGCAAGCAAGGTTGTCACCACTACTGGCAGCACTTCTGAGTCATGTAGGGGTGATTCAAACTCCAACGTCAATATAGCAACAAGGCCACTCAACATATGATGGTTACATATAGTTAGGAATGATAATGATGCACAACAATTGCAGGACAGATCAACCAACCGCACAGTCATCCAGACGTTAGGTCAGATTCTGTTGAGCGACTTTACTAGTCATGTCCTTGTGATACACCATATCATCTTTTCGCCTAACCGACCGGGTCTCTCACGCGTGCGGACTTTCTATTTCTCTTTCATTCTCTTTCTCTTGTACTTGAGATGCATCTTAGGACGCTTACTCAATTATGTTTCCCTTTATAGATGCTTACTGTATGCCATCCCTTATATGGCTTCCCCTTCCCTCGATCGGCCTTCTCTGATCGACATGACTCGATGCTTCCTATTTCATATTTCCCCACATCGAGTCACTTTCCCCTTTTGGACTACAATGGGATATGCGCGACGTGTTCTTCACACGAACGCGTAGTTATATCCCCTTTCTCGGACTCGTTTCCTTTCCTAGGGAATACCCTATGCCTGTGTACTCATCTCGAGTCATATTCCCTCATTTGGAGCGCATCGCGATGCGTCTTCGACACGAGTATGCAAATGCTCCCAAACACTCTCGAGTAGTATATATACCCGTAGGGACATGGATGTATTCATTAGCTTTTTAGCTACCTTGCAACCAGGCTAGCTTCTCTCTGACAAATACTACCTCAGAACTGCTCACTTGGCCATAGGAGGGGTAAAACTATTAAGCCCTCGAGGTCAACCCAGGAGATATCACAAGAGTGACGATGCACTTCGCCTCATTGCCAACACTAGTCAATTTCGGCTGGTGAGATATCCCTACATGTAACAAAAGCTAAAAAGCTAGTCTAGCGACTTTAATGCAATCCTCAAGAACTTCGAAGATTCCTTTGAAGTCTTCCTAGGTCGACAATCGTCCCTAGCGAAGTCTTGAGTTCTACAACCCTGAAGAAGTAGATCGATCGACTACCTCTTCATCTTCTATGAGGAACATCCTTGCGGTGTAGGGAATGGGTTTTCCCTACCAAGGGATTTTATTTTTTTATTCTTTGTTTCTCATATTCTTGCTTTCCAGTTTTTTTTATTATATGTTTATTACCTTAGTGCGAGGTTTTATTGCTTAGTCAGCAATTTTTATTACCTAGCCTGTACTTACTTTTCTTCCACAATCAAGTAACGAGTTACGAGTTTGAGAAGGTCGAGAGTGGCCTCTCTCTGTGTCTAGACAGCCTCAGACAGCCTCAGACGTCCCCAGACAGTATCTCTCTCCAGGCTATAGAAGCCCCTTTGGAAGTCCTCTCCCCTTCAGACATCTCTACCCATCCCCAGCTCTTCTCACATCTTTTCCTACAGCGGCGGTGTAGAGAAGAGAGGGAAGAGACCCTAGGAATAGGTCAAAGTCTCCTAGTGAGAGAGGGGGGTGAATTCGACCCAGGAGGCTTGAGTTGCCTGGTGTAGAGTCAAAGAGTAAGCAGAAAAGACTGAAAAATGCGCCCTGTAATCCAAATAAAACCCAAGATAACGTTTACTGAGTGTCTGGGGAGGGAGAACTAATATTCCGAGTCTGTTTTGTCTTATCTCCGGCTTCTCGTCTGGGGTAGCTCGTCTGTTATTCTTCTAAGTATGTACAGTATGCTCGAAGTACTCGCGCAGGCTTACATAAGCCACAATGCGCGCAAACACTAAGTAAAAAGACAAGAAAAGATAAAAGAAAACAAATCAGTAAGTAAAAACAATGAAATAAATGAAATATCCTGGTAGGGAGGATACTTTCCCTACAGCGGTCCCGCTGGCCCTCTAGAAGACTTCAACACCGGACACTCGGAACAACTGAGGGAACTACCCCAGCCGTTGTCCAACATCCCATCCCACATCTACCCTTTCCGTTGCCAACGTGTCTTCGCACTTAGGCAACAACCCTCCCGATCCTCAGAGACCACCCTCTGCTACAGGATCGACCACTTCTAAATTCCAACCCCCGGTTCCTAAGAAGAAGGAACAAAAGCAGAAGGAGAAACCCTCCGGAACGTCTGCTTTACCTCTTCGATGAGAACCTTCCACCTCTTCATCCCAATATCACCCTTACGCCACCGAGGCGTCCCCCACTTCCCCGAAACAAACCTCACCGGTAGCGGAAGCCATAGCTCTTACAAGAAAGGCTAGTGGCGCTACCCAACGAGGCACCCCTTCGTTCCTTGAGAATCCTTATGGAGTCTTTATGACTGCCTTAGGATTAGGAACTCTTCCCACGGAACAAGAACCGCAAACTGCTCCTGAAAAGGAAGAAGACTCTTCTTCGCTTGGAGCTGACTTTCTGGATTCTCATCAAGAAATCCACCCTGCATATCAAGACATCGACATGGGAGAACCATTTGCAGGCCAAGCGGACGTACCCGTCACTGAGCTGGTGGACTGGTACTGTGGCCAATTCAAAAGCAAAGTGGACTTCAAGATCCCATCGAAACCAAAAGACCCTGAAGGCTCTAGAGGAGGTTCTGAGGAGAAAGCACAGGAACACAACTCTTACTCTGGAGTAGGGCACAAAGAACTAAACCTGAATCGACCACGAGAGTATGATGGAAACCACGCTACCTACGATGCCTGGTTGACATCCATCAAAACCTATTTGGGTATCAACTCTCATGTGTACTGAACAGCAGAACAGAAGATTGGCTTTACTTTGTCATTCATGACAAAGGGTTCGGCCCAAGCCTGGGCAGAGAACTACACCAAGAAAAATCTTCTGCTCGATGCTATTTGGATCACCGATTCATGGGCACAGTTCCTCTCCAAACTCGACCTTATGTTCAAGGTTGGGGATGTCTCGCAGATGGCACTACTCAAACTCTCTTCGATTCAACAAGGGTCGAGAACCCTTGAAGAGTACATCACAGACTTCCTCAATGCTTCGAACAAGGCCAAGTTGTCAGAAATGAGCCCTGAGGCCGGAGTCTTCTTTGGAAGAGGCCTCAAACCTGAGCTGAACGAGTGGATCCTAAAAACCAACTCCTGCCCCACAACACCGGCAGAATGGATCGCAGCTGTGTCAGCCGCTCAAACTGCTCTTTCCCAACTTTGCCTATTCATGGGTCGACAAACGAAAGAAGACCAACGCATCCTGGGACAAAACATCACGAAGTCCCATTTCAACCGAGCACCTGATCGAGATCCTTACGCAATGGATGTTGATCGCTGACAAACTTCTGGTGGACCTCCAAAGAAGTCCTGGAACCAGAAAGGCAATCAACAATCCCGGATCAGAGAGATCACGTGCTGGGGATGCAACGAAGTTGGTCATCGACGATCAGAATGTCCAAAAGAGGGACATTCTCCAAATCGAGAAGATTGACGGAAGAAGATCCGTCAATTACTTCAAGAACTTCAAGAAGAAGAAGAAGCCGAGTCTATTGCTGTCAAGACGACAGAGCACATAGTCTCGCACAATGATCCTCGTGCTCTGCAGGATTTTTAAACAGCTCTCCCGATGCTGCACAGGGCAGAGCTAAGAACTTCCAAATCTCATCTGCAGGACATACATGGACTAATAGGACTACTTCTGTAGCCACTACGGACTTTGAGCAATCAAAAACTGTTTTGAATTCCTCTCTGTTCGGGTCCATGTTCCTGGTAGACTGAGAAGACACAGTACTCAAGGTGGTGATCGACAGTGGCGCCGAAGTCAATGTCATACACCCCAAAATGGTCCAGAAGTATGGACTAAAAAGAACTCGGGTCAAACATCCTTGGACGGCGAGAAGTTTCGAAGGACCGAGCAAACAGAAGGTCACTCACATATGCACCTTCAATGCTCGAATTTTCCACAAACTGGTGAAGATTCACGCCTTCGAAATGGAACTTAAATCTCGTGAGGATGTCCTGTTAGGGATGCCTTTCCTGACCGAGTACAATCCTATCTTTGATTGGAAGAAGAGAAAGATGATTGGGTTCAGAGACCCTTGTCTCGCCCAACTCTCCCTATCATCTGACAAAGACTTTGTTATGCTCCGGACAACTTCGATTTCAACTCAACTCGAAGCAGCTCTCCAGAAAGAGGAGGTTGCCCTTCCGCCGCACTACAAGAAATTCACAAAGGTCTTTTCCGAGGATGACACCCCTCTTCCACCTCGAAGACCATATTTGGATCATGAGATCCATCTTGCTGACGACTTCAAACCGAAGAAAGCACCGATATATCCTCTCTCTCGAGAAGAGTTACAGTCTCTCAATGAGTTCCTAGAGGAAAACCTTAATGCTGGGAAGATACGCAAATCAAAATCTCCCCAGGCATCCCTGGTGTTCTTTGTAGGAAAGAAGGACGGCAAAAAGCGGTTAGTACAAGACTACCACGAACTCAACAAATACACCATGAAGGATTCCTATCCTTTACCGGATGTAAAATCCCTTCTCGACCAGCTGGCCGAGTCAACATACTTCGCGAAGTTTGACATTCGCTGGGGATTTACCAATATCTGGGTAAAGGAAGGAGACGAATGGAAAGGAGCATTCATCACCCCTTGCGGTCTCTTCGAACCAACGGTCATGTTCTTTGGGCAATGCAACTCCCCCCCCAACCTTTCAGAGGTATATGGAGACTGTCTTTGCCGACATGATGTTCTCGAAGAAACTCGTCATCTTTATGGATGACATAACAATACATGCAAAAACGAAGGACGAGCTCTATCGGAGAATCAAGGAGTTCTTGGCAATCGCCCTCAAAGAGGAACTGAGACTAAAAATCTCGAAGTGTACCTTCGAGACAACCGAAGTCGAATTCCTGGGCTTCCTTATTCGACAAGGACAGATCAAACCTTCGGAAATGAAGTTGGCAGCCATTCAAGAATGGAAAGCCCCCAACAATTTACACGAATTACGACAATTCTTGGGGTTCTGCAACTTCTACCGACAATTCATCCCCTCCTTCTCGCAAATCGCTCGCCCCCTTCACCATCTTTCGAAGAAAAATGTCCCATTCAAGTGGGACTTGGAGCAGGCTGATGCCTTCTGTCAGCTTAAACAAGCACTGTGCTCCCAGCCAGTTCTGCGCCTCCCCGACTTCTCAAAGCCATTCACCCTCTTTATGGATGGCTCGGCTGTGGGAACTGGAGCTGTCCTCTGTCAACAGTTTGAGGACAGAGAGCTCCATCCCTGTGCCTACCTCTCCAAGTCATTGGTCAGCGCCAAACAAAATTACCAGGTGTATGACCTGGAACTCTTGGCCATCGTTAGGGCCTTCAAGGAGTGGAGACATTATCTGGTCTCCCCAGTTGCTCCCACTACGGTGTACACCGATCACCAAAACCTCACTTATTATCGGTCACCACAGCAACTTTCTCGAAGGCAGACTCGATGGGCCGCTTTCCTTCAAGACTTTCCTATTCAGCTTGCGCATAAACCGGGAAAGCTAATGACTATTCCCAACTCCCTCTCCTGCCGCCCCAACTATTCCACTGACCCTTCCCCAATGACTACGGTACTACCTGATTCGTTGTGGCTTGAGGGGGGGGTGAAACTCCTGTTTTCCGCAGAAAAATCCCCTTCTGCTCCCTCTCCTCCTCCAAAAACGACTTCTACCCCGCAAAAGCTGAAAGGAAATGGAAAGAAAAGAGAAGCCCCACTTACACCTGCGAAACCCCTGGCTCAGAAGAAGAGCCAAACTCTTTCGTCGTCCTCTCCCTCCACCCAAACATCCAACCTCATCAACAAATCTTCCACCAATGTTCGACGATTGGACAGAGGAGTATTCGCCATATCTAGCGAACTCTTCAGCAAGATCAAGGAGTCGACACCGAAAGATGACACTCTTACAAAGCAAGACGCTATACATGAGGAGGACGATCAAACCAAACGACACGACAGTCGACTCTACATTCCTCCTCCCCTCTGACGCGAGTATCTCCAGGATAATCATGATCTAGCAGCTGCTGGACACCCTGGAGTGAAAGCAATGATGTGGAAAATGAGAGACGAAGTATGGTGGCCTGGAATGTGGAAGCAGGTAAGAGAGTACGTGAAGGGATGTCCCGGCTGTCAAGCCAATAAGGTCATCACTCACCCTCTCACGCCTCCGGTTATGCCAAATGACGTGGCAAAGAACCCCTTCCCATTCAAGCAAATCTCCATGGACTTTGTCACCGATCTTCTGGAGTCAGAAGGATATGACTCCATCCTCACCATCGTGGATCAGGGACTAACAAAAGGAGTAGTCCTGATCCCCTGCAAGAAGACATGCGACTCAGTCGGCCTGGCCGACCTCTTCCTCCAATACATGTACCCTTGATATGGCATTCCAGATGCCATTATATCGGATAGGGGTCCACAATTCACTTCGGCCTTCACCACCAAACTCTACGAGGCATTGGGCGTACAACAAAAACTTTCTATGGCCTACCACCCTCAAACCAATGGTGAAAGCGAACGCGTCAATCAAGAGGTCGAGACCTACCTTCGGATGTATTGCAACACCAAACCAGAAGAATGGGCTCAGTACCTACCTCAAGCCGAGTTCGCGCACAATTCCAGGGTTCATTCCATACATCAGCAGACCCCTTATTCACTGATCTATGGCTATGACCCAGCGCCTTACCCTTCTGCGTCGAACCCATCTGATGCGCCCTCAGTCGATGATCGTATGCAACAACTCACCGCGAATAGGGACTCAGCAATTCTCTCTCACAAGGCTGTGCAACAAGTCATGTGAGATAGAAGCAAGGGAACATACACCGCCCCCAAAGAAGGACAGCTGGTCTGGTTGGATGCAGCTACCCTCAAAAGGGACGTCCCGAGCACGAAGCTGGCACCCCGACGCGTTGGCCCCTTTGAGATTACCAAAGTAGTCTCACCGGTGGCGGTTCGGCTCAAACTTCCCGAAACGTGGAAAATACATCCAGTATTTCACACATCACAGATTTACCCATTCGAAGAAAACGACGAATATGGAAGAGCCGATACGCCACCCCTCCCTGATCTAATCGACGACTTACCTGAATGGGAAGTCGAGAACATCCTCAAACACCGAGTTGTCGGTTCTCGAAGAAAGACAAAGGGTCACGTAAAAGGATGTGCCTCTGCGCCCTCGACGAGTGCCAAACAACAAACTTTCCAATACCTGGTCAAATGGACTGGATACGGGCATTCATCCAATACCTGGGAACCCCCAGAAAACCTATATAACGCCCTCGATATCCTCCATTCCTACCAGAAATGGCACCGTCTCCCGCTTTCAAATGTCTCCTCTTCATGAACACAACTCTGAACACTACTCCTTCGATGACGGCTCCCTACTCCCATCATGCGATGAACCCATCTCCTTTTCAGATGACTATGCCTTCGATGATTCGCCATCCCAAACCCCTTTACCATCCCTATCCTCCGAATTGACAGACCCAATGCTCAGGGGTCTTCAGGAATACTGGTCACGGGTCGCCTCTGGTAGCCCAGGACCCGTTCCGAACCCCAGAGCCTCATTCACGGTCCGTTCGCTCACCAACACCAAGGCCAAGCGAAAGACCCGAATCCTTAAAACCTCCCCCTACCCCTCTGCACTTCTACTCCCATGCAAGACCCCCATTCTCGGAGCCTATCGCAGCTGCAACTCCCCTGCCGACTCCTCCCCAAACTCCCAAACCCCTGATCCTGAGACAACCTCTTCCCACATGACCTCTCACTCATCCGCTGCAAATGTCGCCCCAAAACTTACTGAGCGACAGACAGCAAACGAGGTCAACTCCCCCAGTGAGGCCAAGACAAGCTTGGTACCCACACCGGAACAGCTCCTCTGTGTTCTGCGGGTGCTCGAAAACTTTGAGCACTGGGACTCACTTGGCTGGTGAGCAGGCAAACATCATGAATGCCTACGGATGTTGTCTCAGATCTACCGAGGTTCAGAATTCATAGCCTCTCATGTCCCCCAAATATTCAAAGTCTCCCAAGGTCTCCAGGGAAATGTTGCCCGAAAGGCAGACATGGACCTCTATAATGGCGACCATGTGGACGACATCGTGGACATCCAGAAGGCAACTGTGAACCTCATACACACCATGTTTGGAGAAGAAGTCTGGCAGTCCTTTCGAGACTTTCGCCCCTACTCTGCTCAAGCCGTTGACCCAGCACTCGCTTTCAACAGCGATAAGTGCAAGGGCCGACAATCTCCTCGAGCTCAATCTCCTTTCCAAGAAAAACAAACGGAAACTCCTGTCTTCAGCAGACTATGTCCGCCATCGTGGACTTTCAGCAGGACAAACAGTCCTCAACCGCGAAGACTGGACGAGAGAAGAACTCGAATGGCTTGTACAGATGGCCTCGAACAGGAATGTTCAAGCTCTGAAACATCTTCAACCAGCGAGGAAACAATCGAGGTCCCCAATGATCTGGCCGGTTCCCCAAGAGAATGAGGCATCAAGGTCCTTCTCGACCACGCAGCCTCTCTCCTTACCGAACGATCCATTGGGAACCAGGTCAACTATGACGACTGGTGGAACTTCCTTCACTCCGCCTACTTTAATGCAGGAGCTCGCACACTTAACCTTCCATTCGCAATAAACGCACGCAACCCTTTCCCCACTCCTCATACCGCCTCTTCCTTCATCGTGCTCCCTTACGATGATGACCTCCCAAAGGTCATTTCAGGAAGAAAGGCGCTTGACTGGAGTCACCCTCTCTGGGAAATGTGCTGCTACGATTGCCAACGGTGTGGACACCTGCTATGTCGCAATGGCCAAGGTTCCAAATGGACCATTCCGGGAACCGTCCTCCCTTGACTCTACCCTCGCCGAAGACATCGCTCCCCCACAAACCCTTTGGTTAGGTGCGGGGGCCCCCTTTAAAATTCCTCCCTCCAACAATCGCGGTCGAGCTCCTGACCTTAAATCGAGCTCCCCTGGCAACTCTTACCCGTCTCTCCGGTGTTTCGACCTTGAGAGGGGGGTAATGATACGCCATATCATCTTTTCGCCTAACCGACTGGGTCTCTCGCGTGTGTGGACTTTCTATTTCTCTTTCATTCTCTTTCTCTTGTACTTGAGACGCGTCTTAGGACACTTACTCAATTATGTTTCCCTTTATAGACGCTTACTGTATGCCATCCCTTATATGGCTTCCCCTTCCCTCGATCGGCCTTCTCCGATCGACATGACTCGACACTTCCTATTTCATATTTCCCCGCATCAAGTCACTTTCCCCTTTTGGACTACAATGGGATATGCACGACACGTTCTTCACATGAATGCGTAGTTATATCCCCTTTCTCGGACTCGTTTCCTTTCCTAGGGAATACCCTATGCCCGTGTACTCATCTCGAGTCATATTCCCTCATTTGGAGCGCGTTGCGATGCGTCTTCGACGCAAGTATGCAAACGCTCCCAAACACTCTCGAGTAGTATATACCCATAGGGACATGGATGTATTCCTTAGCTTTTTAGCTACCTTGCAACCAGGCTAGCTTCTCTCTGACAAATACTACCTCAGAACTGCTTGCTTGGCCATAGGAGGGGTAAAACTATTAAGCCCTCGAGGTCAACCCAGGAGATATCACAAGAGCGACGACGCACTTCGCCTCATCACCAACACTAGTCAATTTCGGCTGGTGAGATATCCCTGTGCATAACACCTTGAACCTAAATCTTTTCGACGGAGAGCCGTCAAAATCCCTTTTCTTGGGCATGGGATGCTTGGAATTAGATTCAACAGCTAGGGTACAGTTTACTGGCTGCACTGGTACCACTAATATGATTTCAATGAGTAAACATAGCGGTGAGCTGTGGCATAAATACCTGTCAATGCTGTTTGGCTGCGACAAATGCTTAGACGACATGTTTCCTCTGGACACGTAATAGCTTCGTAGAGTTTGTTGACTTCTACTGCAGTCAGATCAAAGATTCCTCTATCCCTGTACTTGCAGGGAACTCCAGTCGGCCAATTGATCACTGTGTACCCATTTTTCTCTAGGTCTTTCTCTAGAGTATACCATGGCAAGCGCTCGTAGGGTAAACCGAGTTCCTCTCATGGTACATCAGATTGTATCGAGGACGAAAGCAGTCCATGGCAACTGGCTTACTGTGCATCTTGAGAAGTCTATCCTCTATCTCGAGAATCTTGTCCAACTTGGATAGCTTCGAAGAACTACAGGTACCCTGCTCCGGAGCTTTGACTTTCTCTATGATGTCTTTCATTGTGGGATGTGAGGAAGGATCACTTCCCCAGCATGATGAGCAAATCTCCCACCATGCATCTGTCAGCCGGAATTGCGTTGACTCCTCTGTAGGGCAAAGTGGCAGCTTGCCCCGCAATATCCAGGCCATCACATGTGCTGAACTGTGGCAATCAGAGAAAGGTAAAGCTCAAGTGAACAACTCCTAAGCACACAATGAACGCCGTTCATAGGAATAAATTGGAAGGCCCACCAGAATTGTCATCCCAAATGCCCACACATCACTTGCCATTGACACAGGGCCATCATCTAGAAGTTCTGGGGCCATCCAATGGAGTGATACTCTGCGGATGGCACCAACAGTCATGCTGAATGTGGATATGTCCATGGTGGAAAGACCGAAGTCACTCAGTAGCGCCTTGCGAGCGCTGGACACTAGCACATTTAACTATCGAAAAATGGATTAACTATAAAAGTTATGAACCAAGCATGCTTACACCTTTCAGATCTCCATGGACTATTCTCAACTTGTGACTATGAAGATAGTAGAGTCCGCTTGCGATGTCTTGGAGCTGGGCAAGTATGTCAAGTAATGTAAAGGTGAACATTACACGTTGACCCACAAGTGGCCGTGGATCATTCTCTGTCTTTTGGACATAACTGTATGCATTTCCCAATGGCATCCATTCAGATATTATCGAAACTGTGGAATCAAATTCTGTAGAGATCCCGAACATGGGAACGATGTTCTCGTGACGCAGTTTCGACCATGTGTGCACCTCACGAAATAGATGCTGGATGGGAAAGGTCAGCTCGAGCCATGACAGGCATCGAGAATCCTGCCAGTACCTTCAATTCATCCTCACTGCCAGATAATGTTGTAAAGAAAGTTTTGATTGCTACTTCCATTCCCTCCGGAATCAAGGTACCATGGGACACGCTGGTGGTACTGCCGCGCAAAGGATTCCTTCCCAAGGTGCAGCTGATTCGACTGTTGAGATCGATACTATATCTGGATGCTCTCTGAGAGAGCTTGTCTAATGCCAAGGATAGCGTCAGCACTTGTTGATGAGTGGTATCTGGCAAGAGCCCATTCATCGGTGACGGTCGGTGAGCAAGAGATTCGGGCGCTAAATGGCTTCTACACAGCGACAACATGTCCTGCATGTGTGAGGGTTTCACACACCCATGAGGCGTAAATCAATATTTAAAATTTTTTGAAGAAATATTACAGCAGTTTGCGAAAACATTGAGAAAAGTAAAATATTTCACACGCGTGAGAGTTGTTCCCCAAAAGGAAATGTAGGAAATTGAGTAGTACTGTATGCTAATAGCACTACCATTCGGCCCTTGCCTCATCATTCTGGTACAGCACTCCTCCATGCCATATTGCCATATCAGCTCTGACCTCAAGGACTGTGCGATCTGTCTCTGGGATTCTGGCTGGGAAATTGAAGATGTCTGCATTGCTCTAGGTGTTTCAACCAGCAGCTGCTATCGCTGGTGACGGATACTAGCAGAACATGGGTCTTGCAAATGGCCGCCCTCGCCACTGACAGGACGTGCTCGAACAATCACAAGAGCTCTTCTGACTGCAATGGAAGACCTGTTCTCCCAGGATTCTGACCTCTACCTTGATGAATTCTGTAGCTGGCTTGCAATTCAACACAATATCTTCATCTCTGTCTCGGCCCTCTCCCGGACACTCAACAGTGTTGGTTTGTCTCGAAAAATGCTTCAGAAACTTGCTTCAGAACGAAACAAGCTCTGCTGTGCAGAGTTCCGTAACTATTTACAAGACAACTTCATCGGTGACGGGTCCGAGTTTGTCGTTGTTGATGAAACCAGCAAAAACAAATGCACCTATGCCCAATGCTATGGACATGCAGCATGTGGAAGGCGTGCCCAACTCAGGGATGTCTTTGTTCAAGGTATCCGGTATTCTCTATGTGCAGCATTGACAACCCAAGGCTACATTGCCACCCACGTCATCGAGGGATCTTACAATACTCGGAAATTCTATGATTTCATCACAGAGGAAGTGGTACATTGTTCATACATAACTAAGAATCACACATATATGATTTTCAGCTAAAGGAGGTTGTTGCTTAGCAGAGGGAACCTGTGGGAGAGCTGTAGGGTAACCTCAGTAGTCTGGCAAGCTACTATATATTAGTATGTACCTGTAGGTATCTACAGGGTGTCAATAAGTAGGAATAGACATAAGTAAATGGTACTCACCCTCAGTAGTCTGGCAAGCTACTGAGGGACTAGGAAAATAGTCTACTACTATGTGCGATGCAAAGTGGTTATGTAAGCAACATAAACATGTGCCAACAAAGGCCAGTTGCATAATACTCCAACATCAGCTGCTGCAGATGAACCCTTTCCCAGCGGAATGCTCAGTACTCATTCTTGACAATTGTTGTATTCACCACAATGACAATTTAGTTGAACTTGTGGAAAATGCAGGTATGCGTGAGTTTACTTTCCTATTGACTAACCAGTACAAGCGCAACATATGTAGGGTGTATCATCAAGTACCTCCCTCTGTACTTGCCAGATCTCACACCAATAGAAGAGTCGTTTAGCTGTCGCCTGTACTTATCTTGGATTTCAGGTTGCGTTTCTGATTTTGTGCAGTCAAGGCCCACATATGACACCATGTGGCTGAGATACACCAGCAAGAAGATGCTGTCATTGAATTGATGGAAGCTACAAGTTGTGTAATGGCCGAGAAAGCTTACAGTTGGTTCAAACATGCTGGGTACATATTTGAATAGCAAGAATGTATTATACACATGGCACCAATGCAAGGGACATAAAAAACTGCATTGCGGCATGAGGAAATTATCCTTTACAGTGAGAAGTGTCTGTGCAGTAACAAGAAATAATGAGCATCGAGTCACACCCAAGTACTGGCCTTTATGGCCTTGCAAAATTTTCTGTGCATGACTCAGAATGCCTCCCACCCAAGCTTCATGAAACCGCCAACCTTTCTCCACTCAGACTCTTCCAAATCCTCAACTGCACAATTCCCAGGGCGATATTCCATCAAAGCAAGCTTATCTTGATCGCTCTCAGGGATATGGTATTTCATACAGAACTCTTGGAGCATGACATTGTGGGAGGTTGTAGACCCAGTTGATGATGGCATAGACATGGTCTGGGGTGGCCCAGGTGGGTGAAGGCCGGCCAAAGTGTTGACAGAAGGAAAAATGGGTGGCAGGTAAGGAGTTGTATGAGCATAAGGGAAATTGAACTGTGGATGCAGCATGTAGAGTCCCAGATATAAGTGATTCAAGCCATGGGGAAACACAGGGTTTGAAGGAGTGCTGCTGAAGTCTGGGACAGTCAGGTTAGGCTGTGGCACATGCATAGGAATCTTCAGTTTGTTCTTGTCTGAGAAGTGTGCTGAGACTGGGGGAGCTGATATATCACACTGCCCTGCAACCTAACCCACATGAAACATGCTAATCTCCAAGAACAGATCACACTTACAATATTTGCTGCCCAAAATCTGGTCTGGATGTGAGACAGTTCGAAGTACGTATCATTCTGCTTGTTGTGCCAGACCCGCTTGTCAGGAAACAATGCACATCCCCCCACTGGGTAAGTACGTTCAATCTCGGCGTGTGCAGCCTTCACCTTCTGCACCATGCCATTCTGCCATCATTTTTGAATATGATAGGTAAGAAGTGGGAACAGACTGTAAATTTGACGTACAAGTTCAGTCTTAGGGCCAGAAAGCTCTCCATCTGTTTCCTGATCGAAATCGAATGGTTGGTCGACATAGTCTGGGGCTCTGGTATCCCAATTCTATTTCAAAATGTAGTTAGCGAAGAGTGTGCAACATAAGATACAAACCTCTTCATCTTTGTTCGGTGCAGGCATGTATAACCACACAACTATGTTTTCATGTCGTCGCCTTGCCTTGACTGCATCAACCAGCGCTTCATATCCAGCCTTGTCTGCCACCTTCTTATGAGGAGTGCCTTGGGCTTGGTTCTCGAATTTCCACTCAAATTTAGAAATGGGCAGTGTTGAGAGTTGGCATGGCAGCACTGCTGCAGTATGGGATTTGAAAGATGCAAAGGAATCAGTAGTATTACACTTGAAGGGGCCTTTCGAAATGATGTTGACTGTAGACACCTTGGTGGACTTCTTGTTGGAGCTCCAGGACAGTGCTGAACTGGACCAAACTTGAATGTAGACTGTGAATGTCCTTGGCACATCATCATCCACAGTTTGCTCGTCCCAATCTTCTTCTGCACTGTCAGCATCTTTGATGGGACGATGCTTCTTCGGCTTTTTGAGGACTTTCTTCAGCTTCTTTATCTGCTTTGTGGCAGAAGAGCTGGTGGAGGTATCTTCTATGCTAGCATATAGTCTCTTTGGTGGTCTAGGCAGTGGCAATTGCTCGTCACGATCATGAGCCTCAGCAGATTTGAAGGCAGATGGATCCATATTGATGAAGGTGGAATGATCAACTGTACATGTCATATTTAGCTGAAAAACAAAAGTAATATGGATATGATGCACCTGAAGAATCCATCTTACTGGATGGGCAGCCTGGGCTCAAGTGTTCATCGACTATCTCTATGTCGGAGACGGGCATATAGCCATGTTCCTGTTCAATAGAGTCAGTGGTAGGGTATACTTGACTGGTTTCCGAGTCCTGAGGAACCTCATCCGCGTCAACATTGCTGGGCTTCGGCTGCAGAGGTACAGAACTGCTGAGTGGGAGGGTGAGCTGCTTATCAACATCATCATCAAATGGTAACAGAGAAAAAGCAGCACATGCTGGAATGGTGATGGTGAGCTTCTTATCCTTGGCCATTGCTGAAGTGCCAACTGCCTAGGCCATTCACTGGCAGGATGACGAGGCGAGGGTCGAATGGTAGTGCTATTAGCATACAGTACTACTCAATTTCCTACATTTCCTTTTGCGGAACAACTCTCGCACGCATGAAATATTTTACTTTTCTCAACATTTTCGCAAACTGCTGTAATAGGTGCGCTCAAAGCTGGCACACTGAGTAAACATATAAGTTGTAGTACTGTACCAGGGCATGGCTTTAGAAGTTTGTATGATATTCAATTGTGTGGTCCACTGTCTTTGTTCGACGTTCTGGTGATTTTCTCCAAGCAAGGTTGTTGCTGCCATGGGCGGCACTTCCCGAGTGTACTTAGTGCGAGAAATGTGCAGTGGCGTTGCCCGATCGGGAAGGCGGGTGGCGCCTGCCTGGGGGGACCAGGGCACGCCGGCCCAGTGATGGTGACGTCAGGCTGTCACGACCCCTCAGCAACGTCGGCCATGACGGCATCCATGGCACGTCGTCGGCACGTCCTCGTCGCGGGGAGTCGTCGTCACGTGGCGGGGTGGTCGTGGTTGTCCCTACCACCGTTGATAGCCCGATATGGGCGTTGGTTAATGGTTGCCCGATCACCCCCCCTGAGCATGAAAAGGCCCGACGGGCGCATGGCAAAGGTGGTGGGATCCCAAAAATAATATATATATATTAATAATAGGGCGGTTCATTGTATGGAATTGTATGGATAATAGATAGAGATATAATAGCATATCGTGTTGACCAGCTGTGCAACAGGTCCGAAGGTGGCGAGACCCGTTTTGCGTTCGCAAGCAGCGCAAGCCACTCAGACGTTGGGAAGGCTCTTTCGGACAAGACACAGGGACTCGGTGAGGCGCGTGAATAGACGGATTCACAAACAGATTTGGATTGTATTAGTAGAATCTGCTATGACGCCAATCTAAAGTACGAGATCTAGTGATGCGAACTGAAACTGTCGTGCGCGAATAATAAGAAGCTGGCGACAGTGACAAATCTTTTTTTCTGACAGAAAAAAAAAAAGACCAGGGAGGGATGGTGATACCAAATTCAAAAAAAAAAAAAAAAAAGAGATGGCAGCAGACTGTTTGGTGGATTCATGCTTGTTGCTCTGTAGCGTCGAGGAGACGGCCGCAGACGTCGTTAGCAAAGTGGCGGCGGCGCTCCCCATCCCCACGATGCTGCTTGCGGGCGTCCAGGATAGCTTTGAGGAGTCTTGTGTGTCCCTCGCCAGTGGCACGTCCATAAGCCTTCAGGAAGGCTTGCTCGTCTCCTCGAAATCTGAGGGAAGAATAGTCAATGGACTCGAGGCAGAGGGGGAGAGTGTCCATGTAACCTACTCGTTGAGAAACTCGGTCACCACGACACTTCGCTGGTAGTACTTGGTGTTGAATTTGCGCCCATGGGGCCCGTTATAGTAGTGGTGAGGCCAATCTTTCAGTGGAACGCGCAGACCGAGCCGTGGTTCACCCTCTG
Organism: Pisolithus marmoratus; assembly: GCA_024613145.1. Lineage (NCBI taxonomy): Eukaryota > Fungi > Basidiomycota > Agaricomycetes > Boletales > Pisolithaceae > Pisolithus > Pisolithus marmoratus. The sequence goes on from JANFAE010000215.1 coordinate 59,828, forward strand.
TCCAGTGACGCACAATGTCCCTCCAAGAGTCGGCTTTCAGCGTCCACATCCCATTCACGTGCAAGACGGGCACGTTTGGGATGAGCAGGCCCTGGGGAAGGTCAGAGGCGCGGGTCCTGACAGTCCTTTGGGGTCCAACCTGCGAAGAGAGGGACACCAAGGCGGAGGTGCCCAACGGTTGGACAAGACATGGCGTCATGAATTGCGTCGGTCATAAACTGGTTGGAGGCGGGCGGAGCAGGGTGGCTGGAGTGGGCTGGATCATTGGAGGCAACGAGGTGGCACTGCAAGCATTTCACAATTTTTCTTGCCAAAATATGTTGAAAAAATGGAAAGAAGAGATACTCTTTTATTTGGGCTGTGTTCACATAAAAAATGCAAATATAATATTTTGTTTTCTTTGTCTTTTCTGTGCAAAAAAATGAATTGATGGTAGTGCTGATTAGCTTCTATGCTAATGGGTATTACCATCAATCAATGTTTTGTGGAAAGTCATGCAAAGAAAAGAAAATATTATTTTTGCCTTTTCTCTTTGAAAACAGCTGTCAAAAAAGAGTATCACTTTCTTCAATTTTTTCAGCATGTTTTCTGAAGAAAAATTGTGAAATGCTTGCAGTGTGGTGGACCATGCCAAAGAACGTCGGCAGGCTGACATGGCATTGTTGGTCAGTTGGTACAGTAGGGAGCTACATAAGGAAGAAGCCCACCAAGCGTTGCAGTGTTGACAGGGTCGGATGCCGAGCGTGCGGAGGTCGGGGTCAGAGCACTTGTAACCAAATTGCTGATGTCACTCAGTCATTGGCGAATCTCATTCATATTTGTGACTTGCGACGAAGAGATCTCCTCCACCTTCGTGTGCAGCGCTGCCACATCCACGGTCAGCGACGTGTGGGCCATATTGAGGGCCTCAGTGGACGCTGGCTGTACGAGGGCAGCTTCACCTGCGAACGAGCCGTCAGCTTCACGTGAGACGGGTCCTAGGGCGTCACTGTGGTCGTTCTCGTAGCAGTGGAGTTCATCGAGGAGGTAACGCATCAGAGTATCGCGCTACGTGGTACGTGGTGGTGTGGAGCAAGCGGTAAGGTGTCACACTGCAAGCATTTCACAATTTTTCTTGCCAAAATATGTTGAAAAAATGGAAAGAAGAGATACTCTTTTATTTGGGCTGTGTTCACATAAAAAATGCAAATATAATATTTTGTTTTCTTTGTCTTTTCTGTGCAAAAAAATGAATTGATGGTAGTGCTGATTAGCTTCTATGCTAATGGGTATTACCATCAATCAATGTTTTGTGGAAAGGCATGCAAAGACAAGAAGACATTATTTTTGCCTTTTCTCTTTGAAAACAGCTGTCAAAAAAGAGTATCACTTTCTTCAATTTTTTCAACATGTTTTCTGAAGAAAAATTGTGAAATGCTTGCAGTGTCAGTTTCACGTACTTACACACCCAGATAGGAAACTGTACTACTCACATGCTCGCCTTCCGCCCACCCACCCCACCACCGGACGCGTGCGAGGGTCCATCGCTGCCCCACTGGGGCGAACATGAACCGGTACTGTGCCCCACCGCGACGGTAACAGTGCGTCGAGAACGTCCCAGGAATCCCGGCACCCGCGACGGCCTCATCGATCCACTTCTGAACCATGTCATGGGAGAGGGGCTCGCCTGGCTGCAGCACCCCATTGGCGCCGATAGCAGGGAACAGGAAATCGTCCTCGGCCATTGGCTGGCCGAGATGAACGTACTCCACCCACTTCATCCAGATCAAGAGGCGCAGGAATGAATCACACGCCCTGCCCATATCTGGGCGTGGGTAAATCCTGTAATGGTTGCCTGGTGGGTATGAACAAATGGAGATCAGATAAGGTCAGTGCATCGCCACATCACAATGGAGATGAATGGACGAACTTCGTAAGTCGGATTCCCTCATTCCCTTGTCCAACTTCCTCTGCCATCCTTTCCGGTTTTTCAGGTGGATCTCGAAGTACGAGCTGAGCTCGTTTATGGTCAGTGACCGTTCCTCACCCCTCAAGTATTTCATGAACACGCCGTCTATGACGGTTTTATCAAGATTGATATCCCCACGCTTCAACTTCACCAGTTCGTAGTTCCTACCACAGAGTGCCGTCAAAGCTGTTGTCGCCATCATAGGTAAGAGTACCAATTCTTACCTTGTCCAGAGCGTGAACGCAATTGCTCCACAGGCCAGGTGTTGGAGGTGCCAAGTGGCCATCAACTTCGCATTCTTACTCAGGGACTGGCCCGGCGACAGCGCTTGAAACCCCATCATCACAAGACGAATATACTCCAGCGGGAAGTCAAGCGGACAGCGAGATTCCGACCAGGTGAGTATCCTGTCCATGTACTCCTTTTTCATGGCGCCTGAGTGCGTTCGTTCAGCGCCTTCAGAACTGACTTTGTGCCTGATAGATGCGACGACGTCGTCGACTTCTGCCAAGCGTACTGGGTTCCCTTCCCATCGGTGCCGTGTGTCATTGTGATGCCAGTCCCCATGGAACGTTGCGCCATCGCTGTTGGGAGGGAAAGTGCGTCAAGGATATTGGTCAATGAGCATATGGGGGAACTGAGCAGTCACAGCACTCACGCTTCGTCCCACAACATCTTGAACGCCGCCCGAATTCCATCAATTGTACTTTGGCTGCAGTTTTCCTGGAAGCCTCTCCATGACAGGTAAAGGGCCAGCGCTTTGTCTGAGCATTGATTCGGCACGTGCTCAAATGCATTCCTGAACCCCGGATCGCTGTAGACTTCTGACTCTTCTCCAGCATGACTCGGAATTTGTTGTGTCCCCTCCGCCAGGATGTGACCTTGCAACCACGAGCGGGCTCGACGGACATGCCTGGAGTATGTCTCCCTCGTCTTTGCTGCCCGAAGGCGAGTCTGTTTCCCCACTTCCTTGATCTGGTGAACGGTATGCAAGCTGGGATGTTCCTTCGCAGCAGGCACCCTCGCCCTCCTTCTGGGCTTGTCGGGGGATCCAGATGTGGCAGCGCACTTGGTTGTCGATGCCTTCTGCCTTACCATCGCGACGTGGTACTCTCTCAGCAAGCAGTTGTGGGTGATGTCACAAGGGTAGCTGCTACGTCATGTAGTCATTATGACTATTTCCGTTACATTCAATACAGCGTCATACTTGGATTGGTTATTCGGAAGCGTTTACCCGCGTGCTACGGCGTGCAATGATGTACTCAGATGCAGGCATCAACATGCATACTAAGGAAATCTAGAGCTACTACAATGTAGCATGAATTTGTGCAGACCTCGCCGTCATCATGGCGCCTCGCCCTTGCAAACTGAAACCGCCGTGACCTGGTAAGATTGAGAATGCAATGCGTGGCACCAGGGAGTATGTCTGCGGCTAGTATTTCCTCTCCTTCTATCGTAGAATGGGGATGTCGCATATGGCGACGTGCTGAAATGGTGGGATGCTCCGCCATAACCTAACAATAGGCAGGAGCTATGAAAAAATCAGTGGTCAATACTGGTAGAACTGCAGTGGACTGTTGTCAACAACTTACATGCTGGAGGACGAATCTACTTGCAATGCTTGATTGAGGAGGGTGGCAGCGGTAACGTGGGCGAGTATTTTGGAGACATGTTCAGGAGCTGCAACATAGTTAGTCATATAACTATGTGCTATGCAAGTGAAGAGAGTCTACTTGCAATATTTGGTCAAGGAGGGTGGCACCGGTGATGCGGGCGAGTATTTTGTGCAGGAGTTGCAATGCGGTTAGTCATAAACATAAGGCGCGGGGCTGAAGGATGGGGCATTCTCACCCCTTCCGGGCCGCATCTTTCAGCATGTCGATGTCAGGTACGACATCGAAAGCACCTGTACCGGCGCCAGCTGGCCGATCACAGTGTTTTCTGCGATGCCGCGACAATCTCCACCGTTTCCCCGAACGAATAACACACCAGGGCACCAGTGTCAGCAGGTCACAGAGCAACGCCAAGTGACAGTAGTTAGCGCACAAACCACCGAAGTTCAATGGCTCCTCACAATTCCCTCATGATCACTGCGCGCACTGGCTTCAATGTTCTACCTCGCGTTCGTGTTTAGAACCTGGGAGGCGGTGACAGACATGATGACAAGGGGGAGTTACAGGCTGAGGGTAGGTTGGTGGCAATAACAGAGTCGAGTTGGAACCTGACAATTGTGAATAGGTGAAGATGATGATGTTGCGACTGCTGGACAACCCGATGTGAGGAAGATATGTGGTACGTCCTGGGGAGGCCACATGGCGCATAAGGACTTTACGGTTTGATCTGGTCACGGCGTTTTGAGTTTACGATCGTTTCGATGAGTTCAAAATTGTAGCTCACCCGCAATTTCTTGCGACGGACATGGAAGAGATGGGGTGGGTAGGGGGTAGGGGTAGGGGGCCTGGAGGTCAGGGTCGTCGGTATGGATATGTACATTCCTAGAGCCGTGATACAGCAACAGATGGGCCGAATGGGGAGATGAGTAGTCAGTGCAGGATATGCGATACTCTACGCCACGACAACGAGTAACGAATTTCTTTGGGTTGTCCTCGCTCCAGATAATGAAGAGATCCGTCTTGAAGCTCTTAGCGATGCGGTCGGCAACATAGGCCATGATAAACCTGCGATCAATTCGAGTACCAGCCAAAGAAGTCATGGTGACTGAAGATGGAGCTTCGACTCGATTTCCGCATCTAGGATAGCGAAGGATTCAACGAACGCGGAGTCATCGTCGATAATAGTAGGGGTAGGGTCGGGGTCGTACCAAATCTTGACTCGAAGGGACGGGTAAGCAAGCGCTTGTCGCACGTTCTTCGCCAACATCCTATGTCGGACTCCAAGTACACAGTAGACGAGGGTGTTTTGATGTTGGTGGCGACGTTGATAATTTCCTTCAGATGGGGCACACCGAGCATGTCGTTCTTTGCTGGATACACCGGCGTAATGGAGCTGCACATCATCAGATGTGTCCGACACTGCAATATGTAACATACGTCGCACTGCATCATTATTCGAGGTTCCCGCGTATGCAAGAGGCTAAAGTGTAAACACCCCCAGTAGCGCACGATCGGGTCCTGGGACAAATCGTTAGGCACAAAAACATATCGTGAACGAACGCCGCTAACCTTATCAGCCAACAGTAGCCGGATGGTGTCCTCAGCCTCTTCCTGTCGTCCGTAAAACACAAATGACAGTCCCATCGCCACACCCCGAATGAGTTTCTCATACTGAGTTTCACGCGCATAAGCGATCATTTCCTCCGCACGCGCCTGGCTGGCAGAACCGAGCATAATCAGGCCCATGGCATAGCCAGCGAGCGGCCTCTCCAGCGACAGCTGAATCCGAGAAAAGAGTCTCCTCCAAGTCATCATAAACATCGTTGTTCCGGCTACCCATCCCAGCAATGCCAAGTCCGAGGGCAGCACCGTGCTGGACAACTTCATAACGTGCCCATTGCCCGTGTCAATAGCCATGAAAGTGGGGAAGTTCGAATCTGGATCAGTTGTACAGCAGTGATGTTGGCTTCAATGGGCCTGTCGGTCAGAATTAGGAGGATCGGCAGTTCAATGGTATAGAGTGCTTACGCCAATACTGTGCTTAGCACCAGAGAGTCTGAAGCATCAAATTCACCAACGATCGGTTGCATGGACGTCTCTATAAACACTCGGCGCGCTGATAGAGACTGATAGAGAAGAGTGTAAGTAACATACAACGAAGGCAGCACCGGGCGGGATGGACTAACGTCTACAGTGATCTTGGAGGTAGGGCCCTCTAAAGAGACCTTGTCGAAGGTCACGAAATTGGAAAACGACCCCAGATACTGGTCGAACAGAGGTAGAAAAGTGCCGAAGGTGTCGATCTGAGAAGGGTCTTCAGATTGCGGGAAAAGTAGGGAGATGTTGTATAGGATACTGTCGGAAGGGGAGAGATTGTTAGGAACGTAGAGAGAGAGATCGGTGGTATTTTCGGTTAGCGAGAAACAAGTGAAAGTCTGGTCGAAAACGCTGCTGTTCGATGTCTGCATCTTGACTGACAGGACTGTATCTCGGGCCGACTGGTCTGGATTTACGCCGACGTAGAGATCCCCAAACACGATGCCAAAATCTCTCACATACGATGCACTCGAGGTAAGACTGAACTGTCCATTAGATGGAACAACGTTCTCCGTCCTGCGAGGCAATGGCATCATGACTCCGAAGGCATGAAAAGAGAAAGGGGTACGGACCATGCTTGCATCGTAGGTCCGTTATCGAGAATTGCGGCAACAGTCCAGTTATTGCATACTGCACCCGAAGAGTTTCGCAGGGTTTCCCGGAGATAATCCATGGTTTGGCCGCCTCCATAAGCATTGATCATGCCCAGAGCGTACAATGGTCCATCGTCCGAATACACACCATCTTGAATCTGACTCTCGGTGCCAGGTTGGGGAAGGTAAGGACCGAGAATGTTCATCCCTTGTTGAAAGTACCCCTTGTGGATGACACCAAGCGCTGCGGTAGTGGAGAACTTGGCCCAATTTGTAGCCATTCCTAGCCACTCCTGATTGTCCCTGAGGGATATATCAGATGTTGTTCCTGCATGCGTGAATGCATTCTGCAACGTAAGTGCTGAGTGGTATACGGAGGACCGAGGTTCCGGTGCATCCTATAACTCTAATGAAGAGAAGTTCCACTTCGTTCAACTGCCGACACTTACTTTACTATGCTTTAAAATGAGCATGTCCACTTGGTTACTCCGTTTCAAGAACTCTAGGTACAGTCTCACAGTTTCTTCCCCTCCTAATATATTGCGGAGGTTTTCGAAGATTTCCTTCGTATCCTACTTAGTTTTAGACGCAGGATTCGCACATTACGAAAACTCGAGCCTCACATCTTTGCCTTGGGGAAGGTCCTCCCGCACACCTTCTAAGAAATCTCTTGCTCCGCCTTCTACCAAGTCGAACGCGAATTGATAGGCAACGATCTCCTTGGGAACCAGTGAAGACAGTAGGGAGATCGTTATAGAAGGATTGTTCAGCGTGACGTGCAAGCGCAAGCATGTGGGTAGAATTGGTTTGCGGTGGCAGCGGGAATAGAGGCGACAAAAAATTAAGAACTTGATCACGGTAGGAGAGGGACTTAGGAAGACCGTTATAGAGGGGTTGTTCAGCGTGACGTGAAGACATGCGAGCGCAAGCATGTGAGTAAAATTGGTTTGCGGTGGCAGCGGAATAGAGGCGACAAAAAATTAAGAACTTGATCACGGTAGGAGAGGGACTTAGGAAGACCGTTATAGAAGGGTTGTTCAGCGTGACGTGAAGACGCGCGAGTGCAAGCATGTGAGTAGAATTGGTTTGCGATGGCAGCGGGAATAGAGGCGACCAAAAATTAAGAACTTGATCACGGTAGGAGAGCGAGAAACCTGTATCAAGAACGATTTCCATGACATAACATAAGAGAGAGACGTCGTCACCGAGCACAGGCAGGAGTTTCTCTGAGTTGGTGGACTGCGTCGGCAATATGTGCTGGTTCGAGGTCGGAAAAAGTAGACTGAAATTATCATAGATAAAATGAGGTAGCCTGGGATGATGGAAAGTGCGTCACTCACGAACTGATACGAATGCTACAAAGTATGTGCTAGGCCTGACTACCCCTCACTCATGGAATCGATGACTTCGGCATCGAGACACGATGCATCCTCGCCACCTGTCAGGTCAATGACCCCAGCCTCAAGGTTAGCCGCCGACTCAGATGACTGGCCACCTGCCCCCTCATCCACCAAACCAGGCCTTAAACATTCCAACACGACTGCTGGGACTTCCATTTCATAAAATGCATCGCCACGATCAGGCAGTGGCGCAAGCGGCTGACTCGGCACAGTGATTTTGTATGTCGGCGGCAACTTATTGCAGTGGCCAACAACCCGCAGGCCATGTTGCAAAACCTCGCCATCAACATTGCCCGGTAGCTATATGCAGGACAATAGACAATCAGGTTGGGCGGGCATACTTAGCACAATCACGAGACTCACCTGTAGAAGTGCGCGCACAGCCGTACCAGCCCAAGTGTCCATCAATCTGGAGTGAACCGTATCCGGAGGCCAGCGGAGGCGCTGCGAACAAAACATCGCCAGGGACATGAGATCAGGCTGACGAGATGTGACGACGGTAACAGGGGGATGACCGCCGTTCGACCATGAGGTAAGAGGGAGTAAGTACATTGCCAGGATGGCAGGGTCAGGGAACTCGACGCGTTCCTCCTTGATAACACAGGCGAGGTCGCGGTGCCTACGTCCAAGAAAAAGGTGAGGATCTGTTTTTAGCACTTCACAGACGTCGTCACGCCACTTGGCGACGAACTCCATGAACTCGACAAACTGGAGCGTGATAGCGGCTCGAAAGAGGGTCCTGCCGAAGCCGTAACGGGTCAGTCGACAGGCAATGTCCGTGCTGCACAAGCAGCGATCTGTCTACGAACCGGACGAAATTAAGCAATGCCTTCGGGGCACTGGGCAGGGCACCTACATCGTTGTCTGCACTGCTCATCAGCGCAATCAGAAGGAGGTCCCCCCATTCGAGGGAGGCAAGGTTTTCTATGGCATCCGACGTGTAAAGTTCGATGTCTTCGCACTCGTCGGACCGTGCAACGCTACTATTCATGGCACTAAGTACAAGTTTACGACAGTCATACATTGAACCTACCTACGGATAATGCAACGTGCACCATACAATAACGCATCGTTGTACGGCGTCACCACGGCGTCAACGAGCCCACACGACTGAAAGTAGGCCAGTTCGGCCTCTGCCTCACACGGAGCCTGGTGAGCTTCGTTAGCATCTGACGAGGTCCATGGTGAGTAACGTACCACGTGCCATCCGAAACCGAACGCCGTCAGAAGTTCTTGAAAGCGTTGCACGAGGAGGAGCGGAGCGCCAGAAGATATGGGGTCTGGTCCCCTCCTGACTTGAGGACAGTCTGGCCTGTCAAAAATGAAATAAGGATGAAGGAGCATGCGAGAGATCGCAGAAAGACGACAGAAAATTGCTTGCATTTCGTGCGACTGTCCTGTACCAGCTCGGCGCCATGAAAATACGTTGAGTACTGAATGCATCCATGCACTAATAGAATCATTGTTTGTGAGAGACAAAATACATGATACACGGCAGGCCACCCACCTGGCGTTGAATCCTACAGCGAACAAGGGACCTGCTTCGTCGTCAGACCTGTCGAAGTGCTCAGCAGCAAGGCCGCTGAGCGTACAACGCCTTGCAGCGGGCGCGAGAACCTAATCACAGCTGTTAAGCTACTCTGACTCACCGCAGGACATAGAATTTGCTTACCGACCAGAGTTCATGGACCCTCATGATTTTCCGAACGAGGTAGAGAGCCCGCAAGGATAATATTATGACAATAGGGGGGTGGGATGGAATAGGACGAATGGCTGGATGACGTAGGCCATCGCCCAGCTGACAAACACGGCGTCAGCCATTTGCCAGTTTAATGCGATCGCGAGAACGGATGCTACTCACCAGATGGCCTCGGAGAATGGATGTACTCGATGCGAGAGCGAATGAGTGGGGGGGAAGACGGGACGGGGGGAAGGCAAAGCCTCCGAACGTACCCACACAGCTAGGGAACACCCGCCCAAATTAGGACAGGTCCCGCTATTAATATTCAATATTGGGCCCGGAGGCTGCAGCACTGCAGACTGGTTCGAGCTGTAAAGTGTTCAGAGCAATTGTAAAGTCCTGTAAAGTGACTTTATGACGGGGAATACGCACGCACGTTAGCAACCGGCCTGGCTAGGGTCGAAAAGTCGACCCGGGGAAATTTGCGGACCAGTTGACGGGAGCGGGATTGAAGGTGCAGTTGTCGAGTGTGTGTGGGCGGCTGCTAGTCGTTACGGTAGCAGGGTCAGGCCCTCAGGGTGCCATGTCGTACTCATCTAGCCAATATTCGCACCACCACCGGCACGGACATATAGAGTCTTCAGCCTGTCCACGGCATACGAAGGAAATGTTAATATTGATGGCCGCGCTCACAACGGCTTAGAACGCATAGGGTCTGTTGTTCTCGACAGGCCAGTTGGCTGGGCCACCTGATACATAGTATGTACACATACACCTATGACAGAGTTGAGATTCGGTACAGACTGATTTAGACGTTACATGACAGCTGTCAAACTCAACGCTGTGCTACAGGTGACGGCATGGCTGCCTCACCGACTGGGATCGGTCCGAAGGCCAGACCTAGCGACTCCATGATCAAGGATTAGCTATCGCAGTCACCTGGACGCGAAAGGCATTCAGGTCAGGGTTCATGAGACGCGATCGGAAGACCTCGAGCCACAAGTCGTGATATTGCAGGTTGTACTACAAGTACTACTAGAGCCTAGTACCAAGTACATACCACACCGGCTGTCGAAGGTCTAACCAATAACCGACAATGTTCCCAACGTAAGCCAGGGACGTCTGCCAAGTTCTTCCGAAGTCGCTCCCGCCTCCGACGTCGCGCCTGCGTACTATGGACTACTACTATGTCAGTATTAGCCTAGATACCATGTTTGTTTTGCTTCCGAGGCTCGATCGACGATGCCGATGCCGTCAGACCCCACCAGCCATGTCCGCACGGCCGTCCCCGCTGCCGCTGCGGCACGAAGCCGACTCACAGGTTTGCGGTCACACGCACCGCCACCCGCTCATTTTCTGGAATAAACTGACTTATTCCTAGCGGTATTGTGAAGGAGTTCACTGCCTCATTTGTTATGATGACAATAAGAGTTTTCACAGCAGAAGTATTTGTTATGACGGCTGAGCTCATTAGTGACGATTGCCGTTGCCGTCGGTTGAAAAGATAAAATTCTAACGATAATACAAAATTTCATGAATGAAAAGAAATTATGAGAGATTCCAGGCCAACATTAACGTGCTTGGTGTATGGACACAACGAGCAGCTGGCAAAGGTGTCGCACACATCACATCTTGACCAGCGGTGACTCGCTATGCCAATTTCTACCAGGGGGAAACTCAGAAAGCAACCACAGCTCACCAGCATGTGTGTCCAAAGTAGTCAAGTTTGAAATCCTAACGCAGCTTCTGGATCTCCCGCACTGACGTATATTACTATCTCAGTCGCGTGACATTTGAGCAAATACGCCTTGGATTGGATTAGGGGGAGCGTGATAACATGATCGTACATGAAGGCTGCGGCTCTCCATAATAACCCCTCAACCAGTTCCTATTTACTTTGCGGTGCGTCGTATTAGTGTGTTTCATTCCGTTGCGCATTCGGGATACTCCCACCCAGAGACGCGAACAAAACCTCGTTAATCTACACTCTCGGCACAATATGCACGCGTGCCTCCGAATCACCGAGATTCTGGATCTTATCATCGGATTCATGGTGGATGATGAGAGAGTTAACTACCCGAATGAAGCCCGTCCTGTTCTTCACAAGGACATTGCGAGACTTGCAAGGACCTGCAAGGTGTTCATGGACCCAGCGCTTGACGTTCTCTGGAGAACGCAACCTTCCCTCAGTCCACTCATCATGTGCTTGCCTGATCACCTCTGGACTTCAAAATTAGAGTCCGGCGGCAGGACTGTGGTATGTCGTCTGTACCTGTGGTGGTAGGGTCACTGACACCTGCCCGAGTCTCTCCTGAAGGAACCTTCGCATGAGGACTGGATCAGGCCAAAAAGGTATTCACAGCGAATCAGAGCCTTTGATTATTGTATCCCATTGGGTCTACCCAAAGTCTCTATGAATGCCCTCGACACCGTCTTCTCGTTGGGTCTATGCTGCGAGCTTTTCCCGTCGCTTCGTACTCTGGATGTCGAAGTTTTCGGGTTGCCATCTATAAATCCAATCGAATTCCTCGGCTCCATTCGTTTACCCCAACTTACTCGGCTAAGCTTCAGGATACCCAAATACCACCGATACAAGTATCCAGTTTTTCATTTCGTGCCAGCTTGTATGCCATCCCTCCAAGCATTGACAATTAATGCTGATGGCGATGCTTTCGCCAGACGGTGGGCGGCTGTTCTTTTCGGAGTGGACTTCACAGGAGTTCCCTACCTGCGCAGCCTCTACCTCGATATCGATCTGGATGTCTCGTCCAGTTGTGTGCGTGAACTAATCCATCTGCAGCATTTGCGCGACTTGTCTGTGTCGTTACCCGGTGATTTCTATGTTGACATACGTCCTTCCATACAACCGATACTCCCGTCGCTCCAACGTTTGGAAGTTATCGTTGGCTCAATAAATCAATGTTCCACCTTACTCTCCTCTGTTACTTCATCCGCACTTGGTTCCGTCGAGATTTACCATCGTGCGCCCGTTACTCAGAGTGACATCTACACGCTATTCGAGACGATCGAGCGCATCTATGATCGCTTTCTGGACTTTCACACTCTTTATGTTGACTTTTACATGGTCCCGACCACACCTTCCACCGATCCCACCTTCGACTTCCGGCGATCGACACTGACACCCCTCCTTGCATGCCATCGCTTGCGCATTCTCCATCTCGTTTCTTTCGGTACGCTGGATATCGACGATGCCTTCATCAGGCACATTATATTTGCGTGGCCTCGTATCGAGTGCCTGTACCTACGGGGATTCCAATTGAACAAAGCATGTGTAACGCTGGAAGGTTTACGTGAACTCTTGAAAGGCTGCCCACTCCTTTCGACTCTCGTCATGCAAATTGATGCGAGCATTCTGCCTGAGCAAGAACCGGAAATGGAATCATCGTCTCTTACGAGGCTCCGTATTCTTCATTCTCGCATTGAAGATAGGGATAGGAAGGCGGTAGAACGATATCTTAGAATTCTTGCACCTAGGCTGCAATGGTTGACGCTGGAATGAATGCTTCCTCACACCTAGTGTTATCTACACGATGGTATCGCCCGTTTCTCCCCCAATACCCTCTAACTCACTGGTAATGTTCGATCAGTAGGTCTGTGCCTCTGGTCAATAAACGATCGGATTCTATTACTGAGACATGCCAATGTCAGATTATGAACCACAGCTACTACCCGGGTCCTTACGTAAAGATGTTATTTCCGACCTTCTAGTGGATGTATGTATATCTATGGGACGAAGGAACTCGCTGCTTCTTGTATATGACACGAGTGGGGACTCTCACGATTTTGGCGGATGAACACAGAGGTAGCCCACACAAAAACCATACTATTCCCGAGGTCTGAAATCCTAGAAAAGCATCTGGAGGACTCACAATGAGGCATTTTCTAGAGACGGGTCGCGGGGTATTAATCAACTGTGCAGACTACATATGATTGTCGAAAGGTCTTTGGCAATAACGCAGATTTTATGAGAGATGAGCTGATCTCACCCCTAGGAGACCCCGGTCGCTTGATGTCGACGTCCACAACGTGAATCGCTCCCCCTGCCAGGCTGTTTCAAGGTAACAAGAACAGCGCTTTACCTATGGTTTTGCTTCTTGATTACGAGTGTACCACTGGTCGCATGTGGATGGCTGTATTGAATATCCTGGATAACATACTAACCTTGAGGATGGCAAAATACGGCTGGAGGTGAGACCGACACCTAAGAGTGACTATGCGGGGTGCCGACGCCCGCAAGTGTATCCATGGCCAGTACACGTAGCACCTCCTTGAGTGCCACGCTCCTAAGTACCGAGACTCGCACGGGCCCGAAGTTAAGGTGCTTGCTTTGGTAAGTTGCTGTACAGCCTTCCCCAATAAAGAGGGGATCGCGCCGAATGTACTTGCTTATCGCAGCTTAGCCTTAGACCACGTCTTACCATCGATCATGCCCATCGAAGGCTTGCAGTAAGTGGGTCGGATCCTTACTGTAACTTCGCAGTCATTTCGTATTACGCAGTGAATCGTACGACGAAGACGAACATTGCGTCCATGTCCGTGCCCTATTTGTAGCCTGTAAGGCGTCGGCAAACTGTTCCACGTAGGTATCTTCTTTTCCCACTCCGAAAAGGCGTGGATCCGCTGGGTCATCGTCGTAGACGTGCCGTCCCGCCCGCCAAGCCCAAGCAGCCTAAGAGCAGGTGAGATCGCAGAGATCATTCAGCTTCAACGCATCCTTGCTGCTAATATGCAACGCGAAGTGCGGGGAAATTGGCAAAGAAGTACTTTGCATTGATGTCTCGTGTGGGTATTGGCAGTTGACACTGACATATAGACCACCGGCTATGAATAAGAACGCGCATAAGTACCCCAAGCACGGCCAGTAATTCCCTTACACGACTTGCCCAGTGACTTATACCCTTGTCGACAGACTCGACGAGAGCGAAGAAATAACCACTGCTGGCTCTATCCTTGATAGTGCCCATCGTATCATTATCAGTCATCTGTTCGCGTATGAACGTTGAACGCCTACCTTTGAAATCCATTCCTTTTATGTCAGACACCACAGTAAATTGAGTTCAAAAGGCAATGGAGCAACACCCGAGAAAGATCGAAAGTCACCAATGATGCTGCCTAGACAAAGCACTCGGATCGTGTGATCACTAGAATAAGGGTCCGCAGTGCGGTGGGCGAGGCAGTACGCAGCCCTCGACCCAGGGCTTAGCCAATGAGAACAGCAGAAAATGCCCCTCCCGGTTCCGGCGCAGGTGCTGCGTGCTTGTGCGCAGCCTGCCTGGAAGTACACATGTACTTGTAGAAATAGAGCGTCAGACAAGTCCCCATAGTATCGTTCGACTGAGAGAGCTTCGTACCCAGCAGAGATGGTGATGTTGACGGGCACCCGCAGCACGACGCCAGTCAAGTGGCGTCCCAGATCCAATCAGTTCTCTCCATCGCCATCGTCACCGTCACTGCCATCTCCACCACCACCGAACACTGTATCGTCGCCGATGCAGGCACTCAGACTACAGAAGAAGCATCCCGAGGTCACCCAGGATGAGATGTTCGACCTCATCAATCGCTTCAAGTGCGTTTTAGCTCTGTATCTACCCGCCACAATGATTCATTATTAGATCATTTGTAGTGCGATCCACACCGACACTCCGGGTCGCGTAGACAAGAGTTCCGTCTTGCAGGCACTCCAGAACAGCGGAGAATCGTATGACCAAGCTCGTGAGACGCTGAAACATGTTTCCGTCGACGCCAGTGGCAAAGTCGAGCTCGAAGACTGGGTCGAAGTGCGTCTCCGCCAGCGATGATGTCACACATGCACACCTCACAACTCGCCCTTTTAGCTCAACGCCAAGCTACGAACACAGACAAAGGCCTCTGTGCTGGTTACGAGGGCTGGAAAAGTGACAGTCAAGGGGTCAAACGCGAACGTCAGTCATACGATCAACGAGGACGAGCGAACGGAATTCACGAATCACATCAATGGAGTATGTAGTCCTCCATCGTTCCAGTTTCAGAAACTCATGCGGACTTCAGGTCATTGAAAACGATTCAGATATTGGCTCCCGATTCCCCATCCCAACGGCGACGATGCAAATCTTTGACGAATGTCGAGACGGTCTCGTTCTCTGTAAACTCATCAACGATTCTGTGCCAGACACTATCGACACCCGTGTGCTGAACATACCCACTGCTCGCAAGCCACTAAATGCGTTCCAAATGACCGAAAACAACAACATCGTCATTACCTCTGCCAAAGCTATAGGCTGTTCCGTCGTCAACATCGGACCATCTGATATTGCTGAAGGGAGGGAACATCTGATCCTCGGGCTCATTTGGCAAATCATCCGCAGAGGTCTCCTCGCACAGGTCGATATCAAACTCCATCCAGAACTGTATCGCTTGTGCGAGGATGGCGAGACCATCGACGATCTCCTTCGCCTTACGCCGGACCAAATCCTGCTACGTTGGTTCAACTACCATTTGAAAGCTGCCGGTTGGAAGAGAAGGTACAGTTTTTTGTTCGATCACACAAGCTAACGCGTCTCACCACAACCCATCACCAGAGTCAACAACTTTAGTCGCGACGTTTGCGACGGCGAAAACTATACTGTCCTTCTCAATCAACTTAAACCTGAGCAGTGTTCTCTTGCCCCTCTTCAAACGAGGGACATCAGGCAGCGTGCGGAACAAGTGCTGCAGAATGCCACAGCGATCAACTGCAGAAAGTATCTCACGGTCTCATCGCTCGTTGCTGGCAATCCTCGTTTGAACCTTGCATTCGTTGCCAATCTCTTCAATACATGGCCCGGCCTGGCCCCTCTTGACGAGCAGGAGGCGAAAGATTATGGCGTGGTCGAAGATTTTGATGCGGAAGGAGAACGCGAGGCCCGAGTGTTCACCCTCTGGCTCAACTCGCTCGGAGTCGAACCGGGCGTTTACAATTTGTTTGAGAACATAAAAGATGGTTTGGTCATCTTGCAAGCGTTCGATAAAATTCTTCCGGGATCCGTGGTCTGGCGGCGGGTGTCGAAGCCCAAAGGAGGCGTTCAGGCTCCTCCCACCACCATGCTGGAAGACGAGGAGCAGGAAGATATTGGTGTAAAGCCGAACCAGAGCACGCTTTCCCGCTTCAAGCAGGTGGAGAATACAAACTATGCCGTCGAACTCGGAAAGCAAAATGGAATGCACCTCGTGGGCATTCAAGGTGCGGACATCGTCGACGGGCAGAAAACTCTTGTCCTGGGTCTTGTTTGGCAGCTTATGAGGCAAGGTTCATTCTAAATCTCTCATGGGCACAGTGACTCACCGTACGTTCGCAGGATGAATATCACCAAAACCCTCATGTCACTATCGGGGTCCGGCCGACCCATGAGTGACACTGAAATGTTGAAGTGGGCCAATAATACCGCTCAAAAGGGTAAGCCTGGCACTCGACCCATCCGATCATTCAAGGATCCCTCTATCACTACTGGTTTGTTCTTCCTCAACGTTCTCGAGGGACTAAGGCCAGGCATTGTTGATCCGGCCTTGATCATCAACGTCAGCGAGACCGGTCCTTACGAAGACCGGAGACAAAACGGTACGTCTTGGACTTACTTCGCGTGGACGAATCGTTAAAAGGTGGGTTGGTGAATATTAGCCAAATTGGCCATTTCCATCGCGAGAAAGATGAACGCCTTGATTTTCCTCGTCCCGGAGGATATCGTGGACGTCCGGCCTCGTTTGGTAAGTCGGGTCTAGGTCCTCATAGTGCCTGTGTTCTAACCTCACCTGTATTAGATCTTGACATTTGTCGGAAGCTTGATGAGTGTTGCATAGGTAGATTAAGTTACTTGTAGCCAATACTAAACGGATGGGCTTTTTGAGCCACCCGAGTTTTTCTTCCATGTAACCCCATTACTATATGATGTTTAACTTGTGCTACGTCTTCGATGTTGAGTGCGATCTAGCCGGTTCTTAGACAGTGTAATCAGTTTGGGCCAGTCATATCTACCTAGAATAGTACTTCGAGCAGTTGATAATCAACCTTCCAACGTTTACCTCACAAACGTCACAATTTACAGTTTTAACCCTTCTACTGGGTTTCAAGTAACGGATGTCGTTCGTTGATCTGAAATCCAAGAGGCAATCAAAATCAAGGACAACGTATGTGTCGCCTCCGTCCAGTGCTCCACGCACCTCAACACCCCCTTTCGCCTCAAGCAGTCAATGCACGGACAAACGAAAATATTCAGCTACCCGCGCCAGAGTCGGCTTTGGCGTCTGGACAAGCAGGACATTCTGACACAGGGAATGTATCGACGGACGTTAGTGTAACAGGTCCTCCGATGCCAGACCCTGCAAATTCTGCTATACCGTCGGCCACGTCGGGCACACCTCCATGTGATAATGAGCATAGGCGCATACCTCCGGAAGGTGGACTATACAAGGAGCTTCCCTCGTGGCTCGCAATAAAGGATTCCCCCGGCACCGGACGGGGTTTGTGGCATCAGGGGTCTACGAGCATAAGACCTGGTGAGTGTAAATTACATTGGTTCACGGTTAACCTAACCGTCGCAAAGGCGACATTGTCCTATCTTTACGACCTCACGTGTTCACGCTTTCTACCATGTACCTTGACTCGCATTGTTCTGGATGCGCTGGATCACCTGCTTCCGGACTCAAACGGTGCACTGGGTGCCGCAAGGTGTGGTACTGTACCTCTGTAAGTATCGGATACTTTTTTTTTTTTCATCTCTGTGCAAGAGTAGCATCTTGGATTGAGCTCGGGAACCAACTGACTTATGACGCTGAAGACCTGTCAAAATAACGACTGGCCAATCCACAAGTTCGAGTGTACCGCGATCCAAAATTGGTCAAATGAAGCGCCTTCTGAAAAGGTGTCTGTGCCTAGCGACGCTGTTCGATGCTTGGGCAGGATCATGTGGCAGATCAAACGTAAAAGTGCTGGTAACATTTGGGTACGGATTTTGTGGAGCGTTATGCGCGGAACATGCACAGCTGACGGACATGTCAGGCGAAAGAGATTCAGGCAATGCAGTCTAGTGTGTCTATGACGGTTTGGCGAAACCTGAGCTCATGTTGACGGATTACCCTGTGTAGATAGACAATCCATTCATCCAACCGCCGTCGAAGGACATACGCACCTCGCGCAGTCCCTCGTTCGTTATCTCGGGGCATCCTCCCCAACCGAACTGGAGAACTACGGCATCATGTCCACAGCGGACCTTGTCGATGTGATTTCACGGGCGAGTCTGGGTCGCCATCAATTTCCTTAAACCATACTGACAGTAACTGCGTAGTTTATCATCAACACGGTTGCATTGACTACGCCATCGTTGACCCCCATTGGAGTCGCCGTTTCACCACTGGTTGCTCTCATCAACCATTCTTGTGCACCGAACGTGGTCGTGGTATTCCCCCGTTGCAGAAAGGACTCTGGCAACGAGCCAGTTGCGAAGGTCGCCGCACTCAGAAATATCGCTCCTGGTGAAGAGGTATGAATTCAATTTGTTGCATCGTTGTACTCGAATTGATCTTCGATGTCAGATTTTGATGTCTTACGTAGACACGACACTTCCAAAATCGTTGCGACAGATGGCTCTCATGGAAACATATAACTTCCAGTGCCGCTGTAGGGCTTGTACTGAATCCAGTGAAGTAGACCCGCGCGAGGCCGTGTGGTGTCCCACGGCTTGCGGGGGCACGTGTTCGTTACCAACCGAAAGTAAGTCGAGAATGACGAAATGAGAATTGGGCCACTGATCATTTAGCAGAGAACCGAGTATCTCGCTGCAACAATTGCGGAGCGGCCATCAACGATCCTGATGCAGTGATGGATGCGGCTCGTGTTGGGCAGGAGGCATTGGATAAGGCGAGGAGTTTGCAAGGCATGTCAAGTTTCATTTACTTCCATTGAATTTGCTGTGAAAATTTATCCAGATAGCAATGAAGCGAAATTACTGACGACAAATATTATATCTGTGCTCATGTCCGCTAGGCTGACACCGTCCACGCACCCTTTGTTAGCACTCTTGAAGCTTCATCAAACGCTTCTGATATCTTCATTCCAAACGCTGCTAACGCAAGAAGTGTTAAATGAAACTATTCGCACTGCCGGAAAGTATTCGGCTGGTTTATCTGCCGTACTCGATGAAGGACATCCTGTTCGTGCCATGGCGCTCGTTGAACTTGGAAAACTCTTGACCGTGGACGAACCGTCCCCTGCCGCACCGCAGCCAAAGAACGAGTCGTTCCCGCCATCAGGACCTGCCAGGTTGAGGGCCGCCTACGAGACCCTTCTACGTGCAAGGGTGGAGTTACTGATTGGGTTCGGTCGTCAAACCGAGGGCGGGGAGATAGGCGACGATGTGCGCGAGATATTAATAGCACTAGAAAAGGAGCTGGGGGTGTGGTCGACAGGGATTCGAAATGTTTTAGAGGACACCCTTCCGCCCGCGAGGATCGCGCGTGTGGAGTGAACTACTGATTGCTCGGGGTATAGGCATCTGGGTGAGCGGTCTTGTATACCCAAGTCCAGCAGCCTCGACTCTTCGGCGTCATGTCTTCGCTCATATCCATCTTTCTTCTGAAACTATCGCATATTAGGCGTTGCTCTTGTACACCACTTTCATTTTTTAGGTGCACGTTACTTCGATCTCAAGCGATACATAACTTCCGTCAACGAAGTAGGTGCACGTGCCATTTCGGACATGGTGAGTCCTTGAAGGTCGGCTATGATAGTAGCTGAGGGCGAGGTACTTCTGGAATAAATTCGTGGCATAGTTCGATAATTAAACTCCGTGAAAATGCACGCTGAAGAAGCTACTCACCGAAGTCCTAGAGGGTGATGATATTACTGACTATTTGACGTCAGGTTCGTGGGGTAGGAACTAGTGCCGAGGGGATACTATTGCCAACCCTCCTTCCTCGTACTATCTCCAACACACCTCATATGTACATTTCACCCAACGAGCCAGTCACAATGGGTAGTATCACGCGGACATCTAGCTTCGATCACGAGAATATCGAGAAAGTTTGATCAGAGAAATAACGACCCTCGACTGTTAAAAACTCCCGAGTGACGACCCATATCCGTGCCCCCGTGGCGGAACGCGTGCTAGAAATCAAACACTATTCTGAAGATATACTCGGCGCTGGAAGTGATATCCCCGATTGTCCCATGAATCGGCGTGAGGAACCACGTTTCGAGACCACGTGTCCTCTTGCGATCGAGTTATGCTCCTCTGCATGTCCAGCTGACTCGAGTACAGGGCTTCGGGAGCGAATGTCCCGGAGATAATAGAGAAGAGAACTTGGGACTTGGGTATATGGCACGTGGCCGATCTGTTTGCTTCATTTGGTAGTCTTTCAGCGCCGTCCTAATCGTCACCAACGGCCAGAGTCCTCATGGCTACCCTGCCATGCCTCTCCGTCTGCCTACCTCCAAAGCCATTTGAAAGCAGAACAACATGCTCTTCTCGTATCTTGCTCACCGTCGGGCGTGGTGAGTGCGACTGACTGTGGTACTACAAGGGACTCAAACAGGACATCTGTACCCCACAGCCTTGATAAGCGCCGAGAGCGAGATGAACGAATAGCGTCTCTACCCCAGGCCTACCATGAACCTTTATCAGCTCAGGACAAGCGATTGTTGTCTCAGCCCATCTCATCCATAATTCACGCGGTCCAGACATCTTCACTCCTGCCAGTGGACGTCCTCCGCGCTTATGGCAAAAGAACCATTCAAGCCCAGGCGCAGACAAATTGTCTCACAGAGGTAATGATCAGTGAAGCCGAGAATTGGGCACACGCGGCAATTCGGTCCGGTCCCTTAGCAGGAGTACCTGTCTCGCTCAAAGATATGATTGCTGTCAAGGGTTACGATTCCTCACTGGGCTATTCTGCTCTCATCAATGTACCTGCGCCGAATGATGGCCCACTCGTACGGCTTCTCCGCAATGCAGGCGCAATTCCTTATGTCAAGACGAACGTGCCCTCGACCTTATACTCCTATGAGACCACTAATGACGTTTTTGGCGTCACTGAGAACCCTCACAAGAAGGGTTATAGCCCCGGCGGATCTTCGGGTGGTGAAGGTGCACTGCTAGCACTTGGAGGCTCCAGAATAGGCATTGGCACCGATATAGCGGGCAGTGTTAGAGTCCCCTCGCACTACTCTGGTGTCTACACTATCAAATCGAGCACACAAAGGTTCCCAAAGACTGGAAGTGCCGGGTCTATCCCTGGCCACGACGGGATTGTTGGGGTTCACAGTCCCATGGCGAAGACGCTTGAAGATCTCGAGACTTTTTGGCGTGCTGTGTTCCAAATGAAACCGTGGGAATACGACCATACCGTAAGTAACCACAGTACGCTCACATCGTTTAGGCTGATTCAACGCGAGAAGGTGGTGAATTTACCGTGGAGGAAAGTCGAGTTACCACTGGATCGTCCAATAAGGTGGGGCGTTCTATGGGACGATGGTAGGTGGTGATGATGAATGGGGCGAAATTTCTAAATATCGTATCAGGTGTCGTTGCACCCTCACCGGCGTGTCTGAGGGCATTGAAGATGGTTACGGAGGTGCTCGCAAAGCATGGCCACGAAATCGTCACGCTGTGAGAACAGTTTCCTTACTTATAACAGCCCGTATCTGATTCAGCGGGCAGAAACCCACCCTCACCGTACGAAGGTTTGCAGATTGCTTCCCAGATTCTGTTCGTCGATGGCGGAAAATTCTTCTCGAAACCGATCCGTACCTTTGAAACAATGCCTGCAGGGATTGACCTTGCTTTGCGTGCTTTGAAGCTCCCACGCTTCGTCATGAAATATACGCGTGGTACCTGCGATACATCCGCCGTGATCCAGTTTACGCGGGCCTGGTTGAAAACTTCCACAAGAAAACCGTGGAAGAATACTACACACTCGTAGGGCAGCGGGACGATTATCGTGTTCGCTGGTTCACAGTCTGGCGAGGTGTCCAAGCCCGGGACTCTTCAGGAGACAGTGGTGTCGATTTTATACTTACCGTTCCGAGTGCCTTACCCAGTTCCGCACGGAGGTATGCGGCACGGATGGAAAGCATGCGGATATGCAGTTTTGTTCAACTTGGTAGGCTTGGCAACTTGCGGAACATAGGAACGCTGATCTCACGGACGTCAGCTTGATTACAGTGCAGGTGTAATGCCAATAACCCGGGTGAACAAAATCACCGATAAACTACCGTCATCGTTCCGTGCGCGGAACGCCATCGAGCGCAACAATTATCACATGTACGATGCCGAGGCGATGGATGGACTACCAATCGGTGTACAGGTGGTAGGCCGGCGTCTGGACGAAGAGCGGGTTTGGAAGGCATGAAACTTATCCGCGGGCTGATGGCGGACGCGGGATTGGCGTATCAAGGAATATCTTTGTAATACCAGACGTGGATAGTGTACCTCCAAGTTCTATTAAACGCTATTCGCAATGAACTCTACTCAATTGGAAAATCGACCATGATATGAGCATCGTCTGCCATCACAGTGGACGTTTGGTGCCGGAGT
This sequence comes from Pisolithus marmoratus, assembly GCA_024613145.1. Classification (NCBI taxonomy): domain Eukaryota; kingdom Fungi; phylum Basidiomycota; class Agaricomycetes; order Boletales; family Pisolithaceae; genus Pisolithus; species Pisolithus marmoratus. The sequence continues at coordinate 82,722 of JANFAE010000215.1, forward strand.
TTTCAAAACCCAGACAATAATGTGGCCACTGTGGCGTTTGTTTGTAATGCCAACCGCATTCGGCTAATCTAAGCAATAATGAAAAATTCGAGACCATGTGAACATGTGCAGGTACGTATGTACATACCTGACGCGGTATAATGCCCCCACTTAGCGTATCGTTACTAAGTTGGGGGTGTGACAATTAACAATTAACGCATGCTAAGATTATCTTTATCAACGAGTTCACGAATCCACATGGACCCCATGCCTGATATGATCCGCGAACAGCACCCCACTGCGGAAGGTGATGAACGGGTGGGGTAAACGTGATTTGATGCCTTCGTGTAAGGTACATACCTATGTAGCCTATTTTTTTTTTTTTTCAGCCTAGCTAAGTCTGATGTGGAATGGCCAGCGGGCATAGCGGAGCAGCGCATTGTCCCATGAAGTCCAAGAATAGCTTGGTGGGCCATCAGTCATCTTTCGTACAACGTGTTAGATATCTAGTATCGTAAAATAACACATCTTGAAGCAATCTCATCAAAGTCGTGTAAGCGTAGGGGCGAGGATGGAGTACAACGGGCACAAGCCGTGGGACGTGGAAGTTTAAACTCGAGTACGAATAAATTCGTTCTCTGTACTACTCTTTTTCATCGACGTCGTCGGCTAGGACTTCTTCGTGACGTCACTTCTGGAGGTACTGGTTCTGAAGGTGGAGGTTCATCAAGGTCCAGTGAGAACTCCGTCTCGGGCACCATGGGGCTGAGTGCAGTTCTTCTTCCGCTTGTGCGGCGTGAGCACAGGGGCTGGATCAGAGGCGGATTGCGGCTCCTCGGGTAATTTTATCTCAGGAGACCCTGGTTCCTGCAGGAAGTTCGGCGTATCCTGAGTCTGTGATGATTCAATCTCGGGGGGCGGTAGGTATTCCGCATTTGCTTCTGTCGTTGACGCGGCGTCTGCCATCGTGGTTTCCTCGGAAGTTGCTATCGCAACAACGGGAGAGGTAGCTGAGGGGGTCTCTTCCTTTATTTCGGGCATAGGAAGTGTGGGTCTGCCTGAAGATACGTCGTCGAGGGGGGTCTATGGGCTCGGCAATTCTACCAGAGATATCAGGGGAACTTCATCAACTGGCGGTGACCCTGGAACCGTTTCCTCGACCACGCGAGCATCGCCCATTTCCTGCAGCTCGGTCTGTTCGCCGGTCCATATTTGTCGAAGGGAAGGCTCCGAATGAGCGTCCAATGATCTAGTCTCGACCTCGTTCTCGGGTGCATTTAACCAATTCCTCGGCCATACTGTGAGCCTCGTTGAGTATCATGGTGTCTGTACGATTCCTGCCAACTCGACGGGGGCTGGCGTGCCCACGGAGCTAATGTTCTCCATCTGCAAGTAGACCTGTGCACTACCATCCACTGCAGGGATAGAGTGTGCCTGCTCTGCAGCAGGTTTGTCGTCCGGAGAATCGCGATTGGGGTGGAGTGCTGCAGCGAGTAGACGGGGCGGTTCAACGTCCTCTCCACCTCTGCTATCTGCCTGAATGGCGCTCTCCGGTATGACCAAAATTCTGCCGGAACCAAGCCGAAAAGACTCGTGAGCTTCAGGAAACGGGCATAAAGCGAGGACTCGGCTTCGGCTTGTTGGAACGCCTCCCGGTGGAAATAGGCGTGCGAGATCCGGCTAAGTCTTCTTGCGAGAGAAGAGAAATGACGGTGCGAGGTTTGTGGAATAGAAAGTCTGATGGGGTAAAGTAAAATGGAGTTAAGTTTAATCCAGGGGGGAAATGCGGACGAAGAGCTTACCGAGATGGGAACGCTCTAGGGGAATTCAATAGAGCAGTTGCAGTGTCCACTGTGTGGACGATATAATCAATGGCACAACATTGCTAAAGGAAACTTGTCATGAGAACATGAACCACTCTGGACAAGGATGAATTATAAAACCTCCAGGGCCTCATCGTTCCGTGGGCAACACACAAGTATAGCCATTCACCAGCTTGCATCTGTGGGCAGGAACTGCGGGTACATTCTTGCTGTAATGTGGTAATGAGGGGGTGCGAAAGGTCCTGAGCGAGGCGACTAAGGAAAGTTAGATCAACAGCCAGGTCCAAAATGAAAGTCAGGGGGAACGCACCGCAATTGCTCGTAGATCCAACATGCGCGGTCGACGGATGGCTCGCCTTGCGTTCGCCGTCCTCTACCTTTTTTTCCGTCGCTTTCAGAAGCATCTTGGCCAGGTTCGTCGGTGTCCTTGTCCTGTCCCTATGGGTAGTTTTTCCGGGTAATGAGACTATGGTATCGACGTCGTGCACGTCAAGACGAATAAGAAGCGAGATGTACTCTTGCAGCTGAAAGGCGCTGTCCAAGGATGACAAGGGGGGCACCGACTTGACTGGGTAGAAGGTCGACACCCGCGAGCCGCGATACGGTCGTTGGACAGCGACGGCAGCCATCGTCACTCGAGCGAACTTGCAAGCAGGGCAACCAAAACCACGGCGGAGGACCAAAAGTATTATGCACGTGGGTAGGCACAGCCACAGTTACCAAGGGGTAATTGGATCGGGCTGCCGAAAAGGTCAGAAGATAAGCGAATATTTCAGTTTGGCATCAGCCGGAAGGTGTCAGATGGGAGAAACCATGGCAGGGGTTTTTATCCACTTTGATGTTATCATCAGGTGGTGCCTTTACTAGCGGACGGGATATATAGGCCCCCTCCCCGCTATCTTTTTTTTTGGCCGTATCCCTCGACCGCCAATCATGGCCGACCTCAGAGACGAGAAACTGTCTGTCTACGACCTCGAGCAGGATGCTGCTTCGAGGGCCGAGTCTGGCGCAGCATCCGTACATGGCGAAGAGAGGAAGTCCCCCCGGTGGTTGAAAACCCTCCTCAGCTGGGGTGTCGAGGAGAGAGGTCCGTCTCACGTTCCATTCCATTATGCGCCCCCGCTCACTTCCCGATCGCAGGTACTGTCCCAGTCCCTTCTGAGCAGAGGACGGACAGGCAGTTCTACAAGGTCTTCTTCGTCTGGTTCTCTATGAACTTCAACATCCTCTCGTACGTCAGTCTCCGTCTTCGGACACGGCGCTACTGCTAAGTTCCCTGTAGCTTCTCAGCCGGGGCGCTCGGACCAGTCGTCTTCGGCTTGAATCTCCGTGATTCATGTCTCGTAATTTTATTTTTCAATCTCATTGCTTGTGCTCTCCCCGCATACTTGGCCGCTCTGGCCGCTCTCCCTCCTAGATCGTCATTCATCTAAGAAGTAACCTAGTAACACATGGGGACCCCGAACAGGAATGCGACAGATGGTCTTGTCACGTTATAGCTTTGGGCAAGTCTCATCAACCATCCCCACCACTCTGGCACACTGCTCATCGATACACGATACTATGGTCTCATGATACCCGCTATTCTTAACTTAATCGGGCTATGTGGTTTCAACATTCTCAACTCTATTCTCGGCGGTCAAGCGCTTGCTAGCGTTTCAAACGACCGCATGAGTTGGACGTGAGCGTGTGATTGTATCATGCTCCGCAGCCTTGCTCACCACATAATCCGTTTAGGGTCGGAATTGTCATCATTGCGGTGGTTGCTCTGGTGGTACGTATACAGCCTAAACTTCATCGCCCCGTGGCCCGTGCCACTAACCGTAACCATATAGGTCTCTTTCATGGGTTACAAAGTACTGAATTGGTATGAGCGCCTCTCATGGCCACCCGTCCTCCTCGCCTTCGTCGTTGCTCTTGGTGTGGCGGGAAGCATCTGTACAACGCGCCATCGTTCTCAGGAGAACCCGCCTCAGCGGCTAGCATACTCAGTTTCGCATCAGTCATCGCAGGTTTCGTGATCACGTTCTCTGCAATGGCCTCGGATTTTACCATGTACTATGAACCTACTGTTTCGAGGTATTGCCCTTCTATCTGCGATCACACGTTTTGGCTGACCCTTACCCCGTGACCCAGTCACAAGATCTTCTGGTACTCATATCTTGGGTATGTTGTGCCTATCGTGTCGTAATTTTATTCCATCTTCGTTAAATGTACAATCCTAAACTTATCTCAGATCGTGTTGGAGTGCCTGGGAGCGGCCGCAGTCATGGCCCAGTCCCAACGTCCCTAGTTGGAATGAAGGTTACGGCACTGCAGGCAACATCGGCGGCCTTTGGATGCCATGCTTAGTCGCTTGGTGGTTTTGGCAAGTTCCTCACGGTCATGTGAGTCTCAGCGTTACCGCGAATATTGCGTGCACGCTTTACTCTATGTGCTTTCAACTTCCAAGTTTGGTACCTTCCTTCAGCAGAGTTCCCCGATATGTTTTCTCCATCATTGGCACGGCGATGTGGGTCCATCTTGCTGTGTTGTGGTTATCTATCGCTGACTTCGATTTGAAATCCCATCTTTGCCTCCCTCGTTAGTTCGTTGCCTTTATCCATCATTGGCGCTCATCGATTCTACACAACATTAACCGATTTCCTGAGTCTTATCGGGTATTGGGCAAGTGCATATGGCGCAATCTTGATCGTCGAACATCACTGCTTCCGTAAGGGCGATTTCCATTCCTACGACCAAAGCGCCTGGAACAGTCCAAGCCGTCTGCCATGGGGGGCAGCTGCCATAGCCGCTGGCGTTCTTTCGTTCGGCCCTCGTTATTCCATGTATGCAACAAGCGTGGTTTGAAGGTCCCATCGGTACCAAAACAGGTGACATAGGCTTTGAAGTGGCGTTCCCGTTAGCAGGAATGCTCTACTTCCCGCTACGGAAACTTGAACTCAAATACCAAAAACTTCATTAGCTTGGCACACTTTGGAGCACAGATAGCCATTTCTTCGTATGACCTACAATCGCCCTTGACACTCCCAACGATGACGAGTACCAGAACTCCATGATGTATCGGTTGTTGCGAGGTTTCAAAGTTTCCACACGTACCGTTCCAGGGAATTACTTGTATATGCGTACCCTCGATCCCCTCCGTCCTTCGTTATCTTGGATACCTAGATTAATCTTCACCGTTCAACTTACGACCACACGACTCAGCACGAATGTATAATAGCGCCAAGCGGGGAAACGTGGGTTTTTCTTTCAAGGTTTTCACCTGAGGGAATGCGCGGGGTATTCAGCAAGTCCAAGATTGCGGCACAGGCCTTCGCGGGTATAATATTCATGTCGATCCTCACCGCCGAAGCGGCAAATTCGGGGGGCGGGTGTGTGTTACTGCGGAGACAGGCACCGTACACCAGTTTACTTCCGAAGTGCGGTCGAGGTAAGGTTGTGCCACATGAACGAAACCGTCCATAACGGTACTTCCGAATGACATCTAATTAACCGAATGGCCAAGTACAGGCACAAATTTGCCCTAGTTCGCGCACCGTCGCCGTCGGATCAGATAACTGTCAGCACTTGAATTCCAAGGAAACGCCCAGGAGGGGACAATTTACGTTGTGACCCTCGATGCCGCGAGACAGTGGCGGAGTGGTCAGGTGCTGTAACCCAAAAAAGCAATCAAATTCAGGGGTTCGCGGCGAAAACCGAGCGCTTACCAGTAATCAAGCACCCCCCTTATATCTATCGCTTTTGGGAGTCCCTTTGATGGTGATGACAGCGGCATCTACTCGCTCCAGATTCACTTGAAGAGATAGAAGAGACATCAGGGGTTCCTCTACGTACAGTGAGGTGAGTCGCTTGTTAAACAGCAATTCGACCTTCGCGTACCTTGCACAGTAACATATTGGTCCAGAAACAGCTGCAGGGGACGAAGGAAGGACCTTCGACGCTTACGATGCTGTCTAGATCACGAACCCCGGGTCTTTAATTACCCCATAAGCAAGAGCAATCTAATACGAGGATGACGCGCACCCTATTTTTCGTATCCCTCAGTAGGAGTACATAATAGAATGAAAGGCAGTCAATTATCCGCAGAAGCTCAAGAGAACGCTCCAGTTCTTCCCTGGTGTGATTAAGTGTAAGGAAATTCGGTGGGCTGGTTTTGAACAACACAGGGCCAAAGGCACGTAGCAACGTCGGCGACGCAAATGGATTCGGTTCCGTGGAGTAATCTGCAGATGAAGTGCGCTGAGAGTGGTTTCTTTCAGAAGTCCTACTGCTGCACCGCGCATTTGCGGGAACTCTTCGTCGGTGGTTAATCTCAACAGAATGTCGAGTCTGATGGTTGGGTGAACTTTGGAAGCACCATGGAGAGTAAACGAAGATTTAAGTGGCGCATGAACGGATCGAGATGAGTGCTAGCTAAAGCTGAAAGAACGCTGCAAAGAGAGTTGGCAATATCTGGAGGGATTTCAGTAGCATCAGACTGTCGACTTTCTTGCGCCAGTAACCTGAGCAAAAGGAAGAGAGTCTCGTCTGTGGCAACATTCCTCTGCAAAGAGTTGACAAGCAACGGATGAAGCTGGGTTAAATTCGCGAGAGACAAGGGAACAGCGGGCTCCGCGTGCGCGAGGTATATCAAATCGCTGGTTGATTCTGTACCAGGTGGCTCCGGAAAGGTGCCCAAAATTGTCAGAGCATCCTAGGAAAATAAATAAGCCGTGAATTGTGAATAACAGGGCACCATATACTTGGATTTCTCTCATGACCCGTTGCCCATCTTCCCAACCCTTTGGAGAACCGATTTCACAATCAAGCGGGGGAAACAACCTCTCAAATTCCCTACAGAGAGGGAAGCCTGTATCGAGGATACGCACGCTACGACGGTAGCATCAAGAAGATCACGGGAGTAATTTCTAAAATAGTAGGATGATCGGCTAATTGAAATGTCCACCAACAACCAGGTGACATTCGAACGAACCTTTATTTGTCCAAGGTCATCCTCGGAGGCGGAAGCCGATGCCCAGGGTTGGAGGGCTCTGACCAAACAGGCGATCTCGCGTAATAGCAAACGACCCTCACGTTGGGAGGCATCTTGAGCAGCGGAGGGTACGAGGGAGCTAATGTCCAGGACGATAGGACCGGCAAGTTGAAAGGGAGTCCTCTTCCCGAGCCTCAGCCGCGGAATTCGCTGGTCAGATTGGGTTATCGACGAACTAGGAGAACTCTAAAAAGGATAGCAACCTGTCGTGCATAGCACGGTTAAGCCGATGAGCCTTTGTACAGGCGCGGTAATAGGTTTCTCCTGTGTCTCTTCGTCGCCGACATGATAATACCATCGCAATTCTTCTATGGCCTCTTGTACCACGATCATTATTTCCTTCGCGCTACTACCTATCCCGCAGGCGCGAACCAGTTCTTGGGCGTGATCATCGCTGGAAGACAGCAAGTTGGGAAGGATGGTCAATGGTTCCTGCAAGACCACGTAAATGAGATGAAACCAGAAGAGTCAAATAGGCTGGCCAAGTATTCCGTGCCCTGATACTTGCTAACTGCATCAGCCAACTCCTGAAGCGTCACTTTCGCACTTTGTGTTCCTCCCACCGCGAGAGAAACCAAGTCAGAGACAGACCTGGAGAGCTCCTAACGCGAAACAGCATCATTATAAGATGACCCAATTCACTGACTATATGTACTTCGTCATCGAGACCTGCAGGCAAGTGTAGGGCCACGAGAAGTGATTCCCTGTTTGATTCCATGCAGCGGCACGCGGAGCAGTGGTCGAATTCGTGGGATCTCAAGAAGCTAGACGACTCAGCGCTTCAGCCACGGCCTTTGCGCTTCTACTACACTAACTACCATATTCTGCCAGGACCCCACTAAATTCTTACACCAAGTCCACTGGCGAAGTTTGTGCCTGGCTTCGGGAAGTAGGGCAAATGGTATGTACTAGGTCGTTCTTGTTGCCACGCGCTGCCGATTTATGTGAATCATCATGACAGTATTTTGCCACCGCGTTGGCGTTCCCAGGTACCATCCGATGAACGCCAGCGTATATGACCTGCCCTGAATTGCCTGCATGAAAGCCAGTTCCACTGGCTAAAAAACCGACTGACCACGTTGCATCGCAAATGAACATTACAGCGAATGCGATCCAGCCATGTCTTGCTTCCGGGCCGACGAAGTAGTGCGACTTTCCTTTCTCGGATGCATCGCAGTGGAGCGACCACATGACTGACAGACTTCAATAATATTCGGTATTCACTTAAGGACTTCAGTGATGTTGTCAAACGCTGGCAGCACTGCTCCGAACCAGTGGTCCGAAAGTGCGTGCAAAGCTATCAGTGTTACGTGTCAAGTTGTCGGGCCAGACTTGTTCCCGAGTTCTCATTCCGGACTCCCAATCTTGGATTGTCATGTCATAATCTGCACGCGGCTGCCCGCGGAAGCACATGTTGTGTAGCTCCCAACGATCGACCTCCGGTGGTGGCGTCCTTGTAACGTAGCAGCGAATAACGCTCAGACCATTACATATTGAACTGTAGACGTGGGTAATGGCGTGACGCTCTCCCTTTATTAGCCGAGTTTTGACTCTGCCAGGTGTATTCGCACTGCACAATAACCACCTCCCTCTGCTATGCATCCGTGCCTCCTCATTACCGAAATTTTACACCATATTATCGGGTTCTTGGAGAGCGGCACCGACTCCCACTTCACTTATCGTAATGGTGACGTTGCAAGACTTGCTCGCACCTGTAGAGCCTTCAAGGATCCCGCACTTGACGTGCTTTGGAGAAGGCAATGCGCGTTAGGACCACTTATGAAGTGCCTGCCTAGTCACCTCTGGACGCGGGACGCATATGATACAATTGTGGGTTTTTAAAGAATTTTCACGGTGGATCTTTTACTCATACGTGCTAGAATCTAGTCAGTAAACCAACAACTAATGATTGGCTTAGCTTGAGAAGATACTCTTTTCGAATTCGAGTCTTTGAACCTAATAGGGGCCCTGATCGGTTACTCGGTGTTGGTGACAATACCCTGAGGGCCATATTTTCTCCGAATGTATTTCATGCGCTTTTCCCGTCACTTCATATCCTGAACCTCGAATTCCTTGCCAACAAAATTGCGTTATCGCTACTGGATCATGTCCTCTCCCCCAGCTTGATTCAATTACGCTTCAGGATCCCCAGTCATCTCCAGCCAAACGACCTTTATAAAATTTTGGAATCTGTCACGGATCGCGCACCTTCACTTCGAGTGCTGAGGATCGATGGCTATGCTCGCGTGCTATCGTTTGTTCTCCCTTCGGCAATGGGATTCGGCCGGATGCCCTACTTGCGCACCCTCTGCTTCCCCAACACGCTGTGTGTCCCCCCGATCAGCTTACTCCAACCCAGGCAACTGCAGCGCTTACGAGTTCTGAGCCTCACCCTAACCGCCGATCCAGTCCCTGCCTTGGGTCATCCTGGTCGGCCGGTGTTCCCAATGCTGCAATCCATGAAAATCACTGCCCACACCCTGGATCAGTGCTGCGATCTACTCCGTCTCACAGCCTCTTCCCAACTTGGAGAAATTTCTATGCTTTATTCCTCGCAAGTGTCTGAGGCTGTCATGCACGCATTCTTCCAGGAGGTCGAGAAAGTCCACAGTCGTTCGCGGGACTTGCACACGCTTGTCTTGCAACACATCTTCACCTTGAATAGTTCCAACCCCAAACCGTTCGTGTACTCGCCGCAGACCTTTGAGCCACTCCTTGCTTGTCATCGCCTCCGCGTCCTTGACATCAGAGACATTGGTGCTCTCACCATTGACGATGCCTTCGTTGCAAACGCGACTCTCGCCTGGCCAGTCCTTGAGGAACTGCGACTACGCAGTCTCCCATGGATTGATTCGCCCTGCACGACAATTGCAAGTCTCCGAGAGCTCGTGCGAGGTTGTTCACGGCTTGCTAGACTCAGCATGGCGATTGATGCTAGGGCTTTACCGGAGGAGAACTCGGCATGGGGCTCGTCATCACCCCTTGAAGAGCTCAATATTTCCGACTCCGATGTGGGAGATTTGGAGACTGTTGAACGATACCTCAAGGCGGCCTTGCCTAATTTGAAGAGGTTGATAGCCCTGGACAATGTGCAATGCTGGAGAGCGATATTGCGCATGGGGGGCACTGTATGAGACGAGTAGTAAAATTCGTTTCATACAGAGGGGTCGATGGTTTTGACGCTTTAGGGCGGTTATCCACGTAAAAGCAACCATTCCTAGTGGCGTAGACGGACGTACTACCCCGTGGCAAACGATGGTGGTTGCCACTTTGGCGACGGAGGTTGTTAGGTATTATGTGAAGCACGTTTCTTCTGCATGCACAATTAATAGCCCGAAGTTTAATGTCGCCATGACGGTCCGTCTAAATGGGCTGCACGTGCTCCGAAGTCCGCCATGGTAGCTCCTCATGAATATATATATGGGAGCCTGCGCAAGGTGCAGGTCTCCATACGTGTGGGCATTGCATCGTGCATGGGTTGGATGGCCTATTTCATCTTGTACATCTTCCGAACAAATACTAGCCCGCACTTATATTAGATAAGGGTGACTGCCGGACAGGAAAGGAAAGGACTCCGTAACATAGGTGTATTGCTTGGAACTAGCAGCGATGCTGGTTCCCTTGGGCTGGATAGTAAGTCAAAAGTGTGATGGTGGAATCAAATGCACTAGTATGTGGGGTACCCGATAGTAGTAAAGTGGACTCGTCTTACTTCCCATATCAACCCTAGATGAGCAAGTGCCAGAGTGAATGATGTTTGAAGTTGTTCCGAAAACGGATCTGCCAGCGCGGCCAATACTGACACGGTCAACAATCCGGGCCGAGCATGGAACGCGTCCCACAAGGCGAAGATGGAAATTGCCTAAACAGAAGAATTAATAATGCGAGCCAGACGTGGTGGTGAAGCGGGTACCTTGGCGGCGAGGATGCATGCTTTGATCGCTCTTATCCAAGCGTCCTTGGTTATGTGTGGTCGACGAGCCTGGATCATATCCATGAAGACGCGGCGTGAAAATAAGCTCCTAGGGTTACTTGGCAACACATGGGAAATTAATTGTAAAAGAGGAATTTTTTCATCTGCACGAGGAGGGGAGGACTCCGTAACAGTGGTATCTTCACTGTGGTTTTGTCCGCTGGTCGGTAACACGGGTACCAAGGCTACCGGTTCAAGGGACGTCTCTGCGTAAGCTTCGTCCGTCGGCTTGCGACGGGGAATCAGAGACGTTCCCGACGTGTCCGGAGGGGGAGCAACGGGATCGAACTAGGACATAATCAGCGAAGTCGCAGGAAGTGGGGTAGCCATACATACTCTTCCCTCTCTTATAGCACTCGCAATTCGTTCGCATGATGGTCTGCTAGACGGAGTGACACTGAGGAGGGTCTCCAGCAAAATAAGGAACGCTCGGGAAAGGCCCCGAGACTCAAAGGAAGTAGATAAAGACGATGTTGACCGAAATCTGTAGTAAATGGTCAGTATACCAGCACGCTGGAGGTTCTATGAACTGTTCACCCCGAGTAGCCCAGTATCTCTTGCTCTAGTTTGTTTAGCACGTCTGCATTCCCTTCCTCACTCCGCTCCCCTTCGGTAGCATATCGATAAGGTAACCGGAAGAAAAGCATTTTATGAAGGATCATTCCAAGAGACCACATATCAGATTTGGAGTCTACCTCCTTCAAGAGTCCAGTTTGGGGCGAGGGCAGAGATTCAGGTGAGGCGTATTCCAATCTTTGGTCGATGATCATGAGATAACGTGGACACATTCAAATAGAACGACTTACGTCCCAGTATTCCCCGAGCGTGATCCAGAAGACTGGAGCATGTCACGAGAAGTACCAAAGTCAGAAAGCATCGCACGGGGACTACATTATCGGCGGAAGTCAGTGTACGGATGCATGGGCCATGAAAACTTACATGAGCTTCCCTTCCTCGTGGGTTAATAAAACATTCCCTGGCTTCAAATCGAGGTGCAATATCGATCTATTATGCTGACCCGCGAGTCTTAGTTGGTTGTAACCAAGGACAAACTTGACAAACCAGGAAGGAGAGACCCTCCACTACGTCCGAAAACAAGCTGCGTACTTCTTCCGCACTCAACAGGTGAACGGCCTTCCATGATGTTTTTCCAGTATTTCTAGCAGCTGTTTTTCTTTCCATTTCACGGCGGAGACGTTCGCGTTCCTCCAGTGGAGCACGTTGCATTGCACGGAACTCTCGTATACGTGCAGACGGGGAATCGGGTGTTGACGAGGATGAGGATGATTGCAAGTGAGGTAGTCTAGATGGCCGCCCAAGTCGAACGTCGATGAGGTCATCCAAACTGATAGCGACCGACATTCAGGAGTACGAACGTCAAGATCGCTCATCTACATACCTGCCGCCCTCTGCCCATTGCATGAGTACGCTGAAGTTTCTCATCAACATCGGCGTCGCCAAAACTTAGCGGCGCACTCAACTGTAGTGTTGGAATTTTGGGGCCGAAGGAAGAAAACTGGCAAGATTCAAGCCATGCATGATGATATGTGATTATATTTGGATGGCGGAGGGTTTCCAAAAGACGGATCTTTTCACCTCGTTTTTAAGTAATACTGCTGGACCACATAGTCCGTTCACAAACCTCACGCAAGATACTGAGGAGATACGAGTGGGACTCTCCCACTGCAATTTTCTTGACAGCAAAACGTCCTACGTGTATGAAAAGGTTAGCTGGCCGTCATGAAAGACAGACGCCGATGCGCACCTAGTGGGTTTCCATCGAGAACGTGCTACAACCCGATCGGTAAGATTAGGTGAATCCTAGAGATCACCTGCTAACCTGACAAAGGTACACGCTTCCATAGGCACCCATCCCCAAGCGGTACTCTTCCTGAAAGAACTTTCTGAAGTATCCTTCCGCCATAGCTTCTCTAGGGAATACAGGCTGTGAAGTACCATTTTCCAGAGGTGGCGGGGAGGATGTCCGAGAGGTTTCGCTCGACACAGCCAACAGCTTGAAGTAGTTCGATGGCCTTGAATAAGATCCTTCGCCGACGAGGGTATCCTCTTCTAGTCCAAATCCTGGCGGGAGAGGACGACGACAGTATGGACAGGGGAAACGGTGCGTTGCATTGGAGTGTATCGTCAGCGCATGCGAAGTTGGATTGTACAGCACGACTTGGTTTGAAGCCTGGAATACAGGTTGCCATTCGGGCTCGACTGGTGCAAGTGCGACAAGTGCATGGACCGGTGACGGTGGCTGACTGGGACTTTCGTCGAACATCGAACAAGTGAGAGTGGCCAGAAGCGTGGCTTTCACTCCCAAAGAAACCTCACTGGGTTACAAGTAACTTGTTACGTCCGAATGTGTGCGGCGCGGTGCGCAATACGTAGCACGCTTAGCCACGTTACAAGACGGACTTTCCTGATTCTGCTGCGACTTTTCTTGCAAGATAGCGGGCTCAGGTAGTCAACAAGATCGACCAAGAGTGTCCAGCTGTCACTACGACGATGTGTGGATGGATGGCGTCACACATGGGAAATTTCAGTATTTTGCCATGTATAGAAGATGGTTCAGAAGCCAATTGTAAAATATTATATTCTGCTAAAGTATTATCTGGTTTGTATAATTTTATATTTTGAGGTGTGGCCAAATGTATTTGTAACACATAATATTTTACAATTGTATTCTGAATTATATTCTACAGATGTCAAAATATTGAAATTTCCAGTGTATGTCCATATTGGTATGACACTGCATCTGTAACAATGGTTACACTGGAAATTTCAAGATTTTGCCATGGGTAGAATATAAGTCAGAATACAATTGTGAAATATTATATGTTTCAAACACATTCAGACCTACCTCAAAATAATAAATTATACAAAACAGATAATATTGTATCAGAATATAATGTTCTACAATTACTTTCTGAATTATCTTCTACCCATGTCACAATATTGAAATTTCCCATGTGTCAGTCGCTGGTGGGTTATCCGGTATCCCCGATAGGAAATTAATTTACGAGAAAAGCTGCCCGCCATTTTCGGTTCAACGACTTGTTGTTTGCACTGAATTTGCATCTCACACGTTCTCTTTTCTCTTGCCATTCTTTTTTTCGTTCTTTCACTGGACGGCGAGATGTGGGAGAAACGCCAGAATAATGGAAATGGAGGACAGCAGCAGACATCGTCCCAGACGGGAACGCAGACCGCATCTCAGCAGAGCCAGACTGGCACTCAGACTGGCACCCAGACCCAGTCGTCGAATTCCACCTCCATCACGAATGCCATGCCCACGATACCCCAAAGTGCGCCAGCTGGCATACTTACTGTCACCCAGCCGCCTCAGCAGTCAACTTCGTATTTCAAAATTGCACCCAGTCAGTATATCACCTTTGGTTGGAACTTCAGCTACATTATAGCAACGCCGACACATCTGACCGTGTCGGCCGTGTGCCAAAACGGGAACACGTACCCCGTGGGTCCGACCAACGGTATAATACCCGGCACCGCTACCAGCGTCGTCTGGGATCCATACTCGTACCAGACATCGCATCCCAACCTGCCGCTGGCTCAAGCAGAGTACAACTTGAGGATATGGGGGGACCAGGGACCAGATGCTCCTCGCGCTCCTGGGTACCTGACGCCAAATAGTGGATTGACGTTTGCGCTATATACCCCGCAACCTTACACGCCGATTAGTAGTGGTACGTTTTCCTTTTTATGCTCGGAACCGCGTTTTTTTCAATCTTTGAAGGCTGGGGATGTCCGGGCTGCTCCGGCGCACTATCGCAGTACATTTCGCACCCCGCTTTTGCCGGTGTTGTCGCGACCTTGCTTGTCATGTTTTTGTCGGGCTCAGCTCTCCTACGGCGCCTATGAGCTACGGCATATACTCCGCGGTGCGGGTCACTGGCACATTGGCCACTGCCACCTTCGTACATTAATACCTCTTATTACGGACATCATGGATTTTTGACCTCCGAGTTCCACCTACCACTTGTTAGTGTCGGGTTTGCCGTTATCTCGAACACTTTACATACCACTGCACGTTAAGTACCCTTCGCAGTTGCCATAGAATGGTTGCGCACCACCGTTGCGCTGAGGAATTTCTTTCACGGCATGACGGCTGTAAGCCTGTGCGTGCGACTTTGCCCAGTGGTTGTAGTGCCGGTGGGTACGATACACGTGGAAAAGGGCCCTCCCTGCGTTATTCGTTGGCAGGACCTTGGCAGTAACACTCCATGAGAGGTGACCTTACGCGGAAGGTGCAGTACTGCCCTGCGTGCAAACAATAATTCCGGAGTGTGAATGAAAACCGAAACGAAGTACCACTTGCTGCACGTCACCCAAGGAGGACACCATCAAATCAGAAAAGCAGTGTGGTGGCTAGATAACATCGGACAGATGTCGGATGTATTTTGCTGAAAGTCCGCGATGAAAGGGATCCTAAGGTTCAGGAAAGTTATGACAAGTCAGGGTGTCGCGAAGCAAATGTATGTTGTCGGCTGCCTCAGTTTCATGTTATCAGCCCAGTCAGTAGACAGTCGCTCGCGTCAGTCGAGCATACCATGTATTAGGACGCAAACTATGTACCCCTGTCATATGAGGCACCAGGGCCCTTAATGACGTAGCGGGTTTCAGGCACCATAGCGTTCAGGTAAACTATGACTTGGATTTACAGACAGAGACGGACAGCACTTACCAAGCTACAACTGTCTATATGTGACTGGCGACTAGGTGAGGGGACTCTGAATGGGATAACCGTTGGGTGAATTCAATCTACTGAAACACGGCTTTCTCTGTCGTGTCGAGGGCTCGAGTCTAGGCTGCTTTGCTGGCGTAGCGCGAGGCAGGCACTGCTACCCTTACATATGTATATATCGGTTTCCCGTTGGTTTCGCATGAGAATCGAAACCCAATCATTGCTATCGATAAGCTACTCAGTGTTATCAGTGGTTACTCCACAGGACAAGCATTGTAACATGCTGTTGGGGACAGTTCCACCTACTACGGATTCATTATTGATCGGCATTTTACTATACTTTGGCTCAATGTAGGAGTCAGTGTGTGGTCAGAACGACTAAACTTCACATTAATCCTACCTTAGATTTCAACTCTGGTTCATAAAACAAAACAGCATCGATGGAGTTTTGGTGTGGAACCATACTAAGCTGATAATCTTATTTTCAAGTTTGTTATCACATTCGTCTCATGTTTCGTGGCAGTGTGCCTCTCCCATTAAGTCACATCGTGCTTCTGCTAAATTCAAGTGGGCGGCAGGTACCGGCGCAGCCCGTTTTCGTCTATCCCGCTCTTTGCTTCGTATCTCTCAAGCACCTCAGGTCGATTTACGCATCCACTGTAAAGTTGATTCAAATGTCCAGATAACCGTTGTGGCAGCAATTGTCAACGTGTCACAGGTACATGACGACTCCGATCACTGCGAGGCAGGGTAACCGTGTCCGAGGAGGCGGCAATAAGTAATTGCATTATCAATTGATGTCCCGACATCAGAGGACTTTTTCTGTTCAGAAGGATAAATATGCTTCCCACTACTGTCCAGGGTAATCACGCCAGCACTTTGGCTTTTACTACCCTTATCAACGTCGTCCCTTCTCCGCCAGTGGTTCTCAGGTAAGGGGTTAATGCCTTCAGACTATAACCTAATTGACCCAATCCTATTTTCAGTGACGACCGTCAAGCGATTGTCAAAGCAACCCGCGTTTGACACCACTCCGTCAGCGACGACAGACCGTCTGAGCGCTGAAAGTTAATAGAGCGAGGGTCAACGAGTCAAACCCGGAACTCTTCCTTGCCACACAACTACTGCCCATAGGTTCCTACACAGTCGAGGGGTGCGCTCCTCCAAAGCGCCTGGTATCCCTGTTTTAGCTGGCGTCTGGCAGCCGCCGCCGCAGTAGATTAGTGCATTAGCCTGCACGATATCCTACTTCCAGTGTACGCCTGAAAGATGCAACATAATGCGGACGACCAGCCCCCCCGCCCCGCATCAAGCCTTGGTCGACTATCCACTGCTAGGGGGCAAAAACCCTTCGACAGCGGTGTTAATGATCCAGCGCTCCAGCCAGAACAAGCGATACAGGGTTCTTCTGCTTCACCCCAAGAACTTCGGCGTTCATCCTTGGACTCGAGTGCTGCAGCCCCCAATTCAGGGTCCTCTGCAGCGGAGCCTTATTCCACGACATCTCGATCTTCATGCACTGTGATGCGCTCTTACCCGATGATGGCTTCTCGGGCTAAGCCGGAATCCATCCCACTTGGGTTGTCCAGCAGTACTGAAAGCAGCCGAACGTCGCCTGTGGGTTCTGGCATCAAATCGAGGACAATTTTAGAGCCAGTCTCTCTGTTCCCAATTGACGAATCATACCTACCCAGTACAAAACCGCCCCCTCCACGCAAATTACACAAGCGTGCAGCTTCTGCTCTCACTGAAGCACCGACCACACCACGCCCTCGTTCAGCGGGCGCATCATCTGTAACAGCGGAACGTCCGAAACATGCGTTTTTTTCACCCACCCACCGATCACATACTCGGCGTTCACATTCAAGCACGAGCATTCGTCCCCATACCGTTTGTGAAGCGTCTGAGATATCACTGCAGACGCCGGGCAGCGAGCAAAGTCTTGACTCGCCAGAATATCCTTCTCCAGTATCCTCGACAAGACATGGCAATGATTTTCCCACTTGCGAGTCCTCAACTCATTTCGACAGGTCAGACTGGACGTGGACCCCTCCAGATAGTTGGTCTGGCCCGCAGGCCCGTAAGCGCGGGAAATCCGCAGAGTGTTCGCAGAACAGCCATAAAACTAGGCCGCGCAACCTGCTATCTTGGTTCGTTCGGGTGTCGCCGTCATCCTGGAATCTATCTTTCTCGACCCACCCAACCGAGAACAGTGCGCCAAAGAGATCCCCGGTGAAGAAGGAACCTCCCGGACGACAAGAGCTGATTGTGACAGTGGAAGGGAAGGATGGGATGTCTACACAACCTGTATATGAAGTTATCCCCCAGCTAAGGGCGCTGAAAGGTTCTAGGAGGTAAAAACTCCGTGCATCATACATGTTGTACTCTCAAGCATCACGTGTACTATACACAACTATGTACTCTTTTTGCTGGCACATGGCACCTCTGGTTATATTATGTTATAGATCTATCTCTAATCATTGCGCCGTTCCTGGTGTTTAGTTGACAGCTACACGTAATACCATTCATGATGTGTGTATCTGTGGCCAAGGTTGGCTTAGGCACCTGAAGTGGTAATGTGGGTGCAGCGCAACCCTCTTCTCCGGCACGTGTCATCAAACCGACAACCATGATCACTGCTGCTAAAGGGGGTCACTTGATGGATGGTATATCTCGCCATGTGAGATCTATGGCAGGGTGCAATGTTGCAACAGGACCTCAGTGAAGCAGTTGATGTTACATAGACCTGTGCGAGAGAACAACTACACAAGCCACTGGCTTACCTAATTAGCATGGGAGCGCGGTGGTCTTCCAGAATTCTCGGATATGGTTCTGAACTTCTATTGACCCGCAGATAAGCCGTCCGATCGCACTTTCATGGGGGCCACTTTGGATCCAGGATCACAGTCACGGGAGCATG
This sequence comes from Pisolithus marmoratus, assembly GCA_024613145.1. Taxonomy (NCBI): domain Eukaryota; kingdom Fungi; phylum Basidiomycota; class Agaricomycetes; order Boletales; family Pisolithaceae; genus Pisolithus; species Pisolithus marmoratus. The sequence continues at coordinate 101,160 of JANFAE010000215.1, forward strand.
GCGACGTGCGCATGCTGAGGTTCCACCTCCGGACGTCCTGGTTGAGGTTTGCACCACGGGTTGGGAAGATCACTTTAGCGGCTCCACAGGAAGAATGTAGTATTAGCACCGATATTCCAATTGACGAAGCGTCTTCTGTCACTTTCGATACCCCAAATATTCTCGTCGGGACCTCACGCGGTGTCGTTCCTCATCTCTCACGCGACCATTGCAATTCCGCGGACGCTATCAGATGGATCAATGTCCCGTTCGAGTCGTTGTAAGTGTCATTTCATTGCTGTAGAAAGCAACGTTTCGTTTGTTTATACGACCATCGGGAACCCCATCGTCGGTGCATATGAATTGGTGCGATTAGTTTGGAGCAGTCTCCTCCAGTACCGATGCTACAAACGGGACCGGATCCACTCCACACTTTCTTGGGCTTCGACAAACGGAAACATATCGTGTCTCTTTGTCTCCGTGATCCAATGGATACCCATGAGTTACCTCCGAATGGCAACACATACGTGTCTGCATTGTGTGTGCGGGGTGTGAGAAAGGTTGGTACAATAATATCCTTCTAATGATCCGCGTATCAACGTTAACTTACTCAAGTCAATAGGTAACCCTATCTGATTGGAGGAAATATGTGTACAATTTGCAACCTGATGTCGTGTTTGCGCTCAGCGATACGCCGTTCACAGCGCCCCCGCATTCGCAGAAACGTATGACAAAGAGCATAGAACGTAGTGTCTCTTGGCTCGTGGACATGCTTCGGCCACTAGAACCATCTTGCTCGCTGTCGAGGTCCGGAAAACTGTCTCAGCATTCTCTGAACGTGTTTGTTAATATGGCGGGGGGAACCTCGATTCCAGCTCGTGAAGCGTTCGCATATAACCTCTCCGAAGACCTTCATGGCCCTGATCTCGAAGCTGTCGAGCCCATTAAGCGCTTAGACGACGGCGTCGTAGGTTACTCGTTCGACCTCGCGACGCTGCGAGGCTCAATCCCGAAGCCTCTAGCTTCGCACCGCCGAACCCGACCGAACAACATATTGCAACGGGAGTCACCTAATATGTTGCAAGATGTGGGAAGGGTTCCGACGCCGGGAAACAGCGAAGCTCCCACACCACCTTCGTTACCATCCAGGATTGCGGAGCCACACGTACTCCCAGATCTACCGTCGCTGCTCCAGGCCTCTCTTAAGCACCTTCCAGAAGGAAAGCCTCGACTGGTGACAGGCGTACGGTCTCCACATGAGATGCTGAGACTTATCCAAGATGTTGGTGTGGATATCTTTGATGCAGATCTGGCGATTGCAGGTGCAAACGTTGGTGTTGCGTTGGATTTTGTGTTTCCCTTACCCCCCTATCACGGACCCTCGGGAGAAGGTAAGAAAAAGGATGTGGGGCATAACTTATATGACCAGGTTTACGCACGCCAGTATGGAAGGTTGTCGGACTGTCTGGCCGGAGCGGCGGAGTCTCGGTCTCAATCCCTAGCCCAACTTCCGATATGTCCGTGCATTGCATGCTCGCCCCGTTCTCCCACTTCGCACATCCTTCATAGTAAGGCCGATATACAGTCGTACGTGGAGACGGATCGGAATAGGGAGGCAGTATACGGTCCGCCACGTAGCCGGGGATATTTGCATCATTTGTTGCATACACATGAGATGTCTGCGCACACCATGCTAGTGGCACATAACCTCGCAGTACTGGACAGGTTCCTTTCTGGGGTACGGGGTGTTCTTGTGGGTCTGGATGGGAATGATATTGGTAGGGGTGAGGGTAAGGACAGGATCACTCGCTTTGCGGTGGAGGTGAATAGGTTTGAGAGCGTGTATGATGACACCATGGAAGTGTTTCATGTGGCTAGGGAATGTTGGCACGAGGTTGATCTAGCGAGAGGAAAGGGAAGATTGGAGAGAGAGAAGGAGAAAGAGGCACTTATTGAGGCTGGAGGTGTTAGTGGTGGGTAGTACTTGCGGGATTCTTTGGCAAGACATTTGCAGTAGTTCCCACTCAGGGGTTATTGTGTATATACCGTAAATGGAAATTGGGGTGATGGGCACTGACTCCATGTTCCTCACGTTCATTGTCGATGACGGTGACGATGAACCCTTCGCTCCAAAGATCTTCAACGGGCTTGTCGTCAATCCTGAATCATACGTGGACTAGAATATCGAGCGAACCATGCTGGACAGATGCTATGGCTCGGTTGAATCACCGGCAGTTTTCATCCAGCCCACGTATATGGGCGAAGCAGCAGGACCACTATACAACTCTTTCGGTGCCTAGAACGGCCACGAAGGCTCAGATAAAGGTTTTACTTCCATAGTATCCTTTTTTATCTAATATTGACGTTCACCTTCCAAGACCAGGTTCTATCAGGTACGTTCCAACATTGCGCGCCGGAATACTAAAATAGACCCAGGAGGCACGTCGTTTATATTGACAGTTGAGCAAAAAGTACCATCCAGATGTGGCCGTAGACACTGCTTCACGAAGCAAGTTTCAAGCTGTCAGCGAGGCATACTCCGTCCTGGGTAACGATCGGAAACGGTGCGTTCTTGTCGTGGTTTGTACCCACAACTCTCTTGTTCAATGTCAGTCGGTGATTCGTTTCTCCTAACGAACGTCTTTTGATGTTCGAAACGTTCCTGTCTTCCAATACTAGGCGGGAGTACGATCGAAGTTTAGGTTCCTCTTCGTCTGCACCTGGGTCACATTTGCATCCACAAGCGACTACGACCCGACCTTCACAACAGCGTGGTTCGCGGAGCTTCTGGGTGCATCAACAGCATTGGCGACCTAGATCCCCGGGGACCCATGACCGACATCCATCATCTGGGGCACATCACCAGCCGGGGTCCAGTCAGCATCGCAACACTCCAAATCCGTTCCATAGTCCGCATGTGCAGCGTGCCACGGGATGGAAACCTGCCGAATCAACTTCGAGGACGTCATCACATGGCCATTATGGTGACACCGGGCCGGGTGGTGCATCTCCACATGAACCTCCAGGAGGACACAGTGGCTTATACGGTGCAAATGCGAGTTCAGACAAGGACCGGATAAGAGGGGAAGCCCCGGCGCCGAGTCATGCTGGAGCAATGGATGTACTTGCCAGGCTCGGTGGTCTTGTGACACTGTGTTCGTTCGTGTTGTACGTCGCTGGAGTGTTGAGTGATCGTTAGAGGACTTGCATACAAATTATTCCTAGACCGAAGTGAAACGCCGTTTAATCGTGTGTACTTGTTCATTTAGTTACACAAGGATAACAATCACATGTGAATGTGGTCCTCCCGCGGACTGATATTCTAAATTCCTGCTGTCCGTTGTCGCAGCAATGGCGGCGTTCTCCAAACTAGCGCAGAGTAACGTCCATGTCGCTGCCAACGTCGCCCAGCAACTCAATCGGCTCCTCCAACACCCGTCGACACGGCGCTCACTACTGCTGCTCGTCGCATCGGCACTCATCGTTCGGTCGGCAGTCTTCCGTCCGTGTGGTCACGCCAGATCGACCCGTTCAAAGGAGAAAAGTCCTTGCATAGTACGAGAACGGGAGTGCCATGGTTCAGATGCACAGTACTTCCCTGTCGACTCACGAGCCCGGACAAAGAACGGGCACCTAAAGCCAAAGAGTGTAACAAGCACGTTTCTCCAGCAACTCCGTGCGCTTCTCCGGATCATCATACCCTCGCTCTTTACGAAGGAAGCCCTTCTCCTCGTCACTCACTCATGTTTCCTCGTCCTGCGCACGGTGCTCAGTGTGGCAGTCGCAAGACTCGACGGGAAAATTGTCAGGGATCTCGTGAGTGCGAACGGACATGGGTTCATAAGAGGTCTGGGTCTCTGGTTCGCGCTTGCAGTGCCGAGTGTGTATACGAACTCAATGGTATGATGTCGTTACTCGCTGCTACCTGTCATCTAACTTATGCTTCACGGACACAGATCCGACATCTACAATCGAAGCTCGCACTGAAGTTCCGCACCCGTATGACAGAGTATATTCACGACTTGTATCTGTCTCCATACCCGGATCTGCGATATTACCGTGTGCCACTGCAGGGAGTGGACCAGTACATCACAGCCGACGTCGAAGCATGGTCCGAGAGTATCGCTGGAATATAGTCAGTCTTCATGCATGACTCGTGTGTCGCCACACTAATGTTCGTGCATTCACAGCGGTAACTTGATGAAACCATCTCTAGATCTCCTTCTTTTCACATCTCAGCTCGCCACGGAGCTTGGGTTCAGAGGCACTGTCTTACTATTCGTGAACTATTACATTACGATTAAGGTGCGCTATCCGCCTCGCTAAGGCCTGGCCTGCCATGATATATGCATGCAGATACTCCGTGCCGTTACACCAGCGTTTGGCCAACTGGCTGCCGTCGAGGCCCGTCTCGAGGGTGAGTATCGTGCAGGTGTGAATAGAGTGGCAAGGGAAAGTGAGGAGATTGCGTAAGTCTCACAATCTGCACAGCATTCACTCGACTCTAACCTGCTCCCAGGTTCTACGACGGTGGTGCACGGGAACGTGAGATCCTCACTCGCGTCTATCTCCGTCTCATTCGACACATCAATTCGATATACAAGATTCGCATTGCGTACGAGTGGACGGAAGACTTTGTGATCAAGTATCTCTGGTCAGCAGCTGGGTATGGTCTCATTGCTGTTCCTTTACTCATAACCCGGAAACACCGAGGCGGCGGAACCCGCTCGGAGATGGATGGAGTGTTTGCTGATCGTACGGAGAGTATGTGGTATTGCCTTTTCTCATCTGGTATTATGGTGGCTCACCGGGTCGTGCCGTACAGCGTACATATCAAATCGGCGATTGCTGCTTTCCCTCGCCGATGCAGGTGGACGGCTTATGTATGCGTACAAGGACCTTGTAGAGGTCGCTGGACTTACTGGCCGGTACGCTCTCCATTACTGATGCGTCATGTAATGTCTCAGTAACGATCGTCCACAGGTTATACGCTCTTCTGTCGACTCTGCATCACTTGCCCAAGTTACCTCTTGCCCTTCCTGGCGACGGCAACACTTTCGAACTCAAAAACGTGGACGTCTGTATCCCTTCCGCCGCTCTCCCATCATCCGAGTCATGCAATGGCGTGAATGGTGATGCTGACCATCAGGGGGCGATGGCCACACATGGCGACTCATCGACGCTGGTGCGCGCACTGAGCATCAGGTTACATCGAGGCATGCACCTGATGATCACCGGTTCCAACGGGGTCGGCAAGACAGCAGTTGCACGTGTTCTTGCTGGTCTCTGGGCGCCACATGGACCACTCGCATCTGTCACTCGGCCTTCGGCAGAAATAGTAGATGATAATGATAGGCGGAGACCTAGACCAGGCGTATTCGTCGTTCCGCAGCGGGCATATATGGTCACTGGGACATTGTTAGAGCAGGTGATCTATCCACAGTCATTAGGGATGTTTTATGCAGAGGGGGGAGACATTCGAGCGTTACAAGAGATATTAGAGGCTGCTCATTTGGGTTATTTAGTTGAGCGCGAGGGAGGATGGGGGGCTGTGAAGGAGTGGAGAGACGTGTTGAGCGGCGGGGAGAAGCAGAGGGTGAGTTGTCTCGGGATGTGTATAGGTGTGTGTGCTGAGTCGTCGTGTCAAGATGTCGTTGGCACGCGTCTTTTATCATCGACCCAAGTTCGCAATCTTAGACGGTGAGGTATAATCTGTGTCTATGGCTGTCTGATGTTGACTTGCTTTGTACAGAGTGTACGAGTGCGGTGTCAAGCGATGTAGAAGGTCAGATGTACGAACATGCTAAATCACTTGGTATATCCCTAATTACTATCTCTTTGCGGTGAGGATCAAATTTACAATCCGTCAATACCAGAACAAGCTGACACTTCCGATAGTCCGTCTCTTGCAAAGTACCATACTCACTTACTCACTTTGATGGGCGGCGGAACCGGAAAATGGACATTGACACCTATCATGAGCTCGTCCTCGCCCGCAGGTACTACTGTCATTCAGAGCGAAGAAAGCGTACACTCTGGTGATGAACCGCAGGGGCTAGAACGCGCATTGGCAGAAATAAGAATGCTGGAGGAGAAGTTGGAGGAGGCAAGTAAGTGGGAGAGGCGGTTGGCAGAGCTGAAGACGCGGTGAGGAGATGTAGCTTATATAATAGAATGTATCCATATACTGTGTGGCTGATGTTAGTAATATCATGTATGTCCTTATGAAACTGACTGTTGCGTGACTGGTAATAGTAGTAGCGGCCATACTGATACTGCTGATGTGCGACAAGTGCAAACCTGCAACCGGTTAATTTGCGGGAATGACAACGATGTTCGCGACCAGGTGTAGCTGCCCCGTTGTCATCCAGTTGCCCGGTTCAAGGTAGTCCGACCGTGCACCGCAATGTTGACCGTGAGATGCGACGAGGATACTTACAAAAACGAGTCCCTTTCCCGAAAAACCAGCCAATCCTTCTCCCAGGCTGTATTTTCATCCTCTTCATCTCAGCTTCAATCCTACCATATTCTGCCTGCCTGCAATTGGATCCTGCGCCGCAAGCTGCTTGAGTGTCTCCTCCTATTCCCCCGGGAAGCTGATGGAATCGAGAATAGAACCACTTTCTTGCACTAGTCTCCTTCAGCTTCTTCCCAACGTCTGCCATCTCTTCTTGAGTTAGAAGAGCCTTTCTCGTGCCACGTTATCCGACTTTGTCTCAGCGTCTACCGGCTCTCCTTGGGCAAAGAGAATACGGGCCTGCACTAATCCGTCTAGGATATTCCAAGCCGACTCTTGCACGTTACGAATTGCTCGTAATGGGCCCCTGGGCAGGCAAGGGGTTGAAGTTTCCCTCCAGCTGCGGGGCCCTGTTCTACACCTGTACCTCTTTCTCTGGTTTTTCATTGCCCTACATGGTATCTTCCAACTGCAGGCACTGTCCCTGCACAACCGACCGAGTAAGTCGAGGTTCTTGCACACCGAGCTAGACCCACGAATGTCGGAGATGCGATAACCACCGTGGCCTTACGTCGCTCTTTCCTGGTCGCGTAGGACCCATCGCTCTGTAAGCGAGTAAACGAAGTCCATGTTAATGACACGACATATTTGATCCAAGAAGACACGAGCCGGTGTTGTAGTTCGAGAACGCATGTACCGGTGAGAAGCTGGGGGAGTACGCACCGAGGTGGTCGCTACGTTATGTATCATAATTGTCCCGCAGACGCAATTTGCTTCTACTATCATTTCGCAAAAGCCTCTACGTCGCCGAAGACTTGGGCAAATCGAATAGGTGCATACCGGAGATTTAAGAGATTAGTTTGCGTAAGGCATCAAGCATGTCATTGAGCGGGACCGACCTAGACAACACTGTACACTGAATTCCTGTTGAAATACCGTCCCGTCCGTATGAAAGTGTTATCAGCTGAAAGCGGAGTCCGAGGTGCAGTCCGAAAGACGTGGAGAGGGGGACAACGTGGCACCACATAATAACCCGGCGGATAACGACCAAGTGGGATGATCAGAGAGTCTGCTAGGACGGCTCACGCTTGCACAGGTGCTCTTGTAGTTGCAAGGACGAATGAGGGCAATCTAGTGAGACAGGGATCGACGAAGAGTAAGACAATTCGAATTCGGAATTGGCCACTAAGCGGTCCGCAGGCTAAGAGAACCCCAACCCTTTCCGGGTTCCGCAATGAATTTGCTTTTCACTTACGTAGCCTCAGCAAGATCTTCCCAAGTACTTCTTTGTTTCTTTAGTTGCCCACCTTGTGACGAGTGAAGGTCACGACGGGCAACGTCTTTGTGTCCAGGCTACTAATAGGAAAGCCAAAGTGGAGCGCAGCACCGTAATCTCCAACAGCCAGCGCTGATCATTAATGACAAGTCTAAGTACTGGTTCCATCGAATTCTGGTGTCGTAATCATGGCGCTGGTTGATGAGTCTTCCTCATGCATCTTCATGTTTCAAATGCATCACTGAGACCCACCTGATCAGTGATAACAGCTCTCGGAATGCCTCAAAACAGTTTGTTTGAAGTGTGGGAGTTTGGCAAATCGTGGTATGCAGATTGTCAATCGGTGGTGGGTACTCGTTAAACGCAATTCCAAGGGGTGAGTCGACATTTCGCATATTCTGTTGCCTGTCCGAAGGTGTGTATTTGGACAGGTCTGCAAGAGAGGTCCGTCGTTTTTAGCATTTCTTACTGGAGGGTAAGGTATGTCATACAGTCAGCCAACCAACCCCAATAACCAGATCAGATCAACTTCTAGGACCTCAAGCCCTCAGACCTTGCCTAATATAGCCGGTCTATTGTGCAACTAATGTGCAATCGTGACCAGGACCGTGCAAGACCCCACAGGCGCTGCAGACTTCTACGGTGACCCACATTCCTGCTACTTGGGCGGTGAGGGATACTACAAAACATAAGCCGTTGATATTCAGTATTGACACCTATTCCAAGAGCGACAAGCTATCTCTTCCACTGAAAGGACACAAAATATCTCTCCAGCCGCTTACACAGCAGCCAAAATACGTAAAAAGATGGTGGCAAAGGCGATAGGCAACTAAGTGAAATCCCGATGACCATACGCAAACAATGCTACTACTGAAATGTCGAGATTATCAAGTTGGCCACTGTCGTGGGGGTTTCCATCATACTCAGCGTCCGGGTGATGTCCTCCAGATTATACTAGTGCAGCTTTTGCCGTTTAAAAACAGGTCATGGCTGCTCGCAATTGGATTGAAACGCCCTCACCAATCTTGTTTGCTTTCCGTCCCCTGCAGAAAGTTTGTCAACGAGTTCCCCTTATACAATTTACCCAAACAGCATGAGTGTCCCGAGCGGGCTTGGTGAAAACCTTTCATGGCCAAACGTGGTGTTGTGTGCTCATGTGTTCGTGGTAGGCTCTATTCTCCTTGGGGGTCTGACCTCCGCCATGTATGTATTCCTCCACTTGATTTCGACACGTCCCTCCTCTGATGTCTTTATTCAACGTCAAGGTTGTATGGCATAACAACACTCCAGGGGGGTGCTAAACAGATTGTTCGGGCTACTGCTCTGCTTATTGGTTATATAGACTTATGTGTATTTCATGCACTACTCTGAGGATACCTCGGCCGTAAAGTTCCTGGTTGCTTCCATATGGTGGGTCAGACTACCTTTGGGTACCCATCAAATTTGCTCACCTGAAGTCAGGGTACTTGATACCTTACATGTCTCGGTTAGTAAGTATTTGTTATTTCCCAATGAACGCATGGCTAATGGCTGATTAGTGTGTCATATCCAGTATCACTACCTGGTGAAACCGATACGTCTACATCTTCTAGCTGTCATGCTCAATCACGACAGATAACAGGTTACGGTGCTCTGTTAAGTTTGGAGTACATTATCTGGTTCTTACACCTTTCATTTCAAAAATGCATTTCGCTGAGATATGGCAGGTCATTCCCAGTACGTGAGCCGAAATTCTTGTAAAAGTGCTCACTTACGATACTTTCCCCACCTAGGCATCAGTCTTGGTGAATGTGAGCTTCATCTGTCACAAGAACCATTTGGCGTCAGAGTTAACTGTATTGCAGTCGCTCGTAGTTGCTGCAGTTCAATGGTAAGTGACTATTGTTTGTGGGTTGAACGTCATAAACCAAATGATACTAGCTTCTTCGCATATAAAATATATTACCGTATGTCACATTCAATCTGTGTCTGAAGACATCGTTAACGGGCATGCAGTTTGTCGCGCTCAAGTGAAGTGGTTACTGACCGCCCCAATCGTGAGTGCATTTGTTTGTGACGGCAAGTGTCATCAAGTTACATGGCCGTGATAGATATTTTTCGTACTCGCTCGTTTCGGTAAGTTTTCGATTTCGCTCACAGCACATTTATAACAATATTCCAACAGTATTTGGCGTAGGTTCGTCCTTTTCCTTCACAGAGACAGACCTATTCTAATCAAGGAGCAGAGATGGCTGCTCAGTTGTACTTCAACCTGTCTTACCATCTGAACAGAAATGTTGATATCTGCATATAGACTCGCCGATAACCAGTTCACCTCCCTTCAGAAGATTCGGGTAGTTCTATCATCAGAGAAATTGCCCCACCTGCTCACTCATTATTCCTAGTTTAATGCCGTAACACCCTTTTCTGCTGCCCTCGTAATAGCCGAGATTCTCATTACGGTGTCACTCTGCGTACTTTTGTATGACAATGGTTCTCACTCCGCGTTCCCGAGGTGACTCCACTGGTCTGCGTACATGGTTCATTCCTAACACACTCTACTTAGAACGAAGCGTCTCCTGAATACGCTTATCATCTATGCTGTCAACCGTTGTCTGCTAACTTTGTAAGTTTAATGCTTCTTTGGCTTGTAACTGATTTGATTCGGGATCCTCGTTGTAGACTAGTTGCGCTTGCAGAGCTCATCGCCGTGCGTATGATGTGTTGCACTACGATGATGACTTTCTTACTTTCTTCAGATACTTTGTAACGAAGACGCATGGGCTGTGGGATTCGATTTCAACGTTGGAAAATGTCGGTCTTCCGTGCCCTACAAGCGATGAATAGAACAACCCATCTAACTATTGCATAGTATATGCCAACTCGCTTTTAGCATCGCTGAACACCCGGAAATACCTTCGATCCCAGGGTTTTGACCCCAATTCAGATCTGCCCCGCAATGCTGTCCAACTAGCGAACCTGCCGAACCTCTCGGGGGATGGAGAGACTTCAAAGTATTGATAGAGGTAGCTCGATGTACGTGAGATTATCAATGTCGTTGCAGTTCTGGTACCTGATAAGACTACAGCGTTGGGAAGTGAGGGAAAAGTGTAATTCTAGTGGTATCGTGGCTGCCATTATTTTTTTTCGCCATAAGATAGAACGGTGTAATACTGGTATGAAATATCCCCTTCCTGCAAGCCATGCCTCTTGCCTCGTGAAGCTACGATAGCACTACAAACTATGGCAAGTCTCACTGTCACTGCAACGAGTGATTTAGTTTTACTCTGTGAAGGAGAGGCTCGGTGGCGCCCGTGTCATTGACTTGATTGTCACGGCGTATAAGCCATTTTACACTGACCTGCCTAATGGTCGACTTGAGAGGGTCTGATATGGTGATTCCGGAAGATCGTTCTTTCGCCCAACAGTATGAGCACAGTGCCCACCGTTAGCCTGTCATACGAAATAGGTATCCTTGTCGGATGATCACCGGGCCGGCGGTCATCACAGAACGCAGGACCGAATGGCCGTAATCGTCTTCAGCTGACGGTGTGGCGCTTTACCAGTGACAATAAGAAGAGTACCTGGTATACCAATCCAAAAGGCCCAAATGTCGCATGCACGCTCCCGTATCTACCAGCTCTGGAGTGAGCCCCACAGGCCGTCCTCATGGCTCAGCTCAGGGCCTGAGGCCGGGCTGGGCACAACACTTCACACGTAGGGGAGCTTCTTGGACGCCAGGTCAGTTAAGTATGGTTTCCACGACATTCAGAGGGTCAAGTTCAGACAGTTGACCCTTGAAAAAGGTAAGTAATTAAGTTTTCTCGTGCTAAGTAATAGGTGATTGCAGCAACAGATATGAGGAGGCGTACACTGCACACAGTAGGGGAAGAGCATGACCGTCATCTGCTATCAATGGTCCGAACCCACGCGATCCTCTCAGATGGAAATACATATGCGAGCGTTGGGGAGGGGTAGCTTCCGTGAACCCGCCCAGGCTGTTGTTATCTAATCCTCCCAGTTTAAGTTCAGTTCAATCTTGCGCTGTGATGTCCACCTGTCATCATATGTTGATAAGCAGATACAATAAAAACACTCACCGAGTGAGTCTTTTTTCCACCAAAGAACAGGGCAATCCGTCTCCCAAGCGGTATCTTCATCCTCTCCATATCTTCTATTATCTTCTGCATCTCAGCTTCCGCCTGCTTATGTTCTTGTCGCAATTGTTCTCTCGCACTTGGATCCTTCTCCGCCACTGCGTCCGCAAGATTCTTGAGTGTCTCCTTCTGCTCCAGCAGTACCTTCTTGAATTGAGAGTAGAGCGCCCTTCCTGCGCTGGTCTCGTTCAACTTTTTCTCGGCGTCTACCATCTCTTCTTGGATCAGAAGGGTGTTTCTCGCACTCGCTTCGAATAGTTCCTTCGTTACGTCCGTTGAGTCTCCTCGGACCAAGGGGGTACGTGCCTGGACTAATCCATTTATGATATTCCAAGCTGACTGCTGGGTGTTGAAAAACCGCTCGTGTCGAGCCCCTAGAGAGATAAGAGGTTTCCAGAAGTTTCCCTCCAGGTGCGATACCCTGCTCTGCCATATTTCCGTGTTCTCCGGCTTTTGATTATCCCACATAGTTGTCACCAGTCGCACGCACTGTGCAGCTTTATCTCCACACAACTGACTAAACAAGTCGAGGTTCTTGCATACTGAACCAGACATCCGATTGTTGCTGATGCGATGTGTGTAGATGACCCCTGTAAGCTTTACTTTCCCCCGGTACCTGTTTTTTGTAGCAAAAGTGAGCAACTTGCGTAAAATGTTCACAAATTCGGTGCGTACTTCTTTTCTAGCCATTCAGCGATAGTTCGAAGTATATCACGGTCTGACCGGTAAGTATCGTCAAACCCTGGCGTGTCCACGAACACATAGTGTTTGCCAGCAGCGAGGTTCACTGTAAACTCCCGAATGCCTTGCGTGCAGGACTCGAGTTTGTCTGCTCCGGGTTCTTCTTCACTGTCGGTGAGTTTGTTGATGAACTATCAAGTGTTGTTTCTAACGGCACGGGTGTAAAAGAGGACTGTCACTTACGTTGCTTTTTCCCGATCCCGTAGGTCCCATTATTCTGTACTCGAGTAAACGGGGCCAGTGTTAATGACATCCGGAGAGACAACGCACGCGATAATAGCTAATCCGAGAAGATACAAACAGGTGTTGGAGTTTTTCCTGAATGAAAAATATCACAGACATACTAATGAGAAGCTAGGGAAGTCATATCATTGACGTGATTTCTACGAGGTGTAAAGCCATTTATACTCACCTGCCCAATTAACTCGACAGATTCTGACATACTGATGCGGGAAGATGGTTCTTCCGTCCAACAGCGTGAACACAGCGCCCACCATTCGTCTGTCATACGACAACAGGTATCCTCGTCCGACGGCCGTTCCGGGGGCCCTCTCAGAATGCGGACCTGAAGAGCCGGAAGCCTGGTGATCTGATGGTACGGCATCTTCCCAGTGAAAAGTTCCTGCATAACTTTAGCGGGTGTCGTGACAATGAGGGGGCAACTTGGCATACCAATGCTGTCATACCAAAGGCCCAAATATCGCTTTTAACGGTCGCATGCATGTCTTCCGATGCCTCTACCAGCTCTGGGGCCATCCAGCGCCAGGAACCACCAGTGGGAGGGTTTACAGTCATGGTAAAGGATGAATTAAAGTGGACAGAAAGTCCGAAATCTGTAAGCGCAGCCCGACCGTCTTGGGCGATCAGCACATTGTCCTATCATATAGACAATTAGTGAAGCTGGCAAAGTCTTTAAATGGTGGAACTTTCCCCTTTCAAGTCACCGTGGATTATTGGACCTTTTGGATGGTTGTGCAGGTAACGAAGTCCTTCAGCAATGTCCCTAATCTAGATCATACCTCGTCAGATACGCAGAGGAAACGTGCCTTTGGACACACAAGGAGACGGGAATCATTGTGCCGGTTTTGTACATAGGAGCGAGCGCTGCCTCTCTCCATCCATGTAGTCACTAGTGACACTGTGTGATCAAAGTCGGTGGTTATTCCAAGTAGGGGGAGGACATTGGGATGGTCCAGCTTCGACCAGACGTGCGCTTCCTTGAGTGCTCGCTAGAAGGCGATAAGCGTATGAATAGCAGTCTTTCAAAGGATTACCTTGATAACTTTCATATCAGCTTGCGTGACACCAACGACAGTCTTTATCGCCACGGTCCGAGTCGTTCGATCTGAAGTTAATATTCCGCGGAACACCGCAGCATTACCTCCGCGAATGCACACGGTTAGGTCTCGTTGGATAAACCCGTCGAGGTTGATGGCATACTTGCTGGCCCTTTTCGCAAGTTGGCGGAGAGTATCTTTTGTCTCCATGATGAAACAGCAGTCGTTTCTGTTGAACGGTAAGTGATGACAGGTAAAGAGGGGGAATTTGACTACAACCAGATAGCATTATATTCGAGTATCCCTCATGCGCATGTTGTACACGTTGCAGAAGACGACTCGTCAACGCACAAGGAGTACGCATCATGAGTTGCTTACAGCGCCTATCCACCGTATCAAACATATGCCATCATGGTCCGCAGTTGGAAGTACTGAAATAGAAGTACATCAATTACAGACGTGTGTACGTTGAACGTTGAACGCCCACGATCATTAATGACCCCAGAGTAACTCCTGGAGTGAAACTTAGGTTTGGTATGATCGTCGACACTAACCATGAGACGCCAATATCCTGCCAGACAGCCAATCTTGATGGCCAATGAGTACCAGCCGTCGGAGAGCTTCGGTGAGAACGTCTTCGGACAGTCTATCAAGCAAATGCCGTCCATCCCGTAAATGCTTCCACCTTGAGGCCGCGCTTACGCTACAGGGCCCCACAGGCGCCGAGCCTGACGTCTGCAATAATGCACCATCATCTAACAAATGGGTACCCAAACCCTGCCAAAGCACAACTAATACAGTCCACTGTGCAGCCTTCCCGAAATGGACGTCTCACGATTTAGGGCTGGGTCCCTCGAGGCATAGAGATCCTCGTGTACTACAGCAACCGCACATTGTCTGGCACCGTTCCTCCTCATGTACTCTATCTGACTCGAGCCACCACCTGCGTACTACTTTCTGAGTCGCGCAACGAGATATAATGGTTTCTTCACTTACTCCTTTGGTTTCCACTGACGGATGCTGACGCTTCTCTAGTGTTGCTTTCGGGCCAACCCAGAGGGTAACAAAAATTCCTCAAACTGCTAGGGGTACCATGGCTAATCGGCTTTCATCGTTAAGAAACTGTTGATGGTATCATTGCGTGAGTATCGGACATACGGGCCACCGGGGTTGTGAAGTGTTAAAGCTACGCTATTATTGCAGGCTAATCGGGCCCCCAGGTTCGGGGAGGACGTCTGTAAGATCATGACACAACCAGTTCGAAGGGGTCGACTCTTAAGCTTGCCGACAGTTTATGTGCAACGCCACCGGAGCGACTTATCGGGACCAAAGGAATAGTGTGAAATGTCAAACGTCCAAGGTCGAAGCTGGACTGTACACTGATGGCGGTCGGAGGATCCTCCTGCTCGACACCCCAGGTATCCGTGCTCCCTTCGGACGGAGAGAAAGCGAGATACACGAAGAAGATGTTTCTCGGGCAGTAGAGGAATGGTTGAAAAAGCACAGGTAAGCGCCGGTTATCGTGAGCTGGTGTCACTTCATTGCTCAACTTAGGGCAGACCTCATGATCGTCTCACTGGCATACTTTTCTTCCAGCAGTTGAAAGCCAACCGGCCAGAAGTTCCCCGTATAAGCTGCTTTCATGGACTTTGTCAACGTGATATCTATGCGTCGATTGCCTTGATTGGTACTATGGGGGATGGTACAGATCTTCGGAGATTTGAGAACGAGACATGGAGAGATTTAATTGGTAAAGGAGTCAAGTCGCTTTGTTTCCAGAACACTCCACAGTCGGCACGAGAAGCAATCGATATGATACATCATTAGGTAGCCTTACAGTGGTGGCGTACACCGGGCCATAGCCATTTAATTGCGTTTCCAGCGTCGTAATGGAGTGCAATATTGAATATATTCCTAAGTAGAGCATACGTTGAATGTTACATGAAGTGGTGCCCTACACCGCCTCACTGCTGTTCCGCATCCTTTGCCAAACAACGCGGAAATACTGCAAGTTATGACTGACCCGGTCGGCCCGTTGCCTGTCAGTGATAGATCATTCTGTAATGTCCCCCACTGGCTATGAAATCGCATCCGTTACTGCCTGTCCAAGTTGCCCTCCACCCTACCTGTCACGGCACCACTTCGAGCCCAAAACCGTCGACGTTTGTAACCCTTCTTCAGCATTCCTATCATCCGAACGCCTTGCACCTGTCACTCGTACTGCGTAACGAGCCAGTAAGTTTACACAATAACACCTTCATTCCTTGATTCATGGAAACGGTAGACAGAAGCGGTCTGCACGGAGAGCTGGTCATTCGGCATTCGTTCATATAGTCGATTTGAAGTCGACTAACGCGGAGAGGAAGAGTTGGCATTTCATGCGCAGAACTGCTTGTCCGGGCCGACTCATGATTATTGATATCCTGATCCGGGAGCACCTCAAGCCGAAGAGGGCTGCGAACACGTGTCGCCTCCGACCATGAACATGAATGCTCTTTCTGTGTTGTCATCATATCCCTTCGTACGAGAGAAATTCCTCTCATCGACCCCCATACTTGCCGTCCTGATCACGCAGTTCAAAGTAGGAGTGACAAGACTACGGGGCGATTGACTTGGATCTCGCGAGTTATCGTTGTCCTTTTCTACGAGGTTAACTGAGAACGCTTTCCCTAATACCCACACGGTTCTGGTACCTGCGGTCGAAGCAATCATCGCGATGGTAAGTATTGAGCTAGAAGATGATATGGGAAGTGACAAGCACATTGGCCGACTTGGCAAACGAGCGGCCTCCTTCCCAGGTCCTCTCGAGGCGAGCCACGTTAATTTTCCTTTAGATAGTTTGCATTTTTCTAGGATAAGTTCTTGAGAAATGGTCTACACCAAACTCGACAAGCTGACTGGAGAATAAGTACCTGGGTACCGATGGTCCCGACCTCCTCAGAGAGCAGCGAAATGACGACCAGCCATGGAACAGCGCACTCGAATAAAACGGCTGGTAACACTTTAGCACGTCATACACGGGGAAGAGTCATTGGAAACTAGTCAATATGTTCACGGCATTCGGCATGTGGCGAAGGTCAGACTCTTGAAAGAGGTAAGCAATTAAGTAAGTTTTCTCGTGCTACATTATAGATATTTGTACAGCTGCGTATGGGGAGGCATGCACTCCACACAGCGGAGGAACGGTATAGCCATCATCCTTTAGCGGATTCCGCGCATGGGAATGTGCAATCTCCCAGATAGAAAAGTGTGAGCGTCGAGTGAGAGGTGGCTTACATTGGGCCGACGTCTAATACTTGTCCCGGCGTAAGGCTCACTTCAATCTTGCGCTGTGACGACGACCAGTCATTATATGCTGACAGTGAGATACAACGCAAACCCTCACAGAATGAGTCTTTCTCCCACCAAAGAATAAGGCAATCCGTCTCCCAAACGGTATCTTCATCCTCTCCACATCTTCTATTAGCTTCTGCATCTCAGCCTCCGCTTTCTTACGTTCTGCTCGCAATTGTTCTCTTGCAATTGGATCCTTCTCCGCTAGTGCATCTCCAAGATCCTTGAGTGCATGCTTCTGCTCCAGTAGTACCTGCCGGAGTCGAGAGTAGAGCGTTTTTCCTGCACTGGTCTCGTTCAACACCTTCTGTGCAACCACCATCTCTTCTTGGATCAGAAGGGCGTTTCCCGCACTCCCGTCGACCGACTGCCCTTGGACCAACGGGGTACGTGCTTGGACTAGTCCATTTACGATATTCCAAGCTGACTTCTGCGTGTTATTAAAGCGTTCATGACGAGCCCCAAGAGAGATAAGAGGTTGCCAGAAGTTTCCTTCCAGTTGCGAGGCCCTGTTCTGCCATATTGTCGTATTCGCCGGTTCTTTATCCCACATGGTCGTCACCAGCCGTACGCGCTGTGCAGCATTTTCTCCACACAACTTACCAAACAAGTCGAGGTTCTTGCACACCGAGCCAGACATACGATTGTCGCTGATGCGATGCGTGTAGATAACCCCTGTAAGCTTTACGTCTCCCCGATACCTGTTTTTATAATGAAAGTGAGCAACTTGCGTAAGATGCACGTGTCTACAACCTCCGTACTTACTTCTCTTCTAACCAATCAGCGATAGTTCGAAGTATCTCACGGTCTGACTTGTAAGTGTCGTCGAACCCTGGCGTGTCCACGAACACATAACGCTTGCCAACAGGGAGGTCCACTATAAACTCCCGAATGTCTTGTGTACAAGACTTGAGTCCGTTCGCTCTGGATTCTTCCCTACTGCTAGTAAGTTTGTTGATGAACTATCAAGTATTATTTCCAGCGGTTAGGGTAAGAAGGTTATCGCTCACGTTGCTTTTTCCTGATCCCGTAGGACCCATTACTCTGTAAAGGAATAGATGGAGTTAACGACAAGCGACATCTGCGGCACTAACGTACGCGATAACGATGTCTTGAGTATTATCATGATCCTTGGCCTTTCGAACCATGCTGAGTGTTTGGAGAGGTGTTTCGTGCGAATGGGATGAGATCGGGCAATGCAAGGCATTGATCGCAATTTATCCTCCAATCCTCCGCATCGCATAACCCTGACCTCGAGGATTCCTCATGTTTCGAATAGAAAACCATTTGTCCTCGGAATCATTCATTTGCCACTGCTGGCGCCTCGACTGAATAAGGCAATTGAGATAAGTGGGAGACGCCCAGCCACATCTCCGACAAGGTTAGCGCTCTGAAGGCTGTTCGCGACCGATCATGGTCCTCATGTATGCAGAACGAAGCTGCTGACCACACTATGCACTAGTAGCAAGCGCTGTAAGGCAGACCAGTTACAATTTCTATCAACGGTTCCCAGACGAAAGACAATCTTGCGTGCTTAACTATGGAAACGTGAAATGGTGCTCATACCGCTGCCATCGGGAACGGAGGCGGAACGATATAGCCATGGAAGTGAATGAAGAAAAGTCGGATGATAGACGTAAGGTGGGCGAGGTGCAGGCGAAGAACACCGCAATCGTGTGTCAGGCGTTTACGTGAGTAAATGGGTGCGAACTTGAAAGTAATGAAAACCACGTACAATAGGAGCCAACACGTGCAAGAACGAGAGATTCAGTGGGAGATGGTGAAGTCATAAAAACGTTTGTGTGCTGTCGCATCCGATCGCAGCAGTGGATGGCTGTGCCACGCCGTGATTCGAGTGGGCCGCGGCGAAATGCATAATCCCTCGTGGCTCTGCGCAGTAGGCCTCTTGATGACTGGCATCGCTGTGGATGGTTCTCTTCAATAAGAAGCTACCCCTCGAGTTATACATCCCCATTCTCTGCAACACCACACCTGGAAACAGTCGAGAGGGAACGATTGTCTTCTCTCGAGTCTGTGGTCTGCCTAGCGGAAGGCTACCTCCACACCTTGAAACATTCCCTCATCAACGCCGACGCCTACCTAAGCCTGAAACACTCGGAGCTCTGCGAGGTCTGTGAGTTTTGCGAGATAAAGTGCGGTGGACGAGACGTTGTTCGTACCCTTGCTTTGTCTCACATGGTGACAACAATTGTTTATCGAGCGAGGTGAAACAATCCACACGAGCGTGCGCTAGGGTGATGGGCCAGCACTCTAATGCACTTGGTGGAGATGGTGTTATGCACGTGACTGTGTTTCGACGATCCTTGGGGCACACACCGCAGGCAAAGCCCCGACGATCTTGCCTCTAAGCTGAGCTTCAAATTCACTATTGACGAAAAATCTGAAGAGCGCTCAACAAGTATATTGAAGCGTGCAGGAATTCGTCGATAGTCTGGAACTTTCCAACCGTCTATTTGCCGAGACTGCGACAAGTTCGAAGAGGCGTCGATGGGTTCTGACGGAAGATATTATCTTTGGAGATTGAGCCACGAAACTGGTGGCCTAACCTTAGGAAGTTTGTTTGAATTTGTGGCGCTGTGCCATAGGACTCCGCATCAGACATAAAACTTAACATTCTAGTCACAAAAAATGACCCCCTCGAAACCCTTCGTACTTTGAGTTTAGCGGCTCATCATGGGTGGCCCCATAGCTGCTTCACATTTGAACCAGCACTGATTGTATAAGAACACTGTTCCCAGGATTTGTTATGAAATATATTATGAGAGCTTTGTTACATACTTCCGGTTTCATATGTGATGTCCAGACAATGCCCCGAGTCATGCATCTTGTGTAGATAATGATGAACTGTCTTTTATTTTACAGAGGCTGACGATAGTCCGCGCACTCAAAGTTCAAGCAATGTTGCGAGGCCCCCGTATACATCCTTTATGTTTCCCATTGTGCACGTGTTGTGACCGTCCATCCCACATGCTTTATTTGCAGCGCTGTAAAGATTGATGGTAAATGAGTGTGGGAGGAGGCTAAAATAGGCTCCTGTTGGAAGGGGTCTCAGTTCGACCCAGGAGGCTGGAGTTGCCTGGTAGAGAGGTCAAAGAGTAGAGGAAAAGACCAAAAACGCGCCCTAAAACCCAAGAGAGACTCAAGAAAACCTTTATAGAACATCAAGGGAGGAGAAATAATATTCTGAGCCCTCAGGCTCAGAATTCTGTCTATCTTGTCTGTGGTGGTACATCTATTATTGTTTCTAAGTATGTACAGGTGCTCGAAGTACTCGCGCGGGCTTATGTAAGCCACAATGCGTCCAAACATGAAGTAAAAGATAAAGAAAAAGAAAGAAAACAGGCCAGTAAGTAAAAACAATGAAATAAAACAAAATACCTAGTGGAGAGGATACTCTCCCTACATCCGAGGGTGGCTTTGGATAGTGACTGTCCCCAGTCACCACCTACCGAGCTGTATCACAAAGCGAGACCAGGGATATCCTCCTCGAAACAAAACTCGAAGTCAAAACTCAAAAACGCGAACTCAAAAGCAAAAGAGACCATAAAGAAAACAAACATGAACAAGAAGGGGTACCCATGCAGCAGGAGAGGGCACCAGAGTGGCCTCGAGGGGCAACGAGGGGACTCGAGGGGGTGGCTTCGAAGACGAGAGTGACTTGAGCCTAGACAGGCCTCGGAAGGTGACTCGAGGGGGAAGGACAGCTGTGCAAAGGGGCAACGCAAGCCTTCGAGAGGCTCTGATGAGCCTCGGGACTCTACTCAAGGGTGGGACTGGGCTCGAAGCGGCAGACGTGGCTCAAGAGGGGGGAGACGAGCCCTCGAAGCAGTTTCGAGGCAGGGGGAACAGACCTTCGAGCACTCTAACAACCTACTGAGTGCACACATGACTACCAATCCTCTCTCGAGCTACGAAGCAAGTGTGGAAGCTGAGTCACCAGCCTGCTATCTGGGACACACCGCCGTGGCTAAGCCACAGTGTGCCACGAGCCTGCATAAGTGACTCAGCAAGGAAATGAGCTGCTCGGGGGAGAAAGGGAGGTCCTTTGAAGTTCGAGGGGACGCCTCGAAGGGGAAACAAGGGGGGAGCTTCGTGCTCGAGTGCGCCTCCCTGGGAGCATCTTCTAGAACAAGACTGAGAGTGCTCCACAGGGGTATCCCGAGAGTGAGAAACTGAACAGAATAAAACCAACATATATTTCACGAAGTGAATATGGCATGAGCAGGGAGGGAGTAGGGGTATGGGTGTGTCTGAGGGAAGCGTCTACATCATGATTGCATCTTGACGGGTCTCGGAATGCGTCTCGATAGTTACAACTGCGTCTCAGTAGGTCTCCGAATGCATCTCGATAGGTCTCGGAAAGCGTCTCAAATATGTTACAATTGCGTCTCAGTAGGTCTCCGAATGCGTCTGGAATATGTTACGACTGCGTCTGGAAAGGGGAACGAAGCAGATACGTCTGGAATATGATACAATTGCATCTGGAATTTGTTATGATTGTGTCTCGTCTGGATCTCGGAAAGCGTCTCGAACATGTTACGAAGAGGGCACGTCTAGAACATGTTATGAACGCATCTCAGAAGGGGAACGAAGCAGATACATCTAGAATATGTTACGAATGCGTCTTGGTAGATCTCCGAATGCGTCTGGAATATGTTACGATTGCGTCTCGAAAGGGGAACAAAGCGGGTGCGTCTTGGATATGATACAATTGTGTCTTGCGAGGGGAACAAAGCGGATACGTCTGGGATACGATACGATTGCGTCTCGAAAGGGGAACAAAGTGGGTGCGTCTCGGATATGATACAATTGCATCTTGCGAGGGGAACAAAGCGGATATGTCTGGGATACGATACGATTGCGTCTCGAAAGGGGAACAAAGCGGGTGCGTCTCGGATATGATACAATTGCGTCTTGCGAGGGGAACGAAGCGGATACGTCTGGGATACGATACGATTGCGTCTCGAATATGTTACGACTGCGTCTGGAACACGATATGAACAAGGGTGCATCTCGAACACATTACGACTGTGTCTCGGAGGGTCGCGGAATGCGTCTCGAATATGTTACGAACAAAGCAAATGCGTCAAACAAAGCATCTATGTCACAAACGCGTCTCGAAAGGGTCTGGAATGCAGCTGGGTCTCGAAGCAGCTGGTGGGGTCTCGACAGGGCTTCGACTGACTCTAAGACGATGGGAAACAGTTCCCTACAACTCGAGAGGGAGCTAAAACGCGAGGGAGAGTGCCAGGGAGCATAAGCTGTGGCAGGGGAGGAGGACGGCCGCGCGCTGGGGAGGAACCGCTCGACGGAATGCTACAAAACTTTGGAGAACGGTAGAGGCAGGCCAGGAGAGCTGGGAGAACGAAGAAACATGGGAAACCGCGCACTCAGTCCCGAGTTATTCCAATTTTCGTCCTACAGAGCCTTTCTCCACAAAAATGAGAATATCTCCGGAAGTACTGAAGCAGACGCAACGAAAAAGGCACCGTTCGAAAGGTCTCATCGGGTAGGATCAGAATCCCGAAAAGCGAGAGGTCCGGCGCGTCTGGTCACGAGATATCGCGTGCACGAGCTCGAAGGTAGGAGGACAGCAGTGTGTTGGCAAGGAACCACTGGGCAGAGTGCTACAAAACTCCGGGACATCGTAGAGGGCATCTAAGGGTGCTGGGAGACCAAAGAAACGAGAGGACCGGCGCACCAAATCCCGAGCTATGCCAAAAACTGCCCTACAGAGCCTGTCTCCACAAAATGGGCAATATCTCCAGAACTACTGAAGCGGACGCGACGAAAAAGACACCGTTCGAAAGGTCTCGTCGGGTAGAATCAGGGTCCAGAAAAGCGAGAGGTTAGGCGCGTCGGTTCTCGAGAAAACGCATATACAGCTCGAGGGGAGGGGGAGAAGTAGGGGTACCAAGCAAAACAGCCCCCTCGCGGTGGGCTCCAGATGTAAAGATTGATGGTAAATGAGTGTGGGAGGAGGCAAAAATAGGCTCCTGTTGGAAGGGGTCTCAGTTCGACCCAGGAGGCTGGAGTTGCCTGGTAGAGAGGTCAAAGAGTAGAGGAAAAGACCAAAAACGCGCCCTAAAACCCAAGAGAGACTCAAGAAAACCTTTATAGAACATCAAGGGAGGAGAAATAATATTCTGAGCCCTCAGGCTCAGAATTCTGTCTATCTCATCTGTGGTGGTACATCTATTATTGTTTCTAAGTATGTACAGGTGCTCGAAGTACTCGCGCGGGCTTATGTAAGCCACAACGCGTCCAAACATGAAGTAAAAGATAAAGAAAAAGAAAGAAAACAGGCCAGTAAGTAAAAACAATGAAATAAAACAAAATACCTAGTGGAGAGGATACTCTCCCTACAGCGCGCCGCTGATGGCTGATCCGGTGCCACTGCAGTTCCATTGCTGGTCGCTGCCCACGCAAAGTGTATGTTCCGATGTCCACCAGTACATATATTATGACTGTCGGCAGTACGGTAGATGTGTGATCTCGGTGCCAAGTACATCAATAAGAAGGATAACTTCACAGCGTATCTATTGTTGCAGCAGACATTAGACGATAATCTTTAGTCAATTCACCTTCTTCTGGCTGCCACGAATCCTTCCCTTGTAAGTTGATCGTGTTTTCTTTGTTACCCAGGTGGGTTCTATACCATCAGTGACAAAGAGACGATAGTCCGACAACAGTGGATGATGATGACCATCCGATATATCTCCCATCCATTTATCCTCGTCTCTCAACCATATCTGAACCTTTTTATTGCCATAGTGGTGGATGTAAAGGTCTCTGTCGACTGTATGAAGACCAGGAGGGGGGTGCTGCAAAGGGAGGTGATGGGTTGTTATGTATCGGCCCATTATAACATCAAGATTATGGATTTTGTGTTCCTGACGATTAGGTCTTGTAACTGTTGCATGACTACTCATGATTAAAGCTACTACTCTAATTCCAATAATGGGACATACCTTTCCGCCCTGCCATCCTCCACAACGATACTGGCATTAGCATTACTGCATGTGAGTGTATTTGCGTCCACTTTGCTCTGATGAGAGACTGAAACCGTCAAAGGAAATCGTTGATGATGGATAGGAATGGTCTGTAGAGAAAATATGCAGTTAGTCGCAGTGACCGAATGACAAGCACTTCTCACATCTCCATCCATCAATTCAACAGTGGTGATAGGCGTGCCTCTTACACGTCAGTGCAGCGGGAACGATTGTCGGTGTATCGGGATTACCTGCAGCAGTGAACAATAGATGAATCGGTGAATTGGTTACAAAGCGTACGTCAGTTTCTACCCGCCTATATGGTCGGTAGGGGGCAACACCTTGTCGACAAAACTTAATGGAAGTATTGGAGATCGGCACCTTCATCAGAAAGCCACGTTAAGAGGGAAATAGAAAGAAATGGAAGTACAATGAAGCGTTATATATTCGTTGCTTGGCCAGCATCATGGTCACAAAGGAGTGAGCCACACCAAAGAGTGAAAAACAAACTGTTCGATGATTCGATGACATCGCAGATCCTGAGAAAGCTGCCCAAGTGGGAAATCAGTACTCAGTAATAGTCAGTTCTGTGACACAGTTGGGGCACGCAGACAGACAGGCCTCGGCCGCAGGCTTCTTAATTTCGATTTAAAACCCTTGGAAGTAACAGGACTTCAATCTGTGCAATCATACTTTACTTCTCCGTGGTAGCCAATGACGCTAATTATATATGCATGAACACGTATCCCAGGACCCTCACACTGCTCCAAACCTCGGGTTACGGTGCGTAAATCTAAACCGACTCAGTCCTAAATATAAGGCATAGCATAAGTGATTCACTTCACTCGTGCGAAACCGAGACAGACCTTGCTGAGTGATAGTACCACCAGAAAATTTCCCGATTTTTCTTTATTCTCATATGGGCACCCAGCAAAATGACTGATGATGTGGTGAGACTGTATAACTCGTTCCTCTGCCGTGAATTCATTATGACAGAGCCGCGCGAAGAGAAGGGGGAATTGTCAGTATGGGTCATGCACAGCTAGCTCGTGTGGGAGTTCTCGGAATTGTCGCACGGCATAGAAGAATTCAGTGACGAGGTCGCTTGATGGTCCATGTCTTTGATGTACAAAGATCCGTTGGATTTCCCCGGCATGCTGGAATGATTCACCTGCAAGGCGGAACAAAATACAACTGTTCCCGAGATGCTTCACAGAGCATGTGAAGGTCGCTCCTTGAATTTTCACTGAGGACTTCTCCTGTACATACGGCTGGACAGCCCAGATGTTGGGCTGGGGGCCTTCACAATAGGACACATAGCGGTGTCCAGGAGTAACACCGTTGTTGAGGCAATCAAGAAGGCACTCGTACGTTTCACCAGAAAGCATTGACAGTCTGTCGGTACTCTCGGTGATATTAGGCGCATCATTTCCATGAGTTACGTCCAGGCCTGGTATGGGTACACTGAAGAATTGCGAAAAGATTTCACGAAGACCCTGCAAGGGACCTGACGAGTTCTTGCCAAGTAAGGCCCTCAGGTTACTTCCCCGACAGAAGGCTTTCAACATGGTTTGTTCCATTTCACCTGCTATCCATGAGTGCCGACCCAGCCCCAGACTATAAGGCTCACCGATCCTAGTATTTGTGTTGAACGACTGTAAAATACCATTGTATCTCTCGAAGGGAAACGCCCACCACCCATGGGTGGGACCGAATGCACGCAGACACTCAGGCACATGGAGAGATGCATGGTTGTTATAAACGAGTGCTCGCGGTCCAAATATTTGCAACGTGCTGCGAGTATAGTATGCTAGATGTTTTTCGACAATATCAGCGTGTTGGTCGGAAGTGGAGCGGGTGGTTGCCCAGCGGACTGCTATCACAAGTGATAGGTAATTGCGCAAGAGCGCTGCATCTCTTTCACTTGCACCGTCACTACCCCATAACCTGCACAGTGTGATAACCAGATTGATTAAACACGCTGTCCGCCATTGGTCAGCTTTGAGTTTGCCATGACCGGGGCTGCCAAGGTTGTGAGGTGCACGGGCAACCCATGAAGGTAAAGTGGTCCTCGCCATGTCTTTCCATACTTCTGACAACACCAACTGGTCGAGGATAGTCGTCGATGGGGCGTTTGACCATGCCGTGGATAGGTCCACTACAGGGCGGGGAAAGACATGCGGGCAGCGAATTTCAGGATCACCGTGTAGTCTATGCTAGAGAGAAGGTAATGGAATGGTTTCGGAAAAACTAGTAGGCTCACCCAGTCAATGAGTGCTCGAGCGTACGCCATCTTTCCAATCGTCTGATCGGCTTTATACAGTCGAACCAATGGGTCATTGCTGATACTGACTTCTGGCAGAACATTGTTTGCCTCAGTGAGGGCAACGATATAGCCCCTTCTCAACTTGTTTAGAGCTGTCAGAGAGTGCTTCCTGATGGCTTCAATCCCGGCGTTGAGTTCTCGCTGTTGTTCCTTGGGGGTATGTGCCTGGGTATGAGTTTCAGCAGCGGATTTCGCATCAGCATTCATACCGAAAACTTTTCGACAGTGGTGTTGGAGGTCTCCAAGAAAAAAATTGTGCATAGCCTCCATGACCACGAAGCGGGTAGGATCCCAGTACGGTAGGTGTAACAATTCGGACCATCTGACCCCAAATGCATCATATATTCGTTGTTGAATCCCGTCTGTCTTTGCATCCCTCCACATCTCCACGGCTGCGATGTGCTCTTGCCACGTTCGCCATTGCCAGGTTGATATATCCGTGTCGCCAGAATCGGAGCCACTTTTCTGGCAAAACGAGCAGAACTTTCCCTTTGAAGGCCCCAAGCCTGCAAACCCGGCAGTTTTTCAGTGCTGCTAACAAATCACAGACAAGCGGTATCACTGCACAGCGCACCAGACATCCAAAGGTATGAACAGCAGTGCGAGTAAGACACAATCCTGGAGTCCAGCAGCGAATTAAGTCATCGACAAGTGGTTTCAGCACATGGTTTAGATGGTACGATGAAGGCTCCTGTGGCCCGGGAATTATGCCAGCGATATAAATGTTTTCGAGTTGATAACGCAGGTGAATCGGTAAATTGAGACAGACCATATAAATCGCACCAAATGAGGTGTGCTTTCCGCCTTGTTTGTTACCGAAGGGGTTGAACCAGTCGACGAATAGACTAAAGGCCAGACGGACTTCTGAACGTGGGTTTTCTGCCCCGAAGTACAAGTTGCTATCAGGGCCTCGGAATTGTCTGAAGGCAGATCCATCCCATATGTCAAACATGCGATCGGAAATTGGACCAGTTGTTGTACGCAGAGACGTCATGACCTCGGCTTGTGAAAGGAAACGTGCGATCCACTGAATCAAGTGGCTGGTAGTAGAAACAACTGGTTAGGAGATCCATGGTTCCCAAATAGCTGCGTGCCACAATACTCGCTCGATGGCATCAGTGCGATGAGCACAGTGCGTGGGGATGTTCTGATAGTTTTCTGTCTGGTGTTCGGGAAATGGGCCGTACAACGAAAAGCAGGTTGGGCAACAAATATATTGGCGTAGCTCTGGGTCAACATGCAGGAGGTCGAGAGTGCTGCAGTATGTCCTTCGGCCAGCCGGAGGTGAGCGAATCGATCTCGTTCTTAATCCGGTGATGCCCGCCAAACTTCAGGAGATCGTCAGTGACTTTCCCGACCACTGGCCATGACAACAGACTGTAAAATCAACAGGAGGAAGTTCGTGTGGTGCCTTGAGAGTCCAGCTAGTACATGCAAAATACTGGACCCAAGGATGCCCAATAAAAGAGGTAAGGTAGTATTTCCAATGGTGTCCAGGCTACTACTGGAAGTGATCTAATTTGAAACTTAGTACGCCTAAATCCCGCCGTCAGTGCACTTACCGGTCTTCACAACCTTTGGAACAGAAGATCCAATACTAGACACCCCCTTACTTGCGATTTCTACCTCTTGTCGACGCCATTGATAGTTACTGAATGCATTTGAGGTAACCTTGGTGTTCTTCGATGTCGTGGACAAGCTTCTTCCCGGCTAATACAATGTCATCTTCATCACCAGCGACAGCGCTAACGAGTTCGAGCAATTTCTGGACGTATTGTTGATGAATGATGAACAGTCGTGAACCCATTTCACCATTGGGATCGATGGGAGGGGGAGTATCTGCCGCAGTCGGACAGTCTGACATGAATCTGAGGCGAGAGGGAGTAAAGGATGAGACCGTAGACTGGAACATGTCACGATATTGCTGCAATAACTGAAGGGAAGTGGCGGAATCAGATCCTGCTTTCAGTACGTGAGTCGGTCATCATTCCCGGAAGACAATGCAAACACCTTTGTCGGGGACTTCTGCCGGTGTAGGGACAAAAGCAGGTTCATTTCCCAGCTCGCTCTGATGTGCCTTGGATGATATGACATCTTCACTATGGGTCTCTGGTACAGCAGCGGCTACGAGCAGATCAAGTTCCTGTGCAGTTCACATTGTTTGGCCGCGCACCAGATCTTATCATCACGGCGATGCTGGTAGACAGTAGATGCAGGTAATAGGCGGCCAACTGGCCGGAAGCTGTGTCCAAGGCTCTGGATCTGATCCGCTGATACACCCATACACCTGGCATTTACATCGATGTTTCACGGGTGCCATGGGTTTCCGAGATGGAGTGATCTGGAGATTCCTAGTCTGATCTCTTTAGTGAATCAGTTCTCACAGGTAGTAATGTTCGGAACTTTACTCTTTTTCTCACATGACTGTGGCCAAGCTCGAGCTCGCTTTGCAGCGGTTTGCCTCGAAAGGGTACGACAGCAACTTGTGACAACACATTAGATAAGTGGTACTAAAAATCTGTCTTGTTGGCTGACATCCGCCCAGTGCAACATACGCTTGCATCTTGTTCGTATGCTGTATTTTGTTGGTTTGACGTCTGTCGCCCATTGCAGCCACTTTGCCTTTCGCAATATTTCGTTAACGGACATCCATTGCCTGGTACAGCGAGTGTCTTTGCGATATTTCGTTCAGCCCACCGAGGTACGTCTCTATCTCTTCACACTGATGCGCTGTGAATAACCTCAGAAGAGTTTTGTTGCACATCCGTTGTGCCATTGCAGTCACAACTATGCTTGTCCATTGCATTGTCACTATATGGAACCAAAGTTTATCTGAAATTTGTACGTAGGTAACTACCGACACCCGCATCGACAACCTACACTGGCATTCAAACATGTAACAATGCGACGTGCCATTACAGAACGGTAAGTAACAGGACAAAAATCATGGACGAAGCAAAGGAAATTGACTTCCAGCTCATGTTAGCAAGAAGGTCGTTTCCGTCGCAAATGAACTGAGCAGCTAGGATGATCATCCATATCAAGACTACAAGGACGATTGATGTGGTGACCGCCATGCGGAATTTGAGCTCGAGTAATTTAAGCTCGAGTGTGTTGTCTGAGGTATCAACTGGTGTGAGTTTCACAGTGTAGTAGCCCTGGGTATTTCCTTGACGTTCTTGTTCAAGGACCATAAGCACTTCATCCAGTAACTGGTATGCGCCATTAGCTTGAATATACCCTCCAGATTAATCTTAGCATACCACATCATGAACTTGTCTGACAAGTCGAATCCGCTCAAGGAGATCGATCCAAGGACCCTCCTACAAATGCTGTTGAATAAGAGAACCAGTAGCAACAAGTACCAGCAGCCCATACTGGTATACGAGCAACACTTGTCTCGGCTTGCATTGTACGATCGGTGGGGGCGAAAGAAAGTGAAATAAGACGTGATATGTAGGTGCCTGCGGTCTTAAGTACAATAATATTTCCTTTGTGCTTGCTGAGTCTGTTTGCCCTGAATCTAATCCATGAGGCCATGCATTGCAGAAACTGTGCATAATGCGATTATAGTCTAATATTGCCGATCACAGTTTAACCCATCCCAATCTTCTGGTACATATACACGACTAGACAAAATCAGCTGTTGCAATTGTAGCAAACGAAGTGCAGTAAAATATCAAATGAGTTTCCTCTTCTTCTGATGGCCAATTACATCACAATCCAGGCTCCCCTCACCCAAGTTAATGGGGGCCAGCAGCAGAGAACGGCGCTGTCCTATAACAGTTAGTTGGCTAGCTCCTTGGTCAGTCGCTGAGAGGGAGAGCAGCACATCCACTGCAGGCCGATCCTCGAGTATGATGAGGTCTGGATTGGGTTCACTTGCGCCACCTGCGTTGTCACCCATAGCAATTGACTGAGATCGAGGGGTATGAAGACTATTGAAGGTTGCAAGTAGCGTGTCGACGACAGGACGAATGTCTGGATCTATTGGTCTTGGAATGCGTTCGCCTGTGCCGCCTGTGCTGTCGTCCACAGCAGTTGACCGAGATTGAGGAAGATCGAGCCTGTTAAGGGTTATTCTCATACTGAAAATGATCGAAAATGACGTGGACCTACCTTCCATTGGCATCCTCATGGCTATTACCTGCCTTCGCTTGCTGGAGACTGTGGTGGAGTGTATTCCCGAACTGCAGTGAATAAATCAGTGCCATCCAATGACACACAGTGAACAAAACATACGCTGTGACTCCCCCTTGATGAGCCGATGTTAAAACCTGCTTTATCATGGTATTTCGGAAGGCCATGACTACTGAGACACGTCAACTGAAGTAGATGTGAAAAGGAAGAATCATACAGTAAGGATTCACAGACTTCGACACTGGGAAGGTGTGTTCAGCTTGATTGAAGGCGGTAGAAAAGTAAGTGCACCCTTGGACTGCACCTCTGACACCCAACGGTACTTCCGCAGGAATCTTGAAGTCGAGAAACGCATCCAACAATATCTTAGCATTAAGCTCGGGAGTATGGTGCCGGTTGCGGTCCACATAATCACGGCAGTGTACCATGTATTTGAAGCACCAGAACATAGCTGAATCGTGGAATGCAAGTAAGAAGATTCTGCCCTCAGCGGAGAACTGCACGGCATTCGCCTATGGATTGTGTTAGTTCACAAGCAAGCGACATAGTAGACTAGATTGTACCCGATTGGCCCATGTCAGTGCAAACATACGTCGATCGTGTTCGACCGGAGTGGGCTGCAAAGACCGCACGAAGTTGATAATTGGTGACTTGATGAGGAACCACGCTGCGAAATCGATCAGTGACCAAAAAGAGTGAGGCTCAGACGATGTTACTCACAGGAAATGACCACAGTGCTGTGGTGCTACGAGCATCACTGAGGCTGAAACCGATGGAGAGGTAGGCACGAAGGTTGTCGCCCACAGTTCAGTAACAGTGACATTCTCGGTAGCGAGCATATTGTGAGTCCTGTATGAATGCGTCAATAGCTTGCTACACATGCCCCGTAGCTCGAGACGCACGTTTGTAAAGCGTTACAGGGACCACCAGGAGTAGGATACACTGGCAGAGGACATGATATGGTGATTTGGATTGATGGACAACAGGACATCCACCATTATATACAGTCGCGACTGCACACCTTAGCATTTGGCGATGTTTGATGGGCACGTTTGATGGGCACCCCAATCGTCTGCAGGGTATACAAAGGCATCAGCAGAGGCTCTGGGGTTATGGGCCTCTGCAGAGCACAAAGGCATCGGGAGGAGTTCTGGAGCTAAAGTCACGGAGATTAAAGAAGGCGAAATCACCCCTGCTCATCTGTAACTACATTTGCATGTAATGCATGCACAAAGCAATCGGGCGATGATCTGTTATCATGAGCTTAAAGGAGCCCAATGCAGGAGACCTACCCGCCACTTGCTACGCTTCCATGGACTATCGACCATACTACCCCCCCATAACTCTCAGAAGGATCTTTGACAGGGATCGCAGTCCAAGTCCTTGCGGATCTAGAGTTACTCTTCGTCGAATATTCGACTTTGATACTGTTCGTCTGCTGCACAAAGAAGAGGCGGAGCCATTGCCTGACAGCCTGATACATCACCCACGCGGCGCCCTGTCAAAACCAAATCATGGAGGGTATACATTGCGTCAGGTGCTAAATTGGAATGACAAGACGTACAAGTCCGTGCAGGTAGGCCACGATCATGCCACATTAATTATTGGCATGCTCACTGAGAGAACAGGAAGGGCTGCACAAGGTATGTGAAGAGTACCTCAACTTGAGGTTGACATTCCCAAATCAAGCACCTGCGGCAGTAGCAATGTTCCTTAATGCGGTAAGATTGGTACCACGGACACTGTGACAACTGAAAGGTGATAAAATTATTCTTCAGGCTCGGGCCCGATTCCCAATCCTCAACTGAATATCAGGATCAATGGCCTGCGCAAGACTTCGCTACGATGTACCTCAAAAACAAGGTTGGCGGCGATAAGGCAAAGAGGAGGCTAATGCAGCCGAAACATGTGTAGTGCTGATACCTCAAAACATTTGCTGGGTGGACGTGAACAATCAGGGCTTTCACAGAACAGGATGTTACATTATCAAAGAAAACAATTTTATGTATTAGTATAGGTTTATCAGTATCAGCATTGCGTTATGGAGCAGATGGGCTAGGCGAGCCATTACTACCGAAGTCGTAGTCCTCATTTCGGACTCGAAGTGCCTTCACCTGGCGTGGAAGTAAGTTAGCGAGCCAAGATGCGTTATAGCAGTTACGGGGAAGTCCAGGGGGCGCAGGAGCCTCGGTGTTGACTTTTCCACTGTGGGGGTGAAGCCTGGAGCTGAGTACCCTGCCTTCTTCCTGTGTACCAATTGGGACTGTAGCGGTGGCTGCTGCCACATCATCTGCTTGCCATAAAAGAGTAGCAAGCAAGTCGCTACGCCAAGCAGGATACACACGAGGATAGGATATTGTTCTTCTGACCTCGTCCTCCGATTCATCTGAGCTCATGGCTTGTGTGCCTAAGTCTTTGATAAGAGGGAGGTGTCGTCCAAGTGTTGGGTGATCAGGCCATCGCGTCAAGGCGCATTTTAAGTAGCTAAACAAAACAAAGTCAGCTCTGCAGAAGAACGAAAATGAGGCAAACTTATGCTGCACTTTCCTTGAGCCATGGGAAGATTTCTGTAGATGAGTATTTTTTGCTTGTCTCGCTTTCTCCGGGTCTTCATCCACAGCAGTAACCACCTCCCTATAACGAGCCTTGACATATGCGAGATGTGCCAAGAATGCCGTGCGAATCGTCTCAAGATTGCGGTAACGTTCTGGGATGTTGGCTGAAGCATACCAAGAGTGTCCTGTAACCTTGTCGAGGAAGTCTTCGGCAAACACTGGTGGCTGCGTCTTGGTTGAACAGCGAATCTCGACCGCGCAAACAATCGACCATAAAGTTAGTCGGTGTGATTTCGAGGCATCCTGGAAGGCCTTGCTCATATTCGTCGACTTGCAGTTGTGAGGGGGAGCATTGCGCGTTTCGTAAATACTTGTATCCCCGTATTTTCAATAAGGTAAGGGTATGGACTGCGAATACACCTCTGTGGAGGAAATGAGCCAAATATACAGGATAAAGGTAATACCTTACCAAGAATGTTGAGTGTTCTTGTTCATCTTGGCTAGTGACTAGAAGCTCTGGATTAGCTGCGACAAAATGACGCCATTTGGAGGCTTTTTTCCTCCGTAGCCGAGGGAATGAGTCGTCACTTTCTCCAGCGCCAGCACCTTGTTGATTCTTCGAGGCTAGGTTAGATGTCCTTAACTGTTCATGCATGATACCGATTTCCTTCATTACAGTTTCATGAGACGTTGTCTGCGATTTCTGAATGGAGTTTAACAAAATGTCCATTCCTGACGAGAAGTAAGATAGTAACGGGGGCAACATTTCATTGACTGTGCTGCCATTGCCGGGTCGGGCCTGGGGGGACGGACCGTCACTCGGGAACACGTTTGGCTGCGCTGGTGGGGCATCAGACGATGTATCCGGTCCAGAATCTGTCGGATCAGTTATAGGAGCAGGTGCAGACGCCCTGATGTCACAGCTTGTCGAAGCTGGTTGAGTCCGTAACGGAGTACTTGGTCTGGGGGCCGCCGGCAACAGACACGGCGAAGCGTGCGGCGCAGCAGGGCTGGGAACCGGGAAACAGGGGCCAAGCCTGCATATTTTTCACCGCAGTAATCAGCTGCAGAGACGGCACAGGATCCTGAGATACAGGTGGCCATGGTGGAAGGTCCAGGCCTTGCACATGAAATCCACCCTGTAGAAGCCATTACCATGAGGACACGTAACGAACTGACCTGCGAACCATACCTGACTGTCACTGTCGGATTCGATGACCCTCTGTTTCCCTTTGTCATGCACAGTTCAAGTATCCCGCTGAGCATCCAAAATTTCCTACATAACCAGGGATTCTGTTAGAACAGAATATTCGCTAAATAAGAAATACGCACTTGTATGGTAGTGGCGGAGCGTGTTGCAGTACCTGTTCTAATAGTAGAATCACTTGATGGTGTAGACGGTTGTTGAACATCACGTAGAGATTGGATGGGCATGTACTCCCTGGAGATGGGTGGTGTCCGCTCATCCCCTGGGGTCGAGTCTCTTGACTGCATAAACGAGGCTGGGGTCGAGTCTCTTGACTGTCTCGACGAGGCTGGAGTAGACCGTCTTGAGCACAGGGTCGTCGCAGGGGGTTGATTGGACGTAGACGCCACAACAGGTGGACTGGGCTAAAGTCTGATCAGCCTCTGCATCTGACCTCATCTCAACGGAGAGTTTTTACCGGAGGAGCAGTATGTTGTGGAGGCTGATTCCACATCATTTGTATGAGGGTACTAAGAAGTTGCTGCTGTGAGTTTCAGGCAGCTTGTTCTTCTGACGGGGTCGAATTATCTACTTGTGGTGCAAGCGACGTTAGATCTGCTTTCGACGACTTGGGAATATGATGTCCTTGTGCCCATCCCTCATCTGGGGGTCGTTTTGAGACCGAACGGCCTTCTCACGAATCTGCCGAAGAGTCTGCGTAACCGGAAATGAGTAGGCTGAGAACAAGAATAAACTACTCTAACCTTGGGAATCCATGGGATGCAGCGCCCGTAAACGAAAGGAGGGGGCAGGGTACTCGAATAAATAGAGATAGAGCAGAAAGAGTCATTCTTGGAATTGTTAGCGTCTCTGGTACTCATGAAAGAATGAAAGGCGAGGTTCCCTAAGCGATTGGTACCATTGGCCCAAATCGAATCAAGTGTGCACACCTACCCTAGGAGAAAAGCTATAACTCAACCTCTCGACATACTTTCTGTGACCAACGCGGTTATCGACCACGAATAAAATTCCAAACCACTGATGAGCATTCAAGTCCTGCACACTGAATTTAGATTTGATGAGGCCCACAGAGGTGCAGCCGTGCCATATGGGGCAGTAATAAAAGTTGTCACTGGCTAAGGCACTATCGTGCACACTGCATCTGCGATCAGAAAAAGTAGGGTGAAGGCTAGGAGACAAAGAAGTAAGGTTTGGCATGACATCAGTGATGATCCGCAGCTGTGATTTCATGAAGAATAAAAGTTGCTGTCTTCGGATCAGAATGACACTGGCCACCGGAACTGTGATGAGAAGACTTGCGACACAAAGAGATAAGGTTAATTGAAATGTCAATCATAGGGCTATTACATGGACCCTACCTTTTCGCTCAGAACGAGATTGGCCTGCCACAACATGTGGGGCGATTAGAAACTGACAGCTTTGACATCGGCGGTGACCCACGAGTGTGATTTTGTGAAGAGGAAAAGTCATCTGCTTTGTTGTAGTTGCATGGCATTGGCTGCCTGTCCCTGCAACGTGTTGATCGTGAAAAATCGAAGTGCGGTGCTATATCACAAAACTCAGCTATGATGGCACAATGGTCTGCGTCCGTGCAACGAGGCAACGAGGACAACGGAAGAGCGGGTAAGTTGTGGAAAGTTGCAGTTCTGAAAGGGATGACTGCAGCTATAAGTGCTGACAGCAGCTGGGTTGCTTCGACTCACCATCGCCCTTATTCCCCGTTGCATCTTCATCTACGATTACTCTTCATGGCCCCAATTCGTTCCAATAGTCAGAGAAGCTCTCCGTGCAAAGGTCGATCAGCACAGTGCATTTCGAACTTCCCCGCAGACAGTGATAACGACCTTGAAGCCAGGGACTTGGTCCAGAAAATGTCCCAGATCGTGGAGCTACTCGAAGAAGATGTAAAACGATCTCGTGAGGTGGGCAAAAACTATTCCGCATACTCACATTCTGACATTCCGATAATATGCAGGAAGCTCACGAGTTGATGGCCGAGAAAGAGGTGGCAGAGAAAGCACAAGCTGACGCCAAGGCAGCAGAGGAAAATCTACGGAAGATAATGGAACAGGTAAGTGCTGTAGCACACGTGATAGCAGACACTTATTTCATTTGATGTGGGTTCATTAGTTTACAGCCACGCATGCTGACGCCGTCAAGTGTGGTGTATGTCAGAAGTGCATCAATTGCCCGTTCACGTAGGTGCTCTGTGATTTTCATGTGCCATTCTAACCACTATCGATGCCTACCAGCTTGGTCGATTGCGGCCATTCGTTCTGTTACGGCTGCCTCCGAGAATGGTTCCATAACAGTCTGCTGAGGCAGTTAAAGTGGCGAGACATCCCCCCTCATCTGAAACAGAAACCGGTGACGGCCGCAAAGCTCAAGGAACTCTTCGAAAACAAGCATATCTACGTGGTCCATTATACTTGTCCAATTTCTGGTTGTCTTACTGATGTGGAAAGTAAACCTATCGAGAACGACCTCGCTGGGAGCATGATAAATGCAGTAAATGTCGTTTTAGGACCCCCAGCGAAACAGGTCGACCCCAGCCCACATCTCGGCGAGCCTGACATCTGGGCGGACATTTTTCATGAAGTTTGATTGGTGAATTTTTTTTTTCACACATCGTGACATTCATGCTGATCCTTTGGACCTAAGGAGAGCGCAAACGCGACATGTACAATTATTTCCATAGTCTTTAGGCTTTGTATTACATATATACGAGTGTTCTATGCTTGTCCCCGTGCTGGATAACCAGTGAAATTCATACCCATTCTTGTCGCTTCCCAAGAACGTGTGATTTCGCGTCATCGACCTGAGCTACCGTCGCAGCGTAGATATGGCGGCCAAATAAATGCCAATGCAAATCGTTCGTATAC
This sequence comes from Pisolithus marmoratus, assembly GCA_024613145.1. Classification (NCBI taxonomy): domain Eukaryota; kingdom Fungi; phylum Basidiomycota; class Agaricomycetes; order Boletales; family Pisolithaceae; genus Pisolithus; species Pisolithus marmoratus. Next base: position 138,482 of record JANFAE010000215.1, read on the forward strand.
CTGCTGCACGGCGCACACAAAGGAGAGTATTGACTTCAATCTATGTCATTCAAATACAGGCTAAAGTGGTCCCTTGAAGGGCACCGTGGCCCTATCAATTGTGCTGCATTTATGGATGATGGGAGCCACATTGCCAGTGGGAGTGAGTTAATTGGTATACGGTGACGGTATATACTCACGGCAAACAGGTGATGATGGGCACGTCATCATCCGGTCATTGGAGGATGGAAGTCTTCGCAGACGCTTAAAACCAAAGCAAGGCCCCGTGGTGTCCCTCAAGTGGCTTCGCGATGACGCTCTCAACAACGTTTATTATCTATTGTCTGCAGGCGCCAATGGGACCCTTGTCATATGGCATTTCAATGTTGGATTGGTGGGTTGGATAACAGACGAGTATCAACGATCACTTAAAATTGACAGGTACTTTTTGAATGGGTCCATATGGAAATGGTCTTTGATTCTGCAGTAGAGTATATGGAGCTCGACCAAACCCACAACCTTTTGGTTTTAACTACACAAGGGAGGATCGCACTGTATCAAATAGCGAAGGAAAACAGAGGTAAGCTGAACACCGTCAGTCACGTCATTGTTATCTTTGTTCACGCTGGGTACAGTGAGCCTCCGCCTTGCCCAAGTCCACCCACCCCTTCAACGTCCACAGCTAACTTCTCTACCAATATCTGCTCATTTCTTCAATCAAGGTCATTGCATAGTGTTCGCATTCCTAGATTCACGCGAAATGTATGACTCAGACTTTCATTCATCATTAACTGAAATTTTGCTGGATTTTAGCATTGCTTGGAATATTGCGCCATGGAACCAGATATTCCATCACAAGATGAGGACACGCATGTACGTTCTGTATTTCATACCATATTTCTCATTTTGTGATTTTACTTCCACTTAGAGGGAGCACCATGTACCATGAAACCTCTCAGCTATTACTTGTGTGGAACCTCATCGATGGCGTTGATATATATCGCCCGGTGGATCAACCAACGTCCGCGCTGTATCATCTTCAGCACCTTCGGTTGAACATAAGACAAAATTATATATGTCATGTCCAATTCGATTCAGATGGAAAAGTGGCGGTTACTGGTACTGATAATGGACAAGTACTGTTGTGGGATGTTAACTCTGGGCAATTGGCTCAGGTACTACACCACGGCTCAGGTACGTCCTCCAAGCGTTATGTTCGTAGCTATCGCTCACATCGTACGCAGAGCTTCATGCGGTACAAGTCGTCAGTGTATGCCATGCAGTTTAATTCCGCTTTCTATGTGCAACTGATCCTGCTGGGTAGTATAACTCGACGCAGGTCGACAAGCACTTTATTGCCAGCGGGTCTTCAAGTACTAATGACAGACTATTTCTCCGAATATGGTCGACTGAGGCACGCACGACTCCGTTAAAATATTGTTGTGCAAACCCTGATTATGATTATTATTCCCGCAGTGTGTAATGGCTCAAAATGATGACAATGCGAGAGTGAAGGAAAATATTAGGGCAGACAGTCACGGCATTTCACGACATCTCCTCGACTTTTTCTTTGCCCTAGTATTAAGTATTTTCATTTTTGTAGGTATTCAATGGCTTTCGACGTCTGCTCCCCTATACGATATCATTCAGAATGAAACTTAGACTATAGGATCTTGCATAGTCATAGGTTGTGGATTAGCACTGGCAAAGCTTTTCCTACACATTCCTGCAAATCGGTGTGCATCCATACATAAGCTTTCCATATCCGAAGTCGTCCCAAATCGCCAACCATTGTTACGCCCCAGACATTCCCTGGCTAATGAAGCTAATGAAACCCTTCCTCCCATTTACATCTGAGCATACTCTAAACAGCCACAGTGATTCTATCAATATTCTTGCTTTCTCTCCGACCGGGAGTCGATTAGCAAGTGGAAGTGAGGACGGAAGTCTCATCATATGGGAGCCACTCAGTGGTGCATTGGTGTATCGCATTGCCTTTCATTCTGCTATCCTCAGCCTTACATGGGATCCTCGACGTTTGTATCGCTTGTTTATCGGTTGCTCTGATGGTACCCTAGCTATTTGTGAAAACTCGGAGGTAGGGATGCTACTGAGTTTACGAACGAATGAACTGATTCCCCCAATAGATGCAAGAGTCAGCTAGTTCCATCTTCACGGGTACCAAAGCGCCAGTTTTTGCGCTCGCAGTTGATGAATACAGTGGTTGCATCGCCATTGCTCTAGGCTCTGAGATACACGTCACAAAAGAGGTTGTCCCTAGTGCGTTGTATTAACGATATTAAAGGGTAATATTGACGTTTTCTAGATAAATATGCTACTTTCAAGATTTTCCCTCCACCAAGCGAACTACCACTTGTGTCCGAGCAGCTCGACAGGAGGATACGCGGTCGAGCACTTGCATTTAGGGAGAGAGGGAGCGAGTTGGTCGTCGCCTACCTCAACCATGGTGTGGTGTAAGTGTCTCAGAGCTGATATTCAAGCTGGTGAAATGTTTAGTTCTCATGCTAGTGGTTGGGACATTTGCACTTTTGAACAACGTTGGCAAATCAATCCCATCCATAGTCATCAAATTGTGTAAGTACCAGAGTTGTCTTTCTACTGGTCTGTTTTTGATGACTATGCTAGCGGTCACGCAGCACTTTCATCTGACAGGAAACGCATTGCCCTGACGAATCTGGGTGATGGTGTTGATGTTTATTCTCCTGGACGGTCTTACCCTGATATACGTCTCAAGAATCGACCTCTCTCGGAGGAAAAAAACATTCCCATGCAAGTATCCTGGCTGCAGGACGGTGCTGCCATTGTCAGTGGTTCATCTGACGGAGGTGTTTGTGTCTGGGAAATCCCCTCAGGGGAGCTTCTCCAGTTGTTAGAGCATGAAGGTATGTCAACATACCCTGTCTGCGGAAGCTATTTTTGACCTTCACTTCAGATTGCATTGTGCAAGCTGTCGCAGTGTGTCATATGATCTGTTTGTCCTCTCAGTTCATTGAGCAGCATGCGTTAGACATTTGAATACCCCGGCAGTACTCTAATTGCTACTGCAACCACTGAGACTGCAGCAAACACTTACATCAAGATATGGAAAAGCAAGAATAATGGTAAGAGATCTCAAGGCCTGCAGAACATACTAATGATTTCTGAATAGTGCTCTCGACTTCTTGGAGGGTCATAAAACTGAATCTTTGGACTCGGAATCTCACCCTCAAGGGTGCTATTCATTCACTGGTAGAGATGAGGGTCCGGGTACTCCTTGTAGTTTGGATTATTGGCGGCCTTTTATTTATCGCCTACTGTGTACGGAACATCCTTGAGGTGGGTAGTCATCTCATCGTCGGATCTGGTAGCTAATAGGCTTCTGAATGGTTGGCAGCCTCTCTTCACCTGCGACACAGAAGCATTGATTGCACGGCTCTTGCAATTGCACCCTGGCAGAGACTTGCGCTTCACTCTCACCACAATAGTTCGTCGAACTGCTCTGAGCGGGATTGAATACTTGCGGAAGAAATTGCAGGATGAGGAAGAACGAATTCCTGAAATAATTTACCTTTGATAGAGTGCGCTGGCATTAACAATTGTGTTTATATCATCTGTATGAGCACCAAGATCACACATCTACCATACTGCTGACGGTCATAATATATGTACTGGTGGACATCGGAACATACACTTTGCGTGGGCAGTGACCAGCGATGGAACTGCAGCGGCACCAGATCAGCCATCAGCAGCGCACTGCAAATAAAGCATGTGGGATGGATGGTCACAACACGTGCACAATGGGAAACATAAAGGATGTATACGGGGGCCTCGCAACATTGCTTGAACTTTGAGTGCACGGACTATTGTCAGCCTCTGTAAAATAAAAGACGGTTCGTCATTATCTACACAAGATGCGTGACTCGGGGCGTTGTCTGGACATCACATATGAAACCGGAAGTATGTAACAAAGCTCTCATAATATATTTCATAACAAATCCTGGGAACAGTGTTCTTATACAATCAGTGCTGGTTCAAATGTGAAGCAGCTATGGGGCCACCCATGATGAGCCGCTAAACTCAAAGTACGAAGGGTTTCGAGGGGGTAATTTTTTGTGACTAGAATGTTAAGTTTTATGTCTGATGCGGAGTCCTACGGCACAGCGCCACAAATTCAAACAAACTTCCTAAGGTTAGGCCACCAGTTTCGTGGCTCAATCTCCAAAGATAATATCTTCCGTCAGAACCCATCGACGCCTCTTCGAACTTGTCGCAGTCTCGGCAAATAGACGGTTGGAAAGTTCCAGACTATCGACGAATTCCTGCACGCTTCAATATACTTGTTGAGCGCTCTTCAGATTTTTCGTCGATAGTGAATTTGAAGCTCAGCTTAGAGGCAAGATCGTCGGGGCTTTGCCTGCGGTGACAAGCGACAGCCATCTCCGCCGAAACAATGGCCTCCCCACGTGCCTGCCTGTCCTGGGCACCATTGCATCCCGCCCTTACGTGCCACCCACACCAGCCACACAGAATATTCCGTCGCCGTTGCTAACGCTTGTCACCTCTGCGCTGCCACCTTACTTACCTTTATTCTTGATTCTTACGTTACCTCTTTTCCTCCCAATGAGTATGTTGAGTCTAGTCTTTTTTCTGCCTTCGCTGCCGTGCCATTGTATGCGCGCTCGTCCCAGTTAGACACCGATGATGTTCCCTTTCGCCGCCACCGAACCTCTGATTGCCCATATCGGTTTTGGGTGCAATGCTTCTGAAACCACACAGCACATATCTATGTCCTTCCCTCCGTTGAAAGTCTGCCACGCAGCTCTGCCGCAACACTGCTCGCCTTTTAGGGGAAGCTGATCTGGTCTCTGTGGCCACCTTGTTCACGCTGCTGCTTTGGGCCTCTGGGTTTCATGTGGGTGTCTTACTACGACTTCCGAGTTTCCTTGCCATTTCCTTGAGTGTTCCTCCGGTCCGCTTCTACACGCTCTGGCACCGTTCGTGTATTTACCTTGTTGGGCACATTTGGAGGCTTAGCCCCATCATCGGACTACGTTCGTCTTCCCCTCTTTCCTTGCCGACTTTATCCTTTCATGTTTCTCAAAATCTCACGTGGTGTGGTTCGTTCGCCGACACCCAGAGGTCTGTAGCACAGGTGGCCAATGAACTCTAACTCCAGGAGAAGAGAAGGGAATTCGGGATTTTCAATTGGGTGCACCACGCTCAACAAAACATGTATGTAACCGTTCCTTAAGGTACTCTCACCGAAACTTTATTCGATGACACTCTCATACGGTTCCACTTCCAGCTTCTGAAGTCGAACGTGTGCAAGATGTGCAGTCGATACCACGAATGGTTGCACACGTGTCGTTAAAGATCATGGTGCTGACCGTGTTCCCAATCTTGGACGTGCCGAAGGCGGGGCGTGTGTCCAGAACTGAACTCGACATGGAGCATTATCATATGACACGTCGTTACAGGACAGAGTTTCGTTGTTTGTGTAGGGCGATGCAAGACCCTCAGTGGATCGACTGTTTACTGCAGTAGAGAAGAGGGTCGATGCGCAGCTTGGCGGGGTGAACGCGGTCGATATCGTTTGCATCAGGTTCGGTGTGTTTTACCCGTTGATCGCGTTCAGCCAGTTCAACCGAGGTCTACCGCCCAGGTCGCACAACCCAGAGCGTAGCCTACACATACAGTCCAACCAAGTGCTGCCCGTTCCGCCCCAGCAGTTCCCCAGATGGCAGACATGCTACGGCAAGTTCTGTCTACATCACTTCAACCAAGGGCTGCTACAATTGAGTCCTAGCCACTGATATAACCACATGCCATATCCAAACTCAGGCTTGGTGTTTCGCTGCAGTCCAATCTTCAATAGCACCAACTCAACGCCAATCGCATGCACGATCGCATGTTCAGACAAGCGCGGACCGCTCAGTACCTCAAACGTCGACCAAATCCCTTTCGCGTACTTGTCCTGCGGTGACCTTCAAAACCTGCTCGTTTGACCCCAACGAAATTGTCAGGGAGTTGGTAGAGCATTCGAGAACAACATGACTGGCATAGAACGATGAGCCCTCGACACCATAACGACACCAATCATCCAGGTACGTGATGCTGGGCCTCGTGCGAGACGTCCTCCAGGTTTGAGACCGGATTCAACTGCAGGTCCTAGTACTAGGGCTACGGGCTTAGGTCTGACCCCGGCCTCGAACGCACAAAATGACATCATCCACCAACCTATGATCCGCGAAATGGCCGAATGTCTGTGTGTCGATCACGACTGTTAGCATACAAATCGGAAGTCTCATCAGGGAGGAGGGGGGAGTGAGAATTTCATCATGCATTGGCCGTATCTATTCGTAACTACATTGTTATTGTAGGTGAACATTGCTGATCATCGTCCTCGTCTTGTGTCATGGCCATTACGATGTCTTCTCTTCTTCCTCACATCTCTCTCGATTTATATTGGAAATTCAGAGGTGTGCTGGGTGTGACATGTTGGCGTGCAACCGGTGTCGCAAACACAGCCTATAGGGGATCGTATTGGCAACGTGTCGATCATACTTGGGTGGTCGGTTGAAAATGTTTGAGCTGGGGAGAGCCGACTGGTCTGATTCGTGATGCCTTTCTTTCTTGCGAGTTCGGTGATGAGGCAACGAGATGCAGTTGGCGTGTGCAAATTGGGAACTTGGCGGCACCATGGTCTAGTGCCAGTCGCCTTGTTGCAATAGCAATTAGTCGGAACTCTCTCTCGATGCTGTCCGTTTCATTCAATTTCAACCTGGGCTGTGCATCACATAGCCGCAACGAAATGAGTACATGCTTCAGTGTCTGTAAGAATATAGATATAAAATGGGAACAAGCACGCTGGGACAAATCCTAAAGGCCGTAAGAGAGTTGTCACCACGGCCTATACAACCTCCAGGGTCAGCACTTGACTGTCTAAGACACTGCTCAAATCCTCAGGACAAATAGTAATCGTACAGTCGCTCACGATTCTCTTGTACTCGTTGTGAGGCAATTTTTTGAGTAGAAGAGCGTTGAATGGCTGCTTCAGCTGTTCCAGCAGTTCCCACATAGTATCACTCTCGCTACCGGTCTGCGTTGGGAGTGCTTTTGGATGCCATGGACGAACAAGAATATATCTACCGGCAGCTTCGTCAAGGTTAGCCGACAGTGTGATCTCGAGGGACGTCAGCCGCGTTGCATGAATCTCGTATGTGTAGCGTGAGGGGCTAGCCGAGGACCCCTGCAGTCTGATTTCTGTGACCGGGTGAATGATGGAGGGTAACGAAAGCCTCCTATTGGCACATCGTGCTAGTGCAAGCCCTGCGAGGTCATTATACAATTTCCGTGCTTTTTCGAGATCGAGGCCATTCCTTTTAGCAGGATCGCTAGCGATCACCTGGACATGGGGTACCGGCTGGTACGGCGCGAGGTTCGCAGGGAAACAACTGTTAAATGGTGATGCCTTCCCAACCCAATCCAATACCGAAACGTCTCCTGAACCTGATATGATCTCTGCTAGGAGACGTCCGAGTGCATGCTCCGCAGACTCCCCGTAGATAATTGGCAAATGAACTCCAAAGATTCCAAAAAGGGAGTATGCAATATCTTCTGGTCGAGTTGTACGACGACGTGACGCCCAGTGGAGTCTCGATCGCGCATCGTCCAGGCCCGGATAGAAGTCCATAAGATGCTGTTTTGCAATTCCGGCTGCCTTTCCGACTTCTTCGAGCAGGGCAGGGTCTGTTTTGTGATTGGTAGCTTCAAGGTTCTTGTAAAGTGACCAGTCCTGTGTGTAGAACAGGACAGCGCGTGAAGCTAGCAATTCTTGAAGTGTCCAACCTCGTTCGAACCAAACACTATCTGCAAGTGAACCAGTGTCGGAGACGTCGCAGAGGTGCACAAGTGTTAGTGACGACGAGTGATACCAAGAAAACATGGACCCAATCGCCTCTTGCAATTCAGCGCTGCTGTCTTTATCTATGCAACACGTATCACTCCATGCCCACAAGAAGCCGCGCCTGAGAGTGAGGGCACAGAACCGTTGGAGCTTTTCCAGACCCTCTCCACCGTCCATGTCATATATGCATCTACCCTCAACATCACGCAGCAACGGCTCCCCACTTGCCCATCTATGGGATAATGTGGCAAATTGAAAGAACTCATTGACTGCATCTCGGACTGCCGCTGCACTTGGTTGAGTCAATGAAAGCAGCTGTTGGTATTGAGGACTGCGCTCGAAGTGAGATAGCAGCAATTCCCGATTACACAGGTCGCCAGTCGGTGTATGCAACAACCGCAGTGGCATGGTTTCGAGCGTTTGGAAAACGATCTTCCTGATGAATTGCTTGATATCAGGGGTACTTGGGCTTGAGGGATTTTTCCCTGCCCCCAGAGGGCGGACACATCGTTTTTTGATCTTCGCATCGAGATAATTCGCAAGGCAGTCCTTGGACAATGCATGGTCTGGGTGGCCTGGAGGGCAGAATTCCAAAGCAGTACGTCCAAGGTCAATTGCTTCCTTGATGTCAGTCACCAAACCCAGTTTCTCGTATTTTTCAACGAGGGAATTAGCGAGGTTCAGAAGCTGTCTGCACCGATTTGACGAGGAAGTATGTTCCAATGCGGCTCGGCGAAGAGAGATGATTTCCTCTAGATCTGCTATGGCATCTCCCCTTCTGAAGCGTTCATTAAGGCAATTGTCGAGTTCGAGAAGAATTGATTGTCTCTCTGGGTCGTCCGGGAACATGCGTTTCCACACGGTTCGCCTCAGTGCGATTACTTCATCCAGATTTAGGTTCGTGTCTTCCTTCTTAAATCGTTCATACAGGACATTGGCGAAGTTGATGAGAGCTGAATGGTAATGCGGGTGTCCCTGCGGTGTGAATTCCAGTGCAGTTCGCGCAAGTGTGATTAATGCGCTCGAAGCACCGCTCCTATTGTATCCGAACTCCCTGAGGAGAAAATCGGAAAGACCTTTGAGAGCTAAATGAGCATCTGGGAGTCTCACGGGCATGCGCTTCAAAGTAGGTCTTGGAAACGTGAAGAACTCGTTTGCCTATACAAGAATGGGAGCATAGTCAGTGGTCAGATAGATTGTGCAATCAGTTCAAGCTACGTACCTGAGTCTCAGTCATATCCTTAAGAAGTAGCAGTGCTGCACTCCACGCTATTTCTGGTTGGCCTTCGAAGACTTCAGGGAACACTGATACATGCCATTTACGGCTCCGATTTCCCTTTAACGTTCTCACTATAGATTCGAGCTGCGATAACCGCTGCCTCGGCACTTCACTGGGAACAGAGTCCGGCTTTCTGGTCGGCACCACGTGGACGCGGGACGGAACCGTGAATCTGTTGGGAAGTGTGTTCGCAAAGGCCTCAAGATGCCGCGCCACTAGCGTACTGTCAGCTGTGGGATTTGAGTCGAGCGAGTGGGCAAAGAGAACTCCAGAATAATATTTTTCGGAAAAGCTGCAGGAGCATATGAAACGTTATCACGGAACGTTAGCGCCTGGAACACCCACCTCGACTTTAACCAGTTAATCATCATATCCTTTGCACCAGAATCTTCATGGTCAGTGTGGAACGAGGGTGTACTAACGACTATGATGTTGGCTGGGCTGTTTATGAGATTGCACCTCAATACTTTGACATGCTTTCCGATCGTTGCAACTGGGATATCGTGGTTTTCAAACAATTTCTCGGTGAACTAGCAGCAATCAAGAAGCTTTTCATATACAGTAGCACCAACCTTACCCAACTGTTTCCAGCCCCAGCAGGGCCAACCACACTGCCGGATGAGGTTCAGCCTGGTGTTTCAAGAAGGATCCGGCCACATACAAGATGACATAATCATTCTCTGTAAACCAGTAATCATCCTGGTGGATGACTGTAAAACAATCAAACCGGGACCTATAATACGACAACACTCACAAGGGTCAACCCTTGCATTGATGGAAGGTCCAGATCAATCTTGTGCTGTGGTGTCCACCAGTCATCATATGCTGACAGTAAGATAAACGCAAACACTCACGGAGCGAGCCTTTTTCCCACCATAGAACAAGGTAGATATCCGTCTCCAAAGCGGTATCTTCATCCTCTCCACATCATTCACTACTTTCTGCATTTTGGCTCTTGTCCTATCATATTCTGCTTGCAATTGTTCTACCACATTTGGGTCCTTCTCTTCTAGTGCCATATCTGTAAGCTGATTGAGTGCCTCCTGATGCTCCTGTAGTGCAACATGGAATCGAGAGTAGAGCGCCTTTCCTGCATTGGATTCGTCCAACTTCTTCCGTGCATTTATCATTTCTTGAATCAGAAGGGCCCGTCCCCCGCTCGCATTCTCCAACTTCTTCATCGCGTCTACGGAGGACTTGGAGGCACGGGCCTGGACTAATCCATTTACGATGTTCCAAGCTGACTCCTGTGTGTTGGCAAATTGTTCATGACGAGCCCCTAGACTGATAAGAGGTTTCCAGTAGTCTCCTTCCAGTTGTGAGATTCTACTGTGGTATATTGCTGTATCATCTGGCCTTTGACTGTCCCATGTGGTAGTCACCAACCACACGCACTGTGCAGCATTGTCTCCACACAACTGATGGAACAAGTCGAGGTTCTTGCACACCAAGCCAGACATACGATTGTCACTGATGCGATGTGTGTAGATAACCCCTGTAAGCTTTATGTCTTTCAAGTATCTGTTGTTGCAATAAGAGTGAACAACTTGCGTAACGAGCACGCGGCTACAAGCTCAGTACGTACCTCTTTTCTAACCAATCGACCAAAGCTCGAAGTATATCACGGTCTAACCGGTAAGCGCCATCAAACTCTAGTGTGTCCACCAACAGATAGTGTTTTCCACCAGCGAGGTTCACTCTAAATTCCCGAAAGCCTTGGGTATAAGACTTGAGGTTGTTTGCTCTGCTTTCTTCTTCACTGCCTATGAGTTTGTTGATGAACTATCAAGTATTATTTTCAACAGCACGGGAGTAAGAGAGTTGTCACTTACGTCGCTTTTTCCTGATCCTGTAGAACCCATTACTCTGTAAAGGAGAAGATGGAGTCAATGACAAGTGACGCCTGCTGCACCAACGTACGCGATAATAATGTCTCCAGTATTATGCTTGGCCTTTCGAACCACTCCGGGTGCTTGGAGGAGTGTGTTTCAGAAGTGCAGTGCATCAAAAAGTACCAGCAACACGTACCTGAGAGAAGCTAGGGAATTCATATCATTGACTTAACTTCCACAAAATGTAAGCCATTTATACTGACCTCCGCAATTAATTTGACAGAATCTGACATACTGATGCGCGAAGATGGTTCTTTCATCCAACAATATGAGCACAGCGCCCACCATTCGTCTGTCATACGAAAATAGGTGTCTTCTTCAGATGGCCGTCCCGGCTGCCCACCCAGAATACCAAACAGAATGGCCGTAATCGTCTTCAGCTGATGGTATGGCACTTTCCCAGTGAAAAGCTCCTGTGTAAATTTAGCGAGCTTTGTGACGATGATAGAGCTACTTGACATACTAATGCTGTCATACCAAAGGCCCAAACGTCACTTTCAACGGTTGCATGCAGGTCTTCCGCTGCCTCTATCAGCTCTGGGGCCATCCAGTACAAGGAGCCCCCACATGGAGAGCATGCAGTCATCGTGAAGGATGAATTAGAATGAACAGAGAGTCCGAAATCTGTAAGAAGAGCCCGACCGTCTTGAGCGATCAGCACATTGTCCTATCATATAGACAATTAGTGTAGCTAGCGAAATCCTGAATGGTGAGACTTGCCCCTTTCAAGTCGCCGTGGATTATTGGACCTTTCGGATGACTGTGCAGGTAACGAAGTCCTTCAGCAATGTCCCAAATCTGAATCATACAGCGTTAGGCACGCGGAGAAAACGTGCCTGTCGACGTACAAGGGGACGGGGATCGTTGTGTCGGTTTTGTACATAGGAGCGAGCGCTACCTCTCTCCATCCATGTAGTCACTAGTGACACCGTATGATCGAAGTCGGTGGTTGTCCCAAGTAGGGGGAGGACATTTGGATGTTTCAGCTTCGACCAGACGTGGGCTTCCTTAAGCGCTCGCTGGATGGCGATAAGCACGGAGTAGCAGTCTTTTCGAAAACATTACCTTGATAACCTTTATGTCACTAGCCTGCGTGACACCAACGACACTCTTTATAGCCACATTCGTTCCATCTGAAGTTAATGTTCCGCGGAATACCGCGGCATTACCCCCACGAATGCACACGGTTAGGTCTCGTTCTATGCACCCGTCGAGGTTGATGGCATACTTGCTGGCCCTTCGTGCAAGTTGGCGGACGATATCTCTTGTCTCCATGATGAAACGACAGTTGCTCCCGTAAAACGGTGGGTGATGACAGGTACCGGAGAAGTTTGACTGGAGTCAGTGGACATTATTGTATTTGAGTAACCCCACAACAGGTGTGCGCATGTTGTACATGCTGCAGAAAAATCCTCATCAACACGAGTAATACGCATGGTAGTTGTATAGCGCCTGTCGAAGATTTCAATTTCAGTGCCCGCTGTTCAGACTGATCGACGACTTTTTGCAACTGAGCATACGGAGCCGAGCGACGATCTGTATAGGTACCCCCCTGCTCAAAATTATATTCCAACGATGTAATGGTAATTGGGGGAAAATGAAAGCGAATAGCTTACAGATTACTTGTGAGATAAAGCAGGAACGACGACTGGATGTAAACTTATATGTATCGTACAGGCGAGATGATCCAGAAGCAAGGTAGGGGGATAAAACGATGACATAGTTACTCTGATGCGCCCGAGCATGGTTGCTAGTGGGTATGGCTGTGATCGGTTCTAGTCGGCTTTTTTGAACGCATCTGTTTCGGTGAGGAATTCGATGAGGGCATCTATTCTCTTTTCAGTTCCTAGTAGATCTGATATAACCAGGACCTCTGAGGCTGCGCGTAACGCGTTGTGTCTGTTCTCGAACATCGGGCATGAGGTGATGATATGTTCTCTGGTTCGGATAGGTTCAACCGCCACATGGGCATGAAGGGTCTTCTGCAGTACGGAGGAGTTACAAAATAAGTGAGTGATTTCCGTAACACGCACGCGTCTGCGAGCTAGGTGCTTACTTGTCTCCTAACCAATCAGCGATAGTTCGAAGTATATCACGGTCCGACCGGCAGGTGTTGTCGAACCCCGGCGTGTCCACGAACACATAACGCTTGCCAACAGGGAGGTCCACTATAAATTCCCGGATGTCCTGCGTGCAAGACTTGAGAGGCGGTTCGCTGCGAGTAGGACGAAATTGGGCAATGCAAATGAATTGATCCACAATTTATCCCCCATGCTCACCCAAACACGTGCAAATCCTGACCTCGAGGATTCCTCATGGTTCAGATGGAAAACCAGTTGTCCTCGGAATCATTCATTTGCCACTGCTGGCATCCCGATTGATTAGATTAAAGCATTTGAGATAAAGTAGAAGACGCCGGGCCACATCTCCGACAGGGTTAGTGCCCTGCGCACGAAGAAAGTTCAGGACCGATCATCGTCCTCGCGTGTGCAGGGAAGGCTGCTGCGCACTGTGCATTAGAAAATGAGGTAAGGCTACCATGCGGTCACCAGATACAACTTCTATCAACGGTTCCCAGAAGAAAGGGAGCTTTGCGTGTTTAGCGACGGGAGCATAAATTGGCGCTGGTACCGATGCCGTCAGAGGCGAAGGCGAACTGATACAGCCATGGAGGTGATTACAGAAAAGTCGGATGGTAAACGTGAGGTGGACGAGGCGCAGGCAAAGACACCGCAATAGTGTATCAGGCGTTTGCGTGAGGTAAGTGAGTGTGAACTCGCAGTGATGAAAAGCACGCACAATAGGAATAGCCTACATGTACACAAGCAGTGTGCGAGATTCAGCGGGAGGGAGGCCAGAAAACGTTCGCATGTTGCCACGACTGACTGCGGCAATCGTTGACTTTGCCATTCGAGTGGGTTGAAGTGAAACGCGTAATCCCTCCCGATTGGTAGTAGGCCTCTTGATGGTTGGCGGCGCCATGGATGGTTCTCTTCAGAAAGGTGCTGCCCCCCGAGTTATACATTCCCATTGTCTGCATGCTATCCCTGGAAAAGGTTGAGAGGGAACGGCCATCTTCTCCCGAGTCTTTGGTCTGCCTAGGAGAGACTACTTCCACCTCTTCATACCTTCCTCCATCAAGACCGACACCCACCTAAGCCTGAGACACTCGCAACTCTACAAGGCCTGTGAGCCTTGCAAGGCAAAGTGCGTTGACGGCCTGGGAAGAGACCTTATTCGTACCTTTGCTTTAATCGTTTATTGAGCGAGAACAATCGACATGGATGTACGGCAGAATGATGCAGCCCCCTCATACAAAGAATGCACCGACCGGAATGGCGTACTCCTGACAACGGTGAGGACTTGACTTACACGTGGCATACAATATTTTTCGAGGAGCGCTAACCGGAAGCTAGCATTTTGTCACTTAATGATGAAAAGTCATCGGTTTCACGGGGACATCGCTGGTTCATTGTCAGGTAAATGTGACGAAAATATTGACAGTTTTCTATTGACCAGATATCAAATGCTCGGCTATTCATCAATTGAGTCCTGGCGAGCTCTGACTCATTGTCGTCGGAGTTGCCTCAACGGAAAATACTATTTACGACGAAGAACCCGTGCGGTCATTAGACTACCTTAGCTCCCAATTTCCGTGGGTCATGTCGCTGCAGCACTCGACGCCGCAGTCCTTACCTGAGGACTACGCCATCGTGTCGCACTTCAACGAGGACGTTAGCCAGGCTAACCTTCCAACCATCACCCACGAAGAAGCCGGACCTTCTCATCCGCGAGCCATCCCAATCAGAGGTCAGCGAACGATGAACAACGTCTCCGAGCGTACTCCGCTCCTCCAGCAAAGCCCACCCATACCTTGCATCCACGAAACTGTTGACGAGAATGGGTACACCGAAGTCCAGTCCATCGAGACGTCGCCTTCATCCAAAATATTTCGTGAGGAGCTACGGGTCCTCACTCGCTACTCCCTTCCAGTCTTCGCGTGCGTATCACCTTTCGTATCCTCGCATTTACTCACCCCACTGTCACAGCACGCATCTCTTTGAGTACTCCTTTATCTTTGCGTCCGTCGTCTCCATAGGGCATCTGTCCACTCTTGCCCTCGCTGCTGCGACTCTTGGCAGTATGACAGCTTCCGTTACAGGCTATAGTATCGTGCAGGGCCTGGCTTCCACTCTAGATACGCTCCTTCCCCCTGCGTGGACATCAGACACGCCACACATGGTCGGCCTTTGGACCCAGAGAATGGGTAAGCCGTAAAGTTCAGTTGGCCCCCCCTGGCACCATTGTGTTAACCACTTCCTTATCGCAGTTCTCATGACCTCATTTACACTAGTCGTGCGTATCAGCTACACCAGACGTTTACGTGTCCACTAACCTCGATTCGAGCCCATACTTGTCATCTGGTTCAACGCTGAACCAATTCTTCTGCTGCTCAAGCAGGACCCCGAGGTAGCACGCCTCGCTGGTATTTACCTGAAATATGCATCATGGGGCCTTCCTGCGTATACCTTTAATTGCATATCCAGGTATGTTCCTTGCCAGGCCATCTCCCACCTCGTAATTTGTCATTTCCAGGCGGTACTTCCAGTCACAAGGACTCTTCACCGTGCCGACAAGAATCATTGTCGTCATTGCGCCCATTAACGCTTTCCTGAATTGGCTCTTCGGTAGGCACCGGTCCGTCATCCGATCAAAACGTCACTGACCAAATTTATCAGTATACCCGCTTGGAATGTCCTTCCCAGGCGCACCGATTGCAACTGCTCTGTCCTTCAATCTCGTTGCGCTTACGTCCATCGTGTATGCCTATTTCTTCGTAGCACGTACCGCGTGGTGCCCGATTGGACCTGGCATATGGCGGGGGTGGGAGGTACTTCTCCGGTTGGGCATCGCGGGAGTCGGTAAGCCGCGGTTTAAGTTAGTGGATACCAGAATGCTCATGAGTGACGCACACAGGCCAAACTGCATCCGAATGGTGGAGTTGGGAGCTCATTGGACGTGAGTGGCACTTTTTGTCCACTGTGTAGGTATGCTAAAGGGGGTAACTGGCTCGAAGTGGCGGCAAGTCTGTGGGTATTTACACTTGACCTCGACTTGTTCTTGAGTATTGAGCTGAACTGGCGACCCGTGGTTCAGCCTAGGTGCTGTTCCACTAGCAGCGCAATCCGTACTTCTCCTGTCGGCCTCGTGCACGTTCCAGGCGCCCTTCGCATTAGGTGTCGCAACGTCGGTTCGGTGAGTTGTTCATTTGCACCTGTGTTTCGGTTGGTGTCCTGCCTGACACATCTTCCTCGTTGTAAACCACAGGATTGGCAACTTGCTTGGGCAAGGTAAAGCGCGTCGGGCTGGCCTAGTTGCGTATACTTCACTCTTCATGGCTGTTGCCACGGCTGGTGTTTGGAGGTGCGTCTCGTTTGGACCTTCTTGTGCATTTATGTTGATGCAGGACCCTTCTTGGTATTGGTTTCGACTTGCATTGTCTTTGGCTGCTTGTGACAATCCAGCGCTCTTTTCCTTGTGTTCCGTAATAAATGGGGATACTTGTTCAATGATGACCCTGATGTCGTCCACCTCGTATCTTCCATTCTTCCGATCGCTGCGCTCTTCCAGGTGTTCGACGGCATGAACGCCGTCGCAGGTGGGATCTTTAGGGCAAGGGGCATGCAGGTACGTGAACTTGGGTGCAGCTGATGGCATAGCCCGTTGAATAATTTGGCGTCTCTTCTTCAGCTGGCGGGTGCGCTGTTAAACTTGAGGTGGGTCGTTCGTCCCTGTATGAGACAGAAAGCTGACGTGTTCTCTTTGGCAATGTCTTTCCCACTTCACATCGTGATCCCGCAATACCACACGCGCGCGTTGCCACAGCGCGTATTATGTCCTTGGCATCCCGTTAGGTCTCCTACTCACTTTCCACTTCGGATACAATCTATCTGGGCTCTGGTTCGGGCTGACTGCTGCGCTGATCTACGGCTCTGGAGTTGGAGTGTGGCTTGGTATCTTGAGGGCGGATTGGGAATCCGAGGTTGAGAAGGCCAGGGCAAGAGTTGGCGCGAAAGAGAGTGGTGCAGAGGCTCATTAGATGGGAGGGAAGGGGAAAGTAGAGTTGGTTGGAAAGTGCTGATTTGAGATATAGGAGAGGGACTGAAGAAGACAAAATGGGACGAAACTTCTGCGAGTGCCGACAAAGCTCCATTCGACACCGAAGCACGCAAATAACTATCACGACACCAACGCAACAATGGATGTTTATAACATATGTCGCTTTATCCTCACGAACATGGCCAAGTACAAACGTTGGTGAGACATGACAGGACGAAAGACGACTCGTTTCGGTGTCAATAGATCAACATAACTGGACTATACTTACGGACATCCCTATCCCTCGCATTCGCTCGGTCCTCTATGTGGATGGGACTTTGCAAGGACCACTATTGGTAGATATACATGTTAACCGTGCACATATGTCCCTTCGTTGTCTCGACGCTGGGTGCTTTGTTTGGCTTGCCTCTTACTGACTACATGTCGTCTGCGATCCAAGGTGAAGGAGGCAATTGAAGCCAGCGGTTGTCATGGGTCAGCTGAAAGTACTTCTAACCCTTATGAATGGGAAGCTGGCGGAAATGCGGACTGGCCTGGGATCGCAAAGCTTCGATGTGTAATTTGGGCCCGATGAACCTTGCACGCCTAATAACCCCAGGCCCTTGGCCCTTGGGGTTGTTGCTCCATGACGCCCCAAGCACATTATATACAGGCTGTACGGTGATGGAAGACGGGGATACCAGCTCAAAATCGGCCATTCGCTGGAGTTCGCCGTTTATATCTACTCTCCGACCCCACGTCACGCTTGATCAGATTCAGGTCGGTCAGGAGACGTCGACACGAGCGCCCAACCCACTCGCTTTATGATGCAGCGAGGCTACAATGTGAAATCGAACCTTTAGTTGCGTTTTGCGTGGGCGGAAATTTACTCGAAGTCCTTCGATTCATTGGTCAGTTTGCAGATTAATTAGTATCGGTACCATACATACATGTTCCATAAACGTTACCGGGCCCGGTGAACTGGATGGCAGGGTGCGGAAATGAGTCTGTACATAGTCTCATATCACTATATCAACGTGCCTTGGCGTGGAGGCCCACTAGGATGTTTTGGGTTTCTGGAGCAGGAACAGTCGGTGATACCGCGACAAGCGCTGAGTTGCCCTCCAGATAGTATCACTACACAGCGCGGGACAGGGGTGACAGGCCTGGGGTGATTCAAGTTTAATCGGGAGCTTTCTAGTGTAAGCAGTAAACTAGTTAGCAGAGGTACACCGCATCCAGTGTACTGCGTTCCTCGTCTCTTGGAGCGACCATCCCTTGTAAAAAAGGGGGTGGAGGAGAACAATATCCTATATCATTCGTTTTGATAATGCCAAAAATACAATATGCCATTGTTACATAACGTACACAGCCAGAAAGAAAGATGCAGTACAACCAAACGTTTGCAATCATAGATGAATGTGGTAGACGAATTGGGATACATGGGAGACATGCTGCGTAAGAAGAGAAAGAAGGGGTTAGTGGGGGAAGGGGGGATCTCAACTGACTTGTCTGCTGCGGCGGGATTTATTGATGGTACTGGACCGCTCCAAATTGGACTTGAGCGACCGCACCGCATGCACGATTTCACCTAAACCCATCGTCGGATCAGTGCCTTGAGCAGTGGAGGTCGAAAACACGTACCTGCCAATTTGGGCGTGTCCGCCTCAAAGTCGTACCGTTTATTCCTGCTGTCGCGCTGGACGACGATCTTGAACAACGATGCCGATTTCTGGGACTGCTGGCACACGACCGCACTCTTGACGTGGAAGGACACGGTTTTGCCGCTATCGAAGACGTTTTTGGCTTTGTTGGCAGCTGGCATGATCTAAAATAAACCGTTTCATGATGGGCCTGGTCGTGAAGATGAAAGGGGAGTGAGACGTACGTGAATGTAGACACCGTCGATGGCGAATGTGCGTTCTTGACGGGCGAGCATAGGGGTTTTGCGGTAGACGGTGTATCGCTGGAAAGGGCTTGGTCTACGCGCTCACGGCGTTGAACAATGCTCACCTTGTATGCCGTCGTGTAGTCTGCTGCCGCACCCAGCTGCATTTCAGGCACGTCAGAGATGCGTTTGAATATCGACGCTGGGAAAGCACGCATCAACATTTTTGGCCAGGAGACGAGAAGGACCATGCGCACCATTCGGGTCAGTCGTCCGTGTACCGCGGCCCTCAGGTTCAATGCCCAATTGAGGGAGCATCGATCTCTTTACCAAGGTCAACTCACGCTTCCCTTCTAACGATGCGACGGTACGGTCGAGGTAAATAAGGATATTTAGATCGTTGAGAATCAACGCGTAGTCCTTTGGATTCGCCAGCTTGCGTTTTCGGCAAACGAGTTCAAGCGCTTCTTGCATGTACATACCCGCGGAACTAGTGGGAACGCAAAGGGTGATCTCAGCACTGTATCAGGAGCATATGCCCCATGGGAGAACCTACACGGGTATGGTCGTCGAAACATGACCAGCGTCGGCGGTATCTGCAACTCTGATACGCAAGAATATAGGTGGGCCATGACCAGATGATGGACCAAGTGACGAAGATAAGAGTGGGGTTGTGCCGAACAGCGCGCTCGCCTCCGTTCCAGTAACGGAAGGCGGTGCGAGTCCTGCAGTGGGCAACGCACTCTTTGTGGGAGCCGCAACGATCCGCGATGGGTGACGCTGGATCTTGCTCTCAAGCTGCTCGTTTTGTTGGACTGGAAAACGTCAGTGTAAGCATTGAAGGGGAAGGGGAATTAACATACTCTGAGTTGGCGTTGCGGCTATGATTGCGAATGCGTCAAAATTGAACTTGGAGATCTTCCCCGTTCTGTCCGGTGCTGCAAGCGGAAAGTGGTCAGAAACGCTCCAACACGAGTATGAGGTTGTACGAACGCGGAAAATCTTCATCGACCTCTCCGTCGCCCTCGGCGATACGCATCACCCAACCCACGGCAGACAAGGTTAGATCGGTTTCACTGACACCCTCGTTCAGCTTCGGCATCCAATTTTCCTCCCAGTAATTCCACAACGCAAACCCAATAACCTCCTCGACAGTAGCATCTTTTCTGACGTTCAACATCATAGCCTCGCCTTTTGGCTGGCGTGCGTGCGGGAAGAATATTTTGACATCCATGGCTGCAGTCTCTCCACGACCGGAGACAGCGGCGTACAACTCGCTGAAAGGGTTGGTCGATCCCCCAGAAGAGGCAAGCATCATGGTCAAGGCAGAGACCTGTGGACGTGGAACGCGCACTGGGTGTCGAGTGAATATCATCTCTGAAGTGTCCCCGTCAACGATAGGTTGAGATATCGAAGCACCCCTCCTACGGGTCTCTATTCTGGGAGGGTTCATGATTTGGTTCGGGGGCACGGGTGGTTTGATGATTTCGAAATGACGGTCTACGTCCTCCGTAGTGTCAGTATTCGAGTGATCGTCGTCGGTACCATGTCCTTCGGAAACAGGACTGAGTCGAGAGCGCGAAATTGTAACAGACGCAACGACGGACGGTTGCGAAACAGATGGGGTACCGGAGAGTATGGAAGCTACATCCGAAGGGGTATCTAACCCTGGGGTGCGCGTAGCTGCAAAGTCACTGCTGGGCAGTGAGATCATTGTCAACCTGGACTGTCGACCAACTTACGGGTCAAATTCGTCTCCCTCGTCCATGTCATCCGCAATCTGACCAGTGTCAAAGTCTTCATCGTTCTCTTCTTCGATTGTTTCACTTTCGCCCTCAGAGGACGACAGTTCCGGGTTTAAATTCCTCGTGACGATAGAAAGTGGTTTCTGTGCGCCAGATGGTTGCCCACGACGGGCCATCATGCGCAACCGACGCCTAGCTTCCATTTCGGCCGCTCCTTTGAATTTGGGTATGAATTGAGCTTCCTTCGCTGGTGGTGAAGCAAGCTCTTCTTTGGCTATTGGCGGTGGTGGAGGATTGTTGGATAACCGAGATGCACGTTTAGAATTGGACGAGCGTCTCCCGTTCACTCTCATACCCAGTGCGCCGGATCTGTTGCCCATGATTGTGTCGTGGTGTTTGAGACGCGGTGTGCCTGTGGGTCCAGTCGTCTTGGAAGGCTCTTCCGTGTCTGTTTCATCCTCTGATATGGGTGGACTGGAAGGGTACTCTAACTCTGGCCATCGCTGTGTGTCCGCAAGAGACGCAGCAAGGATATATGGATTAGAAGTGTAGGATGGACTGAACGAGATGATACGACCGCCGTATTGATCGTCGACGTTGCGGAGATAGGACAGTCTTAGATTGTGTATCAAGTATCTATTACCTGGATCAGTAGACGGTCAAAATGGAGACACAGACTTACCCTGGGTCGTTGACCAGCGACATCTCCGTACTGACCACTTGTAATAGCCGCGGACGACACTCTTAAGTGACTTGACCAAACACGAGCCAAATAGTCCGGGTGAGCCGTCGGTGCGCTCAAACCCCCTGAAACGAGGCGTGCCCATGATTTCGGTGTGTGTACTTTCCGTGGATGGTCTGGTAGATACCACGCTAGTACCTCATCAGACGGCGTTTCTTCTCATATATCAGTACTCCGTAGGTAATCGGGACACCACGTTGTCGGGGCGCCCCGCGACACGTTTTCATGCAAGTCCATACATGACTCAATTTCTGTATATTGAGTGTATATACCTGTCGGTTGTCTTTTCCCGATATCAGTCATGTGTCCACCCTTGCTGTCATTGTTCTCGTTCCTAGAGAGGCAGGGCGCGCAGGTGATTGTATGCACGTGACCACAGACGCGAGCGCGTCTATTTGTGATTATTTGGTGTAGATGGTTGAAAATGGGTAATGCCCGATTCGCTCACCGCCATCGACCATCTCTCTCTGGTGCTCATCGAGTTTGTCTGTCCTCACCCAATACTTCTGCTGGATACCAAGTCCCCCCCTTCATGGCCTCCAACATACCCGTAAGTACCCGAGATTTCTGGGTGAAAATCGGACTCATGGTCATGGACAGACCCGGCGTGTCACCCGGCAATTCCGTACAACAGCCCAGAAGGATAACGAAAATGCCACCGCCCGTGTTACTCGCCCAACGACACGCTCAAAGCCACCCTCAAATTCTGGTGCACTGGCACCCACCGCAGCCAGCAGAGTGACCGCCCCGACCCTCGCCTCTAGGGCGAAAGCCGTCGGCAAGGACGAGAACAAGGTAGACCACGCTGCACAAGGGAAGCGGAAACGTGAGGCATTAGGCGAAGTCACGAAAAATACCACCAAGAATGTCCCAGTGTCTACCAAGGACTCCAAGGCTGAAAAGTTCGACGGTGTCGTCATCAAGACTGCAACCAGCGTCCGCCAACCACTACGTACTGTGGCAGGTCCTACCACTCGACGTGCCGCCAGAGGTGCCCCAGTATCATCACAGATACATCCTTTGGAAGAGGTAAAGGAAGACGTCAGGAAGGAAGCCAAAAGTGTTCCAGTACATGTACCACCACGTGAAGCAAAAATGCCCGTCGAAGATGACCGAGTCTTTAAGAAACGGAGAACGTCCTCCGATGTACCAGACGATTTCAAGTCTTTTGATGAGCAGGACCAACACGAGGTAGCTCAAGCTCTGGAATTCGGCATCGAAAGCGAACCAGAAGCAGACCCCGAGGGTGACGACTGGGACGACCTCGACGCAGATGATGCCGACGACCCACTCATGGTTAGTGAATATGTTGTCGAAATATTTCAATACATGAAGCAGATCGAGGTACGATCGCCGTCTTTCGTCCACGTGGTGCCTTGACCGTAACTGCTTTCAAGTTGGTGACGCTTCCAAATCCTGATTACATGTCATGTCAAAAAGAACTCGCTTGGTCCATGCGTGGCATTCTGATCGATTGGCTAGTTCAGGTTCACGCCCGTTTTCGTTTACTTCCGGAAACCCTCTTTCTTTGTATCAACATTATTGATCGCTTCCTCTCTGCCCGCGTCGCATCGCTAGCAAAGCTCCAGCTGGTCGGTATAACATGTCTACTAGTTGCAGCAAAGGTCGAGGAAATCGTTGCCCCCTCCGTCTCTCACTTCCTTCATTGCGCCGACTCGTCATACACAGAAGCAGAGATTCTCCAGGCAGAGCGTTATGTCCTTAAGACACTCGACTGGAACCTCAACTATCCGAATCCGATGCACTTCCTGAGACGTATCAGCAAGGCCGATGACTACGACGTCAAGGCACGAACAGTAGGAAAATATCTTCTCGAGGTCGCAGCGCTCGAATGGAGATTACTTGCAACACCACCCTCGTTGATCGCCGCCACCGCAATCTGGTTGGCCAGACTGATATTAGGTAATGACAAATGGGTATGTCTTGATATCTGTGTCCCGCAACCGTCCTCACATCCGTGCAGACACCCAACTTGGCTCACTACTCGTCGTATGCCGAGAGCTCGCTCATCCCTACTGCCAACATGATGTTGAATTACATCGTGAAACCGATACGCCACGAGTCTTTCTTTAAGAAGTATGCCGGGAAACGCTATCTCAAGGTATGGTATCAGTCAGTGCGTCGTCCTCGAAGCTTATTTGGCGCAGGTCAGCGTATGGGTACGTGAGTGGGCGCTTGAACGGTGGGAAGAGGGATCGCAGGTCTCGCTGGCCCAGGATTTGCCTAAACTTAAGGCCTTAAATCGCGTCGAGAGGGCACGGCAAGAAGCTGCTGGTGTGCTGCATAGAGACCGGGAGGACTCATAGCGACGCGCGGGTCGCATCAACTAGGGTCTCAATTACCTCCGCTTTAATGGCTCCTCACAACGAAACCAATCATGCAAACTCCAAAGGATACCTGCAAACATCACGCGCATTTTATCACCATCCAATTTTCATTCACGATCCACTGTGCAACCCCCATATCCTCATCTACATTTCTACTCTGTTTTATTTTTTTTTTGAAAAATGTTATCCATTCGCCTTATGGTAACTTCCGTATTCCGCTCCCGTGTATGCTGGCCCCTACGCGTACGTCTCTTGGCCCTCTCGCTGGTCTTGTCTCCCTGCTGTGTAAGCCCATCTTCTGCGACCGGCGCCCACCGATGCCGCTGCGTTGCTACCAGTCTCAGTGTTGTTGGGTCCTTCGACGTGCATACTCTCGGACGCATCCTGTCATCCGCGATACCTCCCTCGCCTAATCTATCTATGCTCCTCATTATGATTCTCCATTTCACTGCATACCACATGACCAAACAGCGCACTGATTCGTACGTTGAGCTTCGTGTTTTGTTACCGTCATCGTCGGATCGATCCCTCAGGGTAGCCCCCTCCCCTTCCTATACCTTCATATAACAACTATTCGGGATCGCCTTGGCAGGAAGTTGTTTTTCTTCCCCTCTACTACCTCTTTTATGGCTTGTGATATATGCATTCGATGAGGTGTATCTTTTAGAAGAGAAAAAGTTATAATTGCATTTTGTGGAGTGTGCTGGGTGCTAATAGGAGTCAGTCGGGGTTAGCGTTGATGTGGCATGATGTGATTATCATTTGCCGCGTTGCTAGGTTTGTTATCTGGTACGATGTGGCCATCACGGGTACAGCAAGTTCGCTGAGTATGGACTCTAGATCATCCATGCAGGACATCGATGATTCAGAAGTCTCTGTACGAACTCGTTCGCGAGTTGTCTACGTCGTCTCAGAGGAACTAGTCAAGGCAAGTAGTGACTGGCAATCAGCCGCATTGCTAATCCTCCCCTGGCTAGGCATCCTCGCTCCTACCGTCAAACAGAAATAGGTCGCTCTTGATCCATTCGTTAGCGACCGCTCTAGGGCTGTTCAAGGCCGTGAACCCACTGGATGGCGGCCAGAAATACTTGCAGGTGATACGTCCCCGCCGGTCGACTGCGCGCGAACTACTAGTATACCATACTCGCGATTACCTCGAGTATGCGCTCAGCCCGTCTAGTAACCATCAAGACCAGTCCCGAATCGCCGAGTTTGGACTCGAAGACGTGCATTTATAAATTCCACTAGCCGATGGATGTGTGACTGACTCGGTGGGCATGTGTGTCTGTTTGCAGGATTGTCCCCCCTTTCAGAACATGCATGAATACATTCAACTGGTGGCGGGTGCAACGCTGACAGCGGTAGACGCGCTAAAGGATGACGCCTGCGACGTTGCTATTTGCTGGGACGGCGGAAGGTTGGGGGCTTTGTTATCGACGTTGAAGAAAGAGATCAATAACGCCTAATTCTGATCTTCAAGGCATCACGCTCAAAAATCCAAAGCGTCTGGATTTTGTTACGTGGCTGATTGCGTTCTCGCCATTTTGGCTTTGAAGAAACGACCGACGGCGATCACTACTAATGCGCTGACAACGACGCGAAAACCACGAGTGATGTACGTCGACTTGGACGTGCATTTTTCGGATGCTGTTTCGCAGGCATTTTATAATGCGAGTTCGACGGCGTCGTCTCAGATATTGGTAACCAGAGTGATTCCTTTGTGTGTTCCAAGGATTCTTAAGCTATTTAGACATTGTCGATTCACTACACTTCCCCGGGATTCTTTCCTCCCTCATTGCTTTCTGATCTATCGAACCCTGACGATTCCGCGTTCGATCCATTCACGTTATCGCTTCCTCTAAAAGCCGGTGCGTCCAACCGAACGTTCGCACGAATATGGCCCATCGTCAATGGAATCGAGAATACTTTCAATCCCGATTTCATCGTGATCCAGTGTGGAGTGGACGGTTTAGCTGGTGATCCTATGGCTACTTGGAACTGGTGTCTTGGCGGCGAAGGATCCTTGGGGAGTTGGCTTGAGAAGATGATACGCCAGTGGCAAGGCAAAAAGTTACTTCTGGGCGGTGGTACGTCGACCTTCGTTCCCGTTTTTTTTTGTACTGGAGAGATAAACCGTGATCAAGGGGGGTACAATTCTGCGAATGCCGCACGCGCATGGGCGTATTTGACCTCTGTAGCTGTAAGTGATATCCCTCCGCCCTACAATCAATCAGATAGGTGATGAGGGTTGACTGTGTGTGTATCAGATGGGCAGCACACTGCCACTAGACACGGATATACCGGAACATCGTGCTCTTCCGCTGTATCAGCCGTCCTTTACGCTGGACGTCCCGGCCGGTAATATGCAAGATGAGAATTCGGAGGAGTACCTGTTGGAAGTGGAGCGACGTTTCGAATGGGTACGAGAAGTATTGAGTTGTAGGCTGTCCGGTGGTACGGGATCTGCATGAGAGTTTGGTGTCCGTAGCGCAGAGAGTAAAGCGCGTCGTCGCGAGTAGCGGGCTTACATATTTGCAAACCACTACACGACACCACTATCTACAATCTGTCCTCAAAAGCGTTGGTCAGGCTGGCCAGCTTGTTATGTCGTCCTAAACCGTGTACAATATTATTTAAACTCTCATTCCGGTCTTTCCATCCAACACCTCGCAGGCGCGCGCATTCGATGCTCTGGAGCACATCGGTTTTGAGCACGCTGTCGTCCGACACGGAGCCTTCCGTCGTCATCGCATTCGATTCAGCCAAGTACCTCTTCAACGTTGGGGAGAATACTACCAGGTCCTATCTACAGAGCCGACAAACATGGAGGAAGACCAGGGGGATCTTTCTGACCTCCATTAGTACTCAGAGGACGAGCGGGCTTCCAGGTGCGGGGGATCACTGAACTGGTTGCAAACTCGTACACGACGCTCAACGTTTGTAGGTCTCCTCATGACGTTCGCGGATGCTGGGCGGTCTCAGGTTCGGGTAACTGGTCCATCCGGGCTTCTACATCTCATCGCGAGCATGCGAAGGTACACATATCGGTAAGTTACTCTCCGATGTCTGGGGCTACACATACCGAGCATGAAGCTTTGTCTCAAAGCGAGAACTTGGATGTCACGCCGTCTGAAGTTCCACTCGTCCCGGATGATCCACCCGTGTACAAAGACGAAAACATAACCGTATTTGCTATGCCTATCAATCCAACACTGGAAGAGTCCCAGGATGAGGATGCGCTATACTGCAAGGACGAACATTCCAATGTGCTAAAACGAAAACGAGACGTGTCTCCTGAGCGGCCTGCAAAGCGAGGTTCTAATAATCAACCAGCCGGAACGACTGTCGAGCCCGATCCATCCATGCCGATAGACGGGTTGATGGAGAGATCGGACTTTGATCCCACTTCGTTGAAAGGAGATAGAGCCCAGGAGTGGCGACGACATATCGTGAAGTTGATGTTCCCTGCCACTCAGGTTCCCCAGTCCACCGGCAACAGTGACAAAAGCCAAAAAGGTAAACGGAAGGGAAAAGAAAACGCGATCAAGCCTAGTCCGGACGAACCTCCAAATACTAAATACGTCCAGCAACCACCCGGCCTTAAACGTCCCCTTCCCGTCCCAGACCGTTCATTAGTCGGTTCCTCTGATCAGCGGTTGAGACCCACACTTGCATACGCCATTCAAGGACCTCGCGTACGAGGCAAATTTGATGCACAAAAGGCTGAAGCCCTCGGCCTCAAGCACGGACCATTACGTGCGGTGCTCGCCCGAGGACAGACTGTTATCGTCAAAGTCGACGACGGTCATGGAAATCTCATTGATCGCGAGATCAAACCGTCGGACTGTATAGGTGAAGGCATACTTCCCGGAGTAGGTGTGCATCCTGCTTCTCGTCTTACCTTAACCTAAGAGTTGTAGATCGTGTTGTTACTTGATACACCAACGCTAGCGCATATTCCAGGTCTCCTAGCTGGATTTTCTGACGGTGGACCGTTTGCCAAGTATCGAAAGCTGAAATCAGAGGACTATGTTGTACGGGTGATGCATCACCTCTGTGGGGACGGGGTTCTTGAAGATGAACGATACAGAGCCTTCATGAACGAGTTCGGACCTGACGTACACGTGAGTGGATAACGAACACTTAAGATCCCTTCCTTACGCTGCTCAGCATCTGGTTGCTGCGCGCAGATACTTACCGGACCCGGTCACGTTCACTAGTGCGGCGTACAGCCAGTTGCGACTGAACCAACTTGATGCAGATATATTTCCTATACCAAAGTTCACTACGAGTGCGGAGATGTCCTTAGAAGGTACGCTCATAATCACTTTTACATTGTCAATCTTGTGAGACCTCGTTGACGAATCTGTGAAGGTGTAGTTGGACTACCTGCTGGGACAACTGCTATGCAAGCAGGTTTATCTGTTTCCGTTCATCCTCCACGAACGCCCGTGCAGGATGAGAACACTCGAAAACTCGACCTCTTCCATCCAGCTGTTTGCTCTGACTCGTTGGTAAAACTCCCTGATCCCATTCTCTCTTCGTTTTCCCGGGCTCGGGCCGTTGTACAGTCTTTCGCTAGCAATCCCGAGGCAGATAAAATACCAGGTAAGGACGTACTGGTCTGCACGCTGGGCACTGGCAGTGCAATACCAAGCAAATTTAGAAATGGTGAGTTTGCCATGAACAACTTATACTCTATATATCTGATATCGGCAGTCTCTGCTACACTTATTCATATCCCAAAATATGGCTACCTTCTTCTGGATGCGGGCGAGGGAACTTGGGGCCAGCTTGTGCGCAAGTACGGAAGAGACCCATCGTCGTCTTCCAACGTATGGCACATGTTGCGCGAGCTCAAATGCATATTTATAAGTCATATTCACGGAGACCACCATATTGGACTTGCTAAACTATTGGCGATGCGACAATGCGTAAGTAGACAGGTATTCGTGAGCGAGCATCTTGCAGCTGATTATTCCCATAGTTGGATCCGCCTTCAAGAGAGCCTCTGTATCTGATTACCAATCACACTGTCTTCCAGTATCTGCGTGATTATGATGGCCTCGAAACGCTTGGGCTTCAAGCTGGCTCCAACAATCCTGTCGTGTGGATACCAGCGGATGCTATCCACTGGCTAAAATCCTCCCCTTCAGAGGGGTCGAACCGCAACGGTTCCCGTTCATGGTGAATCAGTTTCCTTCAACACTACCCTCGATGCGTTTTAAACAATGGTATGGATAGGTACACCACTGCTCATGCAGATCTGTGCGCGTCCCTTGGATTGCGAAGCCTGCAGACGGTCGATGTAGAGCACCGCACGTTGTGTCACGGGCTGATCATCAAGCATACAGATGACTGGAGCATCGTGTAAGTCTCACTGACAACCATTCACCTTGCAAGCTTCTTATTCGTAAGGCAGGTACTCCGGCGATACTGTTCCCGTGCATCGACTAGTGCAAGCGGGTCAGAATGCGACGCTCCTCATTCATGAAGCGACGATGGCAGATGACGAAGCAGACAAGGCGCGAGCTAAAATGCACAGCACTGTCGGCCAGGCTACCGACATTGGAAAAAAGTACAGTTCAACCAACATATGCATTCCGTGCCAGGCTAACATGTCGATAACAGAATGAATGCTTATAGCACTCTCCTGACCCACTTCTCAGCAAGATATCCGACGATGCCGCAGTCAATGCTCACGCACTACGAGCCTGGAGAGCCGATCGTCGCGCTCGCTTTTGATCATGCGAACGTCCGAATCGGCGACATGTGGAAGATGCAGGCATACATGCCTGCTATAGAACAAAGCTTTACCGAATTGGACGACGATGACGACGCTACCGCGCAGGTGGCGGAAGTTGACATTACATGATAATTACCATTCCATATAGTAGTAAGCCTAGGAACTACCGCATAATGATTCTAGAGATGCAATCACACTACGCACTATTTCCTCACCGCTCTTATCCTAGGAATCTTTCCGTCGGTCTCTCTGGGATCTGTCGCCCAGACAAGAAGGATTAATTACTGCCAAGGATAAGAGGGTAGGCAATTGCGCGATTCAAGCGAGATAGGCTTACACTGCTCTCTACAACGACCCGACGCCTTGTCACTCATGGTGGCCGAGTTCATCAATAGGCCCAATGCAAGGGACAGAAGGTCAAAGATTTCACCACCAGAGTGATCTCCTCCGCTTTCCAGCCATTTTGATTGAGACTGTGTAGCCACCATCGCCACAAAGGGAAGAGCATATTCTTCAACAAGTGCCGCCTCACACCAAGATAGCTCCCCATGTGAGACTAGGGTAAGCACTTGCAGCGTTCGACACAAACATTTCCACGCTCCAGCTACAAATCAGCCGAAGGGTGCCAAGGGACAATCAAAGTGCTCACCGAGAATACGTTGATCTTCGCTTTTGCGTAGCCGAGCTCGAGAGGTCGCAAAGGGACAAGCACTTCGATGACACATGCCGCACGAAAGACTACAGCTGGGTCGCCCTCCAAGTCTGCTGTTGACCACTGGCCTAGTAGAAAAGAGTCCACGAGGCGTAAACAGGATTCCAAGTGTTCGAGGGATAATGTTACGCAGTTCACTGAGAACGGCTAACAGGGATAATCCTGATAGGTGCTGTGATACAAGGTTCTACCAGGCTAAGCTCGGTCTGCCTCCAGGCTAGCGAGTATGGGATCCGAGTGTCCAACGGCAAGAACCGCGAGGAGCACAGCTAGTGTGTGGGACGCTGAGGAAGGTCCAATGGAGCATGTGCAAATACGCAGTCCAGTTGTATGCCCATCTGAAACTGTGATCTCTCGTGCAATTCCATCGATACCACCTCTGATAGCTTTTTCAGCTGCGCGCGACAGTTGTTCCCCTACGACGTAAACATGGCAGGAAACTTGAACATTCACGACAAGAATTTCTGCCCCTGGGATTCCACACGGTTTGAATTCCGTCACAGGCGCATTCGAAGCAGCGAGGGAAAGTACGTCCATCCTGTCACGGAGCGAAAAAAAGAATGTCAACGAGTGTATCGACGAAATCGGGGCATCGTGACGAATTTCCGAGGCCATGCGCATCCCTGGAATGTGAGTGCCGATCACGTTGCTTCGTGACATGTAATATCGAGTACCACTAATACCAGACCCGGATTATAC
The DNA here is from genome assembly GCA_024613145.1 of Pisolithus marmoratus. Classification (NCBI taxonomy): domain Eukaryota; kingdom Fungi; phylum Basidiomycota; class Agaricomycetes; order Boletales; family Pisolithaceae; genus Pisolithus; species Pisolithus marmoratus. Next base: position 169,517 of record JANFAE010000215.1, read on the forward strand.
CATTTATCCTCTATTCAACAACCGATCTCTTGCTTCTACAAAAGATCGCACAATACGTGGCTCGGGTATTGGGCAAGTGAGAGTCAGGTGAAGAAATGCTCGTCCTTTTTGCTGGAAAGCTTCGGGTACGCAGAGGTGGCCATTCCTTCCAGATGACAACCATCACAAGTAGAACGGCAGCACCGCAAAGAAAGAATTGCTACGTCAGGGTATGTTCAATACCATTAATAAAATCGGCCAGTTTTGATGACTTTATTAGTATGAGGTGGCTTCTGAGAACTACGAGCATTGCTTGATTTGTGTTCACCTCATCGTCCGGTGAGTTCTCCACGTCTCTGAGCAAATACTGAAGGAAAGACCACGTACTTATCATCCTGGTGTGCACTGATCATTACTGATGTGCGAAGCTTAAAGGATATAGTCGGCCTGGTTCCAGTACGTAAACGATGGGGTATCATTGACCAAATGTTAGTGACGTCGTCAAGAGACCGAGACTGAGATGCAAGTAGACAAGTTTTTTTTACACTTGAGATTCAATGACCATTTTCCAGTGTAACGACGTTGATCTTCTCTACTGACGTTGTAAATCAAATATACGATTTATGTGATAGGAAATATATCATGTAAATAGGTAAAATCTGAGGCCCATCAAATAAAGTCAGTTTATTCCAGAAAATGAGCAGGTGGCGGTGCTTGTGACCAGAAGCCTGTGAGTCGGCGACGGTTGTCAGAGGGACTGTCGAGTAGTTTAGTATTGGGAGAGGGGTGGCTTGTTCGTCAGCCTGCCTTGTTGTTATCTAATTCTCCCGGTATAAGGTTTAGTTCAGTCTTACGCTGTGGTATCCATCAATCACCATATGCTGACGGTAAGATAGGAACACTCACAGAAGCCTTTTCCCGAAAGAACAAGGCCAAGGCCGCGACAAACCGTTTGGAAAGCGGCACCTTCATCTTCTCCAGATCTTTTACTACTTTCTGTACTTCGGCATGCACCTTTCCATATTCTGCTCGCAAATAACCTGCCATCTTTGGATCCTTCTTGGCTAGTGCTTCGCCTAGTTGCTTGAATGTCTCCCTGCCCTCCAGCAGTAGCCTTTGGAGCTGAGAATAAAGCGCCTTTTTTGCACTGATCTCGTTCAAATCCAATTTCGTTGCGTCTACCAGGCGGGAAATGGGTGGGGCAATCCATTTACGATATCCCAAGCTGACTCCGGTGTGTTGAAGAATTTTTCGTGACGAGCCCCTTCCGAGATAAGAGGTTTCCAGATGTCTCCCTCCAGCCGCGAGGCCCTCGTCTTGTACGTTTCGGTATTCTTCGGGTTTTCATTATCCCACATGGTAGTCACCAACCGCACACGCTGCGCGAAGTGGTCTCCACACAGCCGAGTGAACAAGCGGCGGTTCTCGCACACCGAGCCAGACATACGATTGTCGTTGATGCGATGTGTGTAGATAATCCCTGTAAGCTTTACGTCTCTCCCGTACCTTTTTTGTTGCGCAGACAAGTGAGTGAGTTGCTTAAGATATTTGCAAGCTCGGTACGTACTTCTTTTCTAACCAATCAGTGATCATGCAAAGAACATCATCGTCCGACGGGCGAGGGTCGTCGAAGCCGGGCGTGTCAAAAAACACATAGCGTTTGCCATCAGGAGAATCCGCTGTAAGCTCCCGAATGCCTTGCGTGCAAGGCTCGAGTTTGTTCGCTCCGGGTTCTTCCTGACTACCAGTAGCTTTGTTGACGAACTGTCAAGTGTTAGTTCCGACGGCTTAGATGTGAGAAGGTTGCCACTGACGCAACTCTTGCCAGATCCCGCAGGACCCACTACGCTGTAATGGAGTAGATGGAATCAGTGTCAAGCGACACCTGCGGCACCCACGTACCCGATAAAGTTGACTTGGATGTTGTCCTCCGTCTCCTTAAACATTCTGAGTCCTTGGAGCGATGTTTCGCTGAGGAGTAAACGGCCCGAGTGTGGGCAGCGATTTATACTTCTCTCATCTTTACACGCCGGAATGCCAAATTTGTCTCAAGTACATTTGCCGGAAAGTATGAATTACGCACTAAACCAATATAGTGTTTATATCCATTCCGTATATGTACAATAAAATGATAATTTATTTATCCGAGGTCCTGACTGTAACATCCCTCAGATATGTCACAGAGATCACGGGTATGATGTCAAGTTTATATCGTTCTGGCATGTAATCGGTGTTCTGGTATTATCCGCCAGGGACTATAAGATCTATATTTCATACAATGTACAATGGTTAATTTGGTGTCATATATGTAGAGAACTACATGTGTGAATGTGCATAACAGCAAATGCGCATGTACATGCAGGGCTTAGAGAGAAGCAGATGGTGGTGATGACATAGAATTTCTTATATTTCAAATACATATGTCAAGCTAATATACTCTTTTCTACCTATGATATCATGTGCTCAATAGCACATGATTGTGATTACTCATTGTCACCAAGTTGTCTTGCTGTCGAGTCTAGAACGACTCAACACTCCCCTTCAATTTGGGGACAGTCCTAACTTGGCTGAATGTAACTGATGTTTTGGTTTAGGTAGAGGTTTAGTAAATATATATGCTGTCATGTTAGAAGTTGGACAATATGAGACTTCAATCACATTATCTTGTACCATCTGTTGAATATAGTGATGTCTTGTATCACAATGTTTTGTTCTTTTATGATACTGGGGATTTTTGGCAATAGCCAATGAGCCACTGTTATCTCCATAGAGTTTAATAGCATTTGGCTGGTCATATCCCAGCTCCTGTAACAGATGATTTAACCAGACTGCTTCTCTGGCTGCATCTGCCAGTGCTATGTATTCTGACTCTGTTGAGGATAGAGCTACATCTGTCTGCTTCTTTGATCCCCAAGTAATGGCTCCCCCACTCATTAGGAAAGTATATCCTGAGACAGAGGTGAGATCATGATTATTTGCATAGCTAGCATCTGAGAATCCTATCAAATGATTCTCTCCTGGTTCAGGTTTATTAGCCTGGTAGGTAATTCCATGATTCCTAGTACCAGAGAGATATCTCAGGATCCTTTTGGCTGCTGTCCAATGTGACATATCTGGATTGGCCATGTAGGATCCCAATCTGTAGACAGCATAGGCAATGTCAGGTCTTGTAGCCACTGCTAAATACATTAATGAGCCAATAAGAGATGCATAACTATTACTTTGGGTACCCTCATACTCCCCGTCAGAGGGATGTAGCTTTATGTTGGGGTCCATAGGCATGGCTACAGGGTTCATATCTTGTAGCCCTTCCTTTTGAAGGATAGTTTCAATGAACTGTTTCTGTGAGATTGTAATAGTTCCCCTGTTCTGATCTTGGTCTATTTCAATGCCCACTAGTTTGGTAGGCTCGCCAAGATCTACAATCTCAAATATAGATTGTAACTCTTGTTTCATTCGGGACATTAGGGATATATTGCTAGAAAATAGTAGTAGGTCATCAACCCACACAGCTACAATCTCGAGTCCATCTTTTGTTTTTCTAACATATACACATGGATCTACTATGGAGGGTTTCCAGTCATGGGACATTAATTTATCATTAAGTTCTTTATTCCATTTGCACCCTGCTTGTTTTAGTCCATATAGGGACTTAATTAGCCGGCAAAGACGCCCTGTGCCATCATCATAGCCTTTGGACTGTCTCATATATAACTCTTCTTTAATAGTCCCATTTAGATAAGTTCCCTTTACATCCATTTGTTGGATTTCCCAATTCTCGGATACAGCAAGGGCTAATAAGGTATGGATGGTCTCCAGTCTCACTACTGGAGCAAATGTATCTGTATAATCCATACCTGGCATTTGAGAGTAGCCCTTTGCAACTAGTCTCGCCTTGTATTTCTTTAGATTACCCTCCTTATCATATTTCTTAGTAAGTACCCATTTATTAGATATGGGTACCCGACCCTGAGGAGGGTTGACTAGTTGCCATGTGCCCATATTATGTAACTGATCTAGTTCAGCTTTAACAGCCTTTTCCCATTCAGGCCACTCAGGAGATTTCTGAGCTTCCTTCAGAGACTTTGGATTATCAGGTGCAAGGTTTGTTTCACAAAATGTTGCGTAGACTCTTTCTGCAGATGTTATATTATTAACTCTATCTAAATCATCTGGGTCATTTGCCCATGGGTCATTGAGCAACTGATAGTCATGAGTAACTTTTGATCTCTTACTTTGCCTCGGAGTAAGTAGACTATCTGCTGATTCATCATTGGCATTAGATTTCTGTTTTTGACTCGTGCCCACTATTTCTCTAGTAGACCCATCAGCGACATTTTCAACATTAACTTGTGGCACAGTCGGTCTCTTCTCCTCCTTATTTGGTACATCCATGGTGGATGGCCCATGACTGGTGATAGATTCAGGAGTGGACCTTTCTGTTTCTGAAAAATGGAAGTTGCAGGAAACTCGCACTTGGTGGGTGCATGTATCATAATATCTTACTGATTTTGGACCATTGAGGAAGCCCATGAAAGTATGTCATGTGCTTCTTGGTTCGAGTTTGGATAACTGATGTCCTTCAGTTAATATCCATAGAGATGATCCAAATTCTCACAAGTGAGATACATTTGGTTTTTGTCCTAACCATTTCTCGAATGGTGTTGAACCCTCAAGTGCCCACATATGGGTATGATTTCTCACATAAGCTGTGTGCATGATTGCCTCAGGCCATAATGAAGATGGCACTTTATTGGCAATCATCATAGCTTGCATCAAGTCAGCAAGAGTTTGATTCATGCATTCAGCTACACCATTTTGTTCAGGTGAGTGTGGTGCAGTGTATTCAAATGTAATTCCTTTGGACTGACACCAAGCTTTTAGCTCGCTACCTATGTATTCACCTCCATTGTCCACACAAAAATGTTTTGAAATGAAGCCATACTGCTGTTGCAGGTGTGTGACATAATTTTTAATTTTTTCAGAGGTCTGATCCTTTGTTTGTAAAAATTCGATTGTGATCATTGACAAACAATATAAAGTACTTTGCACCATTATACCCAGAGGTTTGACATTCCCAGAGATCTATATGGGTCAACTCTCCAGGTTCCCATGCCCAGGATGTCACACCATATGTAAATGGTGCTCAAGTTTGTTTGCCTTGAATACAGGCATCACATTCTGGAGCCAGTGAGTCTGTATTAACGACTAACCCATTTACTAGGTTTTGGTTTAATGTCCGTTTTAAGCCACTCATGCCTACATGGCCAAACCATCTATGTCAGTCTGACCAAGTCAGGATCTTATGGTCACTTGTCACATTACTTTGTTCAGGAACATTTAAGGCCGTGGAATCAAGTAAGTACATTCTTTCTTGTTTCATACCCACAGCTATCAAAGTTTTATTCTTATTGTATAATTCAACACATCCATTACCCAATCATGTGCAGCTGCCATTCTCATCAAGTCTCGGAATCGAGAATAGATTGTTTGGGGTGCGAGGTACATACAGTATGTCTTTTAATATTACCATCACATCACAATCATTAACCTGACTCTTAATCTTTACTATTCCCTTGCCGAGAACAGGTACAAGTAAAGAAGGTTGGGACTTCAGGCAGAGGACTAGGAAGGGAACCTGTAGGTATCCTCAGTAGTCTAGCAAGCTACTATATTATTAGTATGTACCTGTAGGTATCTACAGGGTGTCAATAATTAGGAATGAACCTAAGTAAATGGTACTCACCCTCAGTAGTCTGGCAAGCTACTGAGGGACTAGGAAAATTATCTAGTGCTATGTCCGATGCAAGGTACTTATGTAAGCAAGCAAACACGCACCAACAATGGCCGGTTGCATATTCTCCAACAACAAGTACATCTCTGACCTGTTGGAGATTGAATCACCCCAGTGTGATATCTTATTTTTGGTGCGAGTTTCTTATGCTTACATAAGCACTTAGAGCGCACCTAGTAGTATGTTTTTCATACTGTTCCCTCAGTAGTTGAGTCACTACTGAGGGTAAGTCCATATATTATCCATATTAGACTACTTACTCATACCTTGTAGCTGCCTACAGGTACATTGAATATTACAGTAGTTGAGTCACTACTGAGGCTGCCTACAGCCCTTTTCTACATGACCCCCTTTATGTGTTTCTGGAGTGGAGCGAATTGGCTGAAAGCTTCACGATCATTACACAAATGAGACAACATTGCTGAATCAGCCAACCATGAGTTGGTCGTGATGTTAGTTTCATTAAGACTATTATTTTGTTGGGTAACATACGTAGCATCTGTCATTTCTTCGTCTTCCTGAACATCACACACCTGTTGTGTATGCTCGACTTTGCGATGCTTTCCATTTTGAGTA